>OV049858.1:3615000-4215000 GCA_920104075.1 Melanargia galathea
ACTCCATAGTATTAACTTAAATCATGCCGAGTTTCATTTCAATCCATTCAGTAGTTTTTACGTGATGCGCGCACAAACATACAGACAAACAGACAAACAGACAAACAGATAAACAGACAAACAGACAAACAGATAAACAGACAAACAGACAAACAGACAAAAATTTCAAAAATAGCTTTTTTACGTTCTATTACTTATCCCTAACATCTCCCAGTTATTATTTTGCAAAAATCTTCAATGTACAGATACGGCAATTCTACGATTTTATTATGTGTATAGATAGATTGCTGGGTATTGTCCTCCTATGGAGAGAGGACTTTAGAGCTAAGACCCGAGATGCTGCTTCAATTCGGGTTGGCGGGTTATAATATCCCAGTACGATTTGCCTCAGTCTTGTAATTTCGTTAAAATCTGTTTGCATCGTTTTTAGCCGACTTGCAAATAAGAGATTTTCAATTCGGCGCGTATTTTTTTCTTTATAAAAGAGGGACCTCTGTTTCGATTTATGTCAGCGAAGAGTTTATAAAACATCCATCTAGCATCTAGCAAGCCCACTAGTGTAACGTAAATACATAGACACATAAATATAAAGTACGTACAATCAGCTTCCTTTATTACCAGGTGAGAATAAAAACCCCTCGAGATATTGCTACTTACCGACTAACATCTAGCCATTCTTATACACTAGGCAACATGAAAACCTAAAACGTTTCACGCCAATTTCACCCCTAAAACTATAGCAGTAAAAACTTTAATCTTGTGCTTCGAAACGTAGCACCGTTTAGCTCGTGAATCAACGCCGGTCCAAGATTTACAACCTCTTAGTACAGTGCTCCCAAAGGTTGTGAACAGGTCTTAATCCATTCTAATAGAGACTAAAACATGGTGAAACAAAACTTGACTCGCACACCGTCAGATAAGGTGGAGTTGGATATAAAAGTAAAAAAAGAAAAGTGGAATTCAGAGCCTGTTTAAGTGAAATTGGTTATGAGGGTAGTAAAGGAAAAGTATTTGTTTAGAGAGAAAGTTTATCGCTCCATAATGGGGCTAATTATGTTTTACCCAATGTCTAATACTAATAAACTAAAATGACAAGTAGGCACCTAAATCTATTCCTATCCCTTTCACAATGCCCCGTGCGGAAAAAGATAGCACTATTTTTAAAGCTGTCAATTTATTACTTTAGAGATTGTATCCAACAATCTCTAAACTGATAAAACATTAAGGGCCTGTTTCACCACCTTCTGATAAGTATCGCATAGCTTTTTATAACTTTTGTCTTTGTCACTTGACATAAAATTTGAAAGTGACAAAACTTACCTTTAGGCTATCCGACACTTATCAGAAGGTGGTGAAACAGGCCGTAATGTATACAAAACTAATAGTATTTTATTCCACGATGGGTGAAAGTGACACAGTTTCGAATTTTCAGTGCGACTAGCTTTTGCCTGCGACTTCGTCCGCGTTCATTAGTTGTTTTATAAATGCCGCGGGAACTTTTTCTTATATATATTAAAAACTAGCTTTTGCCCGCGGCTTCGCCCGCGTGAATTTTGGTTTTTCACAAATCCTGAGGGAATCGTGGATTTCTGGTTCCCGTTCCTGCTCCCTTTTCCAACCTTTATACCTACTTTCAAGGAAGTTTGCTATAGTAATCTACCTATAGGTGTAGTTGTAGATTTCGGTATTTTTAATCCCGCGGGAACCGTGGATTTTTCCAGGATAAAAAGTAGCCTATGTTTTAAGTCAGGGCATAATATATCTCCATTCAAAATTTTAGCCAAATCGGTTCAGTAGTTGCAACGTTATAGAGTAACAAACATCCAAACATCTAAACATCCAAACATCGACACTTTCACATTTATAATATTAGTAGGATATTCTATAAGGTCCTTAAATTATAGGTCATTAACTGTACCGGTGCAGAAAATCCCGTCGATCCGTAGTAGGGGGAATGTGGTATGAAAGAGCCAAGTTTTGAAAGAGCCACTATGAATTTCGCGGTAGTTTTCGAACGAATGATTCATGAATTATAATTTTAAGATAGCTACACTGACTAGATGTCACCCACAAACATTTGACACTTCATTGAAAATAAATGTGGTCGGTGCAACGTACTAAAGATTTCGTCGTCCTAAAGTAAGTTTTTGAGTACATTTTATTTGTTTTTTGACGTTTACAACTATCAATCTAGCAGTAATATGATTACACTATAACTTTATGGATACTATGGCCTTTCAATAGCATATTTATTTTTTCGTGTAAAGTTTTGATTTCGTACTACTTTTTGAGATTACATTTCTTAGGAGAATATGTTTTGAAAGAGCTGGGCTACTGTGCTATGAAAAAGCCGGCTCTTTCATAACCGGCTTTTTCAAAACTTATTTTTCATTACAATTTAAAACCTATATTTATTAATTATATGAATAATTACATTATTTTTTTAACCGACTACCAAAAAGGAAGATATTCTCAATTTGGCGCGTAATTTTTTCTATGTATGCACATCGATTTCTCTAAGTTTTCTGCACTGATTCACGTAATTTTTTTGTTAATCATTAGAAAAGTTTGCTAGGTGGTCTTATCTAAAAAAAATTGACTACAACTCCTCAATCCTGACTTCAGAAAGACTGACGGGTATAATAATTATAAGAAAACGAAGAATGAGCAACGTTGCCTTACTTCAACATGCTTATATACAAACAAAATTTATTTTTATACTTTGTAGTGACGTTTGAAGTAGAGGTTTTCAATAGAATTTTTGTTATGATATTTTACTTTAGGTACCAAACAATCTGAAAGAGCTAAAAAGAAGCGTAAAAGACCTGCAGCATCTATAATTGAGGAAGCTGTACGTAAAGTGATCAAGAAATGACAACCTATAAATAAACTGCCCTTTTCTTTAATCTTTTACGAGCTTATTTAGCTAAGATAGTATAGAAAGTGAAAATTATACTAAAAGCAATCAAGAATGGTATCGGTGTAAAATTTGTAGCGGTTAGGCACATGAATCCTGTGGCGTAAAAGGGAGGTTGCATTATTTTTGCCAAAAAGTTTTTTTATTCATTTAAATTTGTTTTTGTTTTGAATTCTGTATTTCATTGTTTTTTTTCTTTTTTGATTTTGAAATCTTTATTACTTAATATTTTTAATGAACAGACATTAGTCCTTAAAGAGACAAATATAGAAAGTTGGCAGATATTGGTCTCAAATGGAGAATTTTGTGATTTTCTTAGATTTAAGTAAACAGTTTATTTCAAGATTGCATTCTAAAAACATTTATTATAATAATAATAAATATCTTCAATAATATATTCGTTAATTTACATTTTAAGTCTTGTAACAATAACTTGGCTCTTTCAAAACTTTGGTTGGCTCTTTCAATGCCCATGAGTTATGAAAGAGCCGAATTTCGTATTTTTTATAAATGGCTAGAAATCCAAGAATATTGCTGATTTTGGAAAATGCTCAATGCTATTACGTACATAAAGGAATAGACAATATGATATAATACAAGTTTTGTTATTTTCTTATTTCCTTATATCTTTTTTGTTCCCTTTTTTAAAACTGGCTCTTTCATGCCACATCTCCCCTACTATCCTATCTTGATTGAAGGACAAAACAACAAACAGACAAACAAACTTTCGCATATTAAGTAGTGAGGTAGGGAATTAATAAGTACAATAACATTTATGGAAGAATGAATACTTAGTATGGATTAATATATATTCATTGTAGAAATAGGTATTAGGTATAGGTATTATAAAGTGAAATTTTCCTTCATTCAAAATATTTGTGCCTACCAGTTCAATATACAGGAACGCGTATAATATACAACTTCTGAAAACTTTATATTACAAAGTTTGGCAAACTTCAGAGTTATTTTAACAAACAGAAAACAAACGCCGCACCTAGACTAACTTCTAATTTAAAGTTTGGCAGATTTTGTATATACCATAAACTTACCTCTAACAAAATTACGAGTAACGGGCCACCCGTTACTCGTAATTTTGTTAGAGGTTACTCGTCCTCTTTTTAGAGTTCCATAGCAAAACAAGAAACCCATATAATTCCGTCCTGTCTATCTCTATTCGTCAGTATTTATGTGTGTTTACAGCCTTTTAATATATAGACTTGCAGTGGTGATGCAGCCTTAAGTGGAGCACGCTCTCTTAGAAGATTCATACTCACTCTTGTTTTGAAGGCATCAAGGGGCAAACAGAAGCCGGAAGTGCCAAGTAAAAAACTTAAGAAAGATGACTACGTGAGCGAGAGTAGACGCTTTCTCAAATGGAACCAAACGCCACAAACGCCACAAACGCCACAAACGCCATCCGCGAGGGGCGCGCCGCTGCCTTGGCGATACACGTACTTTGTGTTGTGTATTTGACTGCTTAACAAGTATAAATTAAAAATTTAAAAAACCCCCGACATTCGCCATTTTGTGGTAGCGGTCATCTTGCATTTGCAATAGTGCTATTCTACTAGTCAAGCCCTTTCGTTTGATACCCATATTAAGGGAGTTGTGAAAAAATATGTAATCCGCCATTTTGTAGCGGCGGCCATCTTGGACCGATTTTCTTCAAACATAGCTAACAACACTCTCGACTAATTCACCTTTCAAACAAAAAAAGCCGCATTCAAATCGGTCCACCCGTTTGAGCGCCACAGGGGAACAGACAGAGACACACACACACACACACACACACACACACACACACACACACACACACACAAACACGTCAAACTTATAATACCCCGTCGTTTTTACGTCGGGGGTTAAAAATAACGTTGAATAAAAATAATATGACATTAAATTAAGTATTATAAACTACCATTGACCGAAAGCCTACCTTTTCCAATTAACATTTTAGCTATTTATATGAACGTTACGTTTTAGGAACGAAGAAGCCAATCACTCGTACCTCTACAACACCTCGTGATTAGACGGTATACCAGGAGCGGCTGTGGCTAAAAATGGTAAAACTACTAGTATAATCTAGATTGTAGACTCACCTTTGCCGTGCAGCTGCTGCCTGTTCTCGGTGCCCTTCAGACTCTCCGCCGTGTGCAGGAGCTCGTCCAGCTGCGGCTTCTTCTGCTCCAACTCTCTGAGCACACCCTGAGAAAAGATAGATAACTATCTTATCTAAAATGTTTTCACACTAAAGGCGTAAGTTTTTGTGTGTGTGTGTGTGTGTGCGAGCGTGCGTGCGTGCGTGCGTGCGTACGTGTGTGTGTGTGTGTGTGTGTGTGTGTGTGTGTGTGTGTGTGTGTGTGTGTGTGTGTGTGTGTGTGTGTGTGTATACGTTTGTTACTCTATAACGCCGCAACTACTAAACCGATTTGGCTGAAATTTTGAATGGAGATAGATTATGCTCTGACTTTTTATCCTGGAAAAATCCACAGTTCCCACACATTAAAAAAACTGAAAGCTACAGCTATAGGTAGATTACTATAGCAAACTTCCTTTAGAGAAGGTATATAGATTGAAAAAGGAAGCGGTAACGGGAACCGGAAATCCACGAATCCCTCGGGTTTTGTGAAAAACCGAAATTCATGCGGGCGACGCCGCGGGTAGAAGCTAGTATTTTTATAAATATTCAACGTCAGAAGTGTGTACTCTACATTTTAAGTAGGTACTAAAATGAGGTATATAAATGGCGTTATTTATAGTACATTCATCATCATTTATCATGCCGAAGCCAAGCGAAGACCTGTCAAGATAAAAATTATTACCTTAACTTAAGGTTCTAAAGGTGGTTTTTTACCAGTTTGTTGCCCTATCGAGGCATGATATTATACGTAGAACACATAACTCGATTAAGTGCAATAGAATGAATGCACAGTCGCCTTCATAGATCGAAATATAAGGCGAAATATAATCGGGTATAAGGGAACTGCTAAGTATAGTAGTAATGATTAGAGACTCACAAAATGCCACAAAAAATTAAAATATTTCCTGAATTTTTTTAAAGTTCGCAATCAGCTGACGCTAGAGGTCGACGAACGTTGAGTAAATACCTAAAGTTGTCGCCTGATTGTGCACGCTATGTACATGGCGGATTTGAAAATTATTAAAATATATTAAACTACTTACTACAATATACTACAATCAAGAAATCAGTTATTATCAAGAAATCAGCAGTTATCAGTTAGTATCAAGAAATCAGCAACAAAACCCAATAATAACTATCGCAGGTCAAACACTCGAAAGAGTTTCAAAGTACAAATATCTTGGTACATGGGTAAACGAAGGATGGGATCCAGATCCAGAAATAAAGACCCGGATTGAAATTGCCCGTGCATATTTCATGAAAATGAAAAAAGTACTATGCAATAAACAGCTGCATATTAACCTGCGTATGTGAATGCTCCATTGTTACATCTGGCCGATAGTTCTCTATGGTTGTGAGACTTGGACAATTAAAGACAATACTCACAAGAAACTAGAGGCCTTTGAAATGTGGTGCTACCGAAGAATGCTGCGCATAAGTTGGGTCCAAAAAATAAAAAGAAGTCCAAGAAATCCTACGACGCATTGGTATAAACAGATACCTAATTTTGACTATCAAACGCAGAAAGGTCAGTTATCTGGGGCATGTACTCAGACATAATCGGTACCGTCTCCTTCAGATTATCATGATGGGCAAAATTGAGGGAAAGAGAAGCGTCGGTAGAAGAAGAAAGTCGTGGCTTAGAAACATCCGAGAATGGACTGGGATAGCCAACGTAGCACAACTTTTCCGTTTGGCGAAAGATAGGAAGTTATATGACGAGATGACGGCCAACCTCCAATAGTGGAGAGGCACGAGAAGAAGAATACTACAAGTTTAAGATAAATGGTTATTGGTATTGAATTGTGTTTAGGTAGTATAATAATAGCGCTAAGTTTACCGATTGAAAATACCGATCACGGTGGCATCTGCAAACGATATCAAAAGAAACCTACGCGAGCAAAGGTTTCGCACGGTTAGGCACGCAGCTATCGGGACGATAAAGGTAGGAAAGAAAACACTCGTCCGGGAAACCTGGGCCTGCCCGGTGTTATATACGGTTACATGGTAAACACTCGAATCGATTCGATCCACTTCTCAGGTACAATCGCGTTATTTACCGACAGAACTCTTAAATGTTTTCTTTTATACCTCGTTCGCAGAGCTTTTTTTTGACGCGCGTTATAAAAGCATTCGAACACGAACACCAAAATATACAACGCTCACCTCGTAGTTTTGGAAATGTGTTCCCGTCAAAAAAGCGCGCGTCAATAGAAAAGCTGATTAAATTTTTTATGATTCCGTAACCAAAGGATAAAAGCGGAGCCCTATTAATGTCAATCTGCTGTCTGTCTGTCTGTCTGTATGTCCGTCCGCCGGTTACAGGTCTCTAGCTCGTAGACAAAATGAGTCACAAACCTGAAATTTTAATATTTTGTGTACAACGTCGACCCAAAATCTAATTAAAAATTGAATAAAATTATTTTTCATTTGCCCAATTCTTGAGCAAGGTTATAGGCTGTTCAGCATATTGGTGCCGCGGGATTTTTAGAAACCACAAATTTTTAAATCCACGCGAGCGAAGTCACGAGCATCTGCTAGTGTTGTATAAAGTACCTACAATAGAAAACACTTACAAAAAGTCCGAGACTGAGAGACACACTTTTGTATTTATGCATATGTGGATGCATATGTATGCATATGCATTTGCATATGCATATGAATGCGTGGATATCGTTAGTAACTGTAGAGATGCTCTATAATTCAGCAAGAAATTATTAAGTGAATATTATTTCAGAATACAAATTCATATGTTTTTAAACGCGATATTATTTATTTGAGCACCAATTCAACGTAGATTTAATATTTATAAAATAATATTTATTTCCATTCTAATTCATAAAGGAAATAAATAATTGAGTTCATAAATATGCAATCGACTTACGGATCAGTGTTCATATGAAATGCAATATTAATGAGTGCAAATTAATTTATAGTACGTAATGTATATATACATATATTATTTAACGTTATTCCGCTGAGCTAATTAGCACGCTTGCCGCTTCGTTACAGAATCTTAAATATTTAAAAAACTTCGCGATGGCAAATCTACTTGTGTTTATTTGATTTATATATTTGGGAAGCATAAATTTACCATGCAAGATTAAGCTCTTCATGAATTAAAGGACATGAATGAATGAACTTGTTACAAATTCACTCTACAAATTGAAGCAAACGAAACTTCGTGTTCATGTATGTTTGTATGTGAGTTTGTATATTACACCATACTCGTAACTTCTATATGCCTCTTCCATATGCCTGAGCCGATTTTGATAAATGAGGTATTGTTAGAATCCTTAGATTATTTTGGGTGACATACTCGTAGGTTAGTAAAATTTAAAAAAAATTACCAAAGTTAAAAAAAATCGAAAATCTACCCATCATTTTCTACATTCCAAAAATACATATATAACACAATAGTTCAATATCGAGTGATTCACAAAAAAACATACCTAATTTATAAAAAAAACTAGCGGTCCGTCCCGGCTTCGGACGTGGTACATAATATATAGCTTATAGCACTCAAGGAACGTACGTATCCAACGGTGAAAGAATTTTTGAAATCGGTCCAGTAGTTCCTGAGATTAGCGCGTTCAACCACACAAACTCTTCAGCTTTATAATATTAGTATAGATAAAGGGGTATAGCAGAGCCACAGAAGAGCAGTCGTATTTTTTAATTTTGTTAATAACAAGTTTTAGTAATGAATATTCAAATTAAACACTTCACTGTACTCATGAGTGTATTAATATATTAATTAGTGCAATTGAATCATATTACATGCAAATTGGTTTAACGAAACCTGACTGCACTAATTGACATGACTATCGTTTTGCAGTTTTTATAATGTTAAATATTAAAAATATTATAACATTTGGGTCACCGAGCTCCATAAGTGACTTAAAGTATTTTCAAGGATTGCCTAAAGCACCGTAATAGAAGATTTTCCAGTGCTGAAAATACGAGCAACATCGGGCACGCCGTAAAAATGCATGAAAGAGCTTGCGTCAACGTCATAACTCTACTGTTGTTATCAGCGTTTCTTAGATGCATTTATAAGACAGATTAAATCCCACATCAAACACCCAACATCGTTAGTAATGTACAAACATGCAGCTCTTTTATTTTACAAAAGCATTATTGCAAAATTGTGCAAATTACATTTCTAAGGAAAAGGATTGTACTATAATTTCTTTCCTACAGTCCACTCCGCCCGACGGCCATGGCCCGTCTGATAAAATATGAACTCATTTTACGGCTTACGTTCGGGAATAGTAGCGTAGCTAACCGGCGCGGCGGTTGCCTAGCAACCACCCCCACCACTCTCACTCCACTAGAACTTTTCAGCGCATGTGCACGACAGCTAGTGATGGCAAGTGTTCTATCGATGCATTTCAAGAGATATCGATTGTCGATATGTCATAATACTACCTAAAGCGTAAGTTTTCGAATATTTTGAAACAGTAAAATAAATGTACAGTAATTAAAAATCAAGAAATATACCAAATCATGAGATATACCAAATCATGAGATACGGACATTCAATTTTCAAAATATTAATACTATTCTAGACTTAGGATTTATTGAAAAAGTTTTCACAAGCTGAGATGCTGAGTGTAAAAGTATTACTAATTTAAACTATTTTTAATTGAAATGTAAGCATATTCACCTGCATAAATTCAATTAATATCGAATCCAAGATTAGTTTAACCGAGATGTCCTCTCAAATGTATTTCATACTAATGAATAAAATTATACTTAGCTATCGAACCGCTTAGCATTGCATAGGTTTACACCTTGACGACGTGAAAATCCCACAGGCGTGCATTAGTCGCTTTGCATCCTCCTTTTTATTACGCACCACTAAGATTTGAAATGCCTTCACAACTTCTGTTTTTCCAACTAACGTTAAATAACTCCGGTACTTTTAAATCAATAATGAATAGACATTTGCATCTTAACTTACCTACCATCGGGTGTGATCGTAGAAAAGCGTTCATGCATACTAATATTATAAATGCGAATGTGTGTCTGTCTGTCTGTCTGTCTGTTAGCTTTTCACGGTCCAACAGTTTAACCGATTTTAATGAAAGGTACAGGGGTAGTTTACATCCTAGAGACGGACATAGGCTACTTTTATCCCGGAAAATTAAAGAGTTCCCACCGGATTCTTAAAGGTCCATTCGTTTAACCGATTTATACGAAATTTGGTATAGAGGTAGCTTACGTCCCGGAAATTGGCAACTTTTATCCCGGAAAAGCAAGTAGTTACCACAGGATTTTAAAAACTTAATCCACGCGGACGAAGTCGCGGGCATCATCTAGTTTATATAATATAAGTATGTAAGAAAAATAAAGATTGTATTTTTTTGGAAACAAACCCGGGCGTCAACGTCATAGCTGAAATCTATCGACTTTCTGCCTCACTAAACTTAGCGCATGCGTACGAGCTATTTATACGCCGCTATATAAACCGGATTCCACGTGAAAATGCTCAGTTGTTTTCAAAACGTTCAAAGAGCAGGCATTTAATGGCCATTACCACAGTTTAAAGAAATACTACTTCAAGGCTGTGCCATTACTGAAACGGATTCTATGTTTATATCTAGTTATGGTAAACATGCATAATTGCCATACCTGAAATGTGAGAGCGTACAGTATGCCAAGTTTTAGCGCGAATGATACGTATTTTTTTTTTTTCAACATTTTGTGACCAAAATTACTCTAAGAGCCAGTAGTATTATTATCAGTATGCTTAGTCTCACTTTGCACAGCTCGAAAACTTTACTAAATATTGATAGAAATACAATGACTTCAAAGTAAAATGGACATTTACACTACATTACAAATAGATTACTGATTTTTTTTTTAATATTCGACCATTGTAGACAATCAAGGTAGAAGCCCGGCGGTGGTACTTTCACCCCCGTGCCCCGGAGAGCACGTTAAGCCGTCGATGCTAGTTATCAGGTACTTATTATCACTGTCAAGTGACAATAGTCGTTAACGCCCGCCAACCTACATTAGAGCCGCTTGGCGGGTCTTAGCTCTACAGGTAAAACCCCCTACACTTCATACAAGCGATACTGATAGAGACAAAGCTTAACGCAGGTTATACGTAATACTACTAGGCATACTTCTGCCTTGCGGGAGACGGGGGGCGACGATTGGCAGAGGGAGTGAGTAGGTACCTATCGCTTCTTTACCACCACCACTACTACAGCCTTTTAATGTCCCACTGCTGGGCACAGGCCTCCTCTCTCATAGGAGAGAGGGATTAGAGCAGACTCGCCATGCTGCTCCAATGCGGGTTGGCGGGCTTTATCGACTATTGTCACATTATAGTGATAATAACCGGGGCCGACTGCTTAACGTGCTCTTCGAGGCACGGGGGTGAATGCAATAGTTTTAGCAATTTGCAATAGTGCTATTCTACTAGTCAAGGCCTTTCATTTGATACCCATATTAAGGCAGTTGTGAAAAAATATGTAATCCGCCATTTTGTAGCGGCGGCCATCTTGGACCGATTTTCATCAAACATAACCAACAACACTCTCGACTAATTCTCCTTTCAAACGAAAAAAACCGCATTCAAATCGGTCCACCCGTTTGAGCGCCACAGGGTAACAGACAGACACACACACACACACACACATACACACACACACACGCAGACACGTCAAACTTGTAACACCCCGTCGTTTTGCGTCGGGGGTTAAAAAATATACATGTAGATACATAACAAATATTAAACAAAAAAAAAACCTATTGTAATCCGTATCCAGACGGCATTTTTTCGACACTATCTCCCGGTCTAACTGTCACACACAGACGTACAAAGTGGAAATATATTTGACTAATACTATAATAATGTGGTGGTGGTGGAATAGGCTCAGGTCCGGTCTGCTGGGAGGCTTCGGCCGTCGCTAGTTACCACCTTACCGGCATAGATGAATGATTAAGCGTTCCGGTATGGTGTGGTGAAAACGATTAATGTTTATTAGAACTGCCGTATTCCACTGGTAGCGGGCTACGCTTCCACCTTAGTTACTAATGAGTAGGTAAAACTAAATAAATATTTCAGTAATTAATTACTTAGTTTTTTTTTCTAAAATTGTAAACGTTGACAGCTTAGCTATAAAAGCCCATAATCTAATGCCCTCAAGGCTCATTTTTTTAAACAACACGAATACCAGTGTATGTAAGGATGCACTAGTTTGTGAATGTAAAAAATTACGAAGAAAAAACAACTCTACGAGATAAATAATAAAGTTTATTTTTGATAGTACTGTTACAAAGGATATTTGATCCACCATTCAAAACCACTATAAAGGCTCGGTTAGCTCGGTACTGAACGCCATTGATTTTGGATTACATTTTAGAGAAATCCTCTAACGGTTTAGACTGCGGTGGAGTTACGTCTGCTAAATATATATATGTAGGTGTATTTATAGGTATAGTCTGCCTCAGAGCGTGCTCCTGGTATTTAATCAAGGACCGTTAATTATTCTAAACCGAGTTCGGGAGCCGCAATGGCTAAACCATTGCCACGAGGGAATTCCCCGAAAAAATGGTTTGTGTATTCCAATCACAGCTAGGTTGATTTTTTTCTATTCTTTAGAACCTTAAGGCCTACCATTCACGGGTGCACCAATCCGCGAGATTTGTCGCTGGTGATAAGGCCGCGGACCAATCTTCGTGTGAATGGTAGGGTTCACGATTCGTCATGAGTCTCGCGAATTTGTCCGCGGCGACTGAAGCGGCGAGCCGCATCCGCGCCGCGGCCGACTAATCTATATTATATGCGTGGGCGCGCGGTAGATTTGTCCGCGAACTCGAGGCCCGGCGCACACTGAATAATTAACTTTACGACTATTGACATACGGTCGCGCGTTACGGTACGAGCGCGGTATTAGCAAGTAGCAAAGATACGTGCGAGGCTCGCGACAGTTCACAAGCGACTGACGCGCTCGCGTAGTGTGTGGGCGATGACGGATTTGTCGACGGCTCGAGTGCGGCTCGCGGCGCGTCCAATGAATGGGGCACTTTATGGTTCGAATCTTTTTATTTAAACAAACTTACTTATATACAGTAAGTTTGTTTAAATAAAAACAAGTATTGGGAATATTCTGAAATGTCTCTTTATTGTATTGTTGAGCTTTGTGATTCCTTTCCATTAATTATATAATTGTAGGCCGTAAGGGTTTTCTTGATATTATAACGCGGTGTACTCCGACACGCTTCTGCATACCACTCAACCTAACCTAACCAGTTATGTGTGAGATTTCCACTCTCTATAATTTATTAGTGATTATAACCGGGACCGACGTCTTGACGTGCATGGAGGAAAAAGCTCAATATGGACCTTAAGGTTGGTCACCAATCCATTTACCGACTTGGTTCATCGTCGCTTACCCTATAATATAAAGCCTCAATAACCTAGTGGACAAACAGTGGACTAAATCTGAAAGTTCGACAGTTCAAACCAAACCAGATGGAGTACTGTGGGTAATACCCACTTCCTCAATCAAATACGTTACGTGTCGAACTTTTTAACACCGGTGCCTCTGAAAAAGCATCAATTTATATCAAAAAATCGTAATTACGGGTAGGTACAATAAAACAAACTTTTCCAATTCCTGTAAATCCAACCGAATCACGTCCTTAAGTCGAATAATTCAATCACTTTGAACGCATTTCTGAATTTTATGGCATTATATATTCCGGATTTGTCGTAAACTTGCGGAAAGTTATCGACTGGCGATACTTAGCATAATATTCCGCGATTCCGAATTATCTCAAAGAATAGATAGCCGTAATGCGTAGGTACGGGATGTCTCAGTCTTTTTTGAAATTTTACCTGATTCCGGATTCCGGAAGGATTACTCCCGAGGGCACATCTCTCAGTTCCAAAGATCACATTTAATTTTAAGTGGCTGTTTTTTGACGTTTGTTCTAAAATCTTTCCTGTTTTAGTGATTGCTTTAGTGATTATTAAAAACATATAGTTTTTTATAATCACTAAATCACCGAAGAAGTAGGTATCATGACCTATAAGCACCAGCAATAACTCTATCAAGTAGGTATCTTAGGTAGCCGAGCGGCCGGCTGGGAGACTGCTCTTAAATAAAGAGGAGTCCAGACTCGCTCATGTGTCGCCTCAGATCCTATTTTTACCTAATTTAAATTCATCTCATGGAAGCGATCGATACATCGGGGGCGGCTGCCATTCCTTTGATGTAAACAAAGTTATTTATGTGCCTCAGATATTCTAGATAACATGGTTATATTCCTCAAAGGTCTTTGAATAATTGAACTATGCCCCAGTATCATAACATTACCCAAATGTAAGTAACTCTTACAAGACAAAAAGTTCATTTTAGAGACAAACCGGCTGGCCAGATTTAATCAAATCTAAACCATATTTCTTGTATGTTATGATATTATTTGATTAGTTAGACATTGCTGCTCTACTAATATGATAACTCTCTGGAAATAATTTCACGTTAAAATGTCTGTCTGTTCACGGGTCAACTGCTAAACCGATCTTGACCAAACGTGGCAAATAAATAGCTTACATTCTACAGACAGACATATAAGTTATCGTTACTTTAAATCTCGGAAAATCAAAAATATTCCATGAGAATTTTAAATAGCCTTAATTCACGCGGATAAAGTCACGGGTATCGAGTTTGTATCAAAAATTTACAGAATTTACAGGTAAAATCAACGAATATTAGACAAAATATTCAAGATAGGTAATTAACGTCTATCATCTGAATTAATTAACTCAGACAGTTATGAATAATATCAGGGCCTTGAGTAAGTTTTAAGTAAACAAGGAGTCCTCATAAATCAATAAATTTTGCACAGACTACAGCCAAAGAATACAAGCTAACTGCGTTAAGAAGCGACTTCACTCCCTCCCACCAATGTAGAAGCATGCCTAGTAGTATTACGTATAATTATTTTTGATTGGTACACTGATTTCTCTGATATTGCTGGACCGAAGTCGATTTAATTTTTTGTAAAATAAGTATAGTTAATCATACGAACCTTTTGCTTGTCCAGCTGCAGCAGGATGTCGTCGACATCGCCGACGGCGACCGACTGCGCGCGCAGCATGTCCGCCTCCACCGACAGCCAGTCGCGGATCTACACAAACAGGGGACAAGTACAGTGGGACCATATTAACGTAAGCACATCGCCGACGGCGACCGACTGCGCGCGCAGCATGTCCGCCTCCACCGACAGCCAGTCGCGGATCTACACAAACAGGGGACAAGTACAGTGGGACCATATTAACGTAAGCACATCGCCGACGGCGACCGACTGCGCGCGCAGCATGTCCGCCTCCACCGACAGCCAGTCGCGGATCTACACAAACAGGGGACAAGTACAGTGGGACAGTGGGACCATATTAACGTAAGCACATCGCCGACGGCGACCAACTGCGGGCGCAGCATGTCCGCCTCCACCGACAGCCAGTCGCGGATCTACACAAACAGGGGACAAGTACAGTGGGACCATATTAACGTAAGCACATCGCCGACGGCGACCGACTGCGGGCGCAGCATGTCCGCCTCCACCGACAGCCAGTCGCGGATCTACACAAACAGGGGACAAGTACAGTGGGACCATATCAACGTAAGCACATTGCCGACGGCGACCGACTGCGCGCGCAGCATGTCCGCCTCCACCGACAGCCAGTCGCGGATCTACACAAACAGGGGACAAGTACAGTGGGACCATATCAACGTAAGCACATTGCCGACGGCGACCGACTACGCGCGCAGCATGTCCGCCTCCACCGACAGCCAGTCGCGGATCTACACAAACAGGGGACAAGTACAGTGGGACCATATCAACGTAAGCACATTGCCGACGGCGACCGACTGCGCGCGCAGCATGCCCGCCTCTACCGACAGCCAGTCGCGGATCTACACAAACAGGGCACAAGTACAGTGGGACCATATTATCGTACGCACGGCTAACCTGTGTAAACGGTATTTCTGGTGAATCATGAGTATTTCTTCCCTGAATGGCGCCCAAATTGAATAAAAATGAAATCAAACCAAATAATTTTTTGTCAAAAAAAAAAAGTTTATACGGATTCACTAGATCGAATAACTATTTCTTCTGGCCGCACGAATGCTTAGCCAAAAGAAAAAAAAAGAAAACAAGCCGATAAAAAAATCCGAAATTCTGAAATTGGTTTGGCTTTTGAAGCAAATTCTATTTCCGCTTTTCACCCTCAGGTCATTTTCGCAAACAATAAACGCGTCCTCAATATATGTATCGAATTTCGATAATAATTTACGGAAACAATATCGGTAAAATGGCACAGTCATTCTGAAAGGCCTCCTCTTCGGCCAGGAGAGTGTGGCAAATTTTCAAGAGGTGATTGATAAAAACTGCAACTTTGTACTGACGGCTTAGACGTACTTATCTGGCAAGAAGTAGTTATTTAAAAGTATGAAAAATTTCCACATGTTTTCACGAGAACAAAAAATTCAGAAAATCAATACTAACTATTTTGTAATTATTCAATACTTTCATATTTCTCATTATTATTATTTTTTAGCACAAAACAGTCTTTTTCCCTTTCGTATTTTTAACCATTGGTCTGGTTTACAAATGTGGCCGCTTCCAAAAAAAGGGATCGCCAACCAAGCGCTGGTATCCCCAAGTCGCGTTGCATTGTCAAACTGCAGACAACTGACTGCGACGAACTCCGATGTGGACGCGAAAATAAGCGCTCCGATATAAAACTCTAAACATGATTACGCCGTTAAACTTAATAATATCATTATGTTACGCGAGATTTTAATAAGTGTGGACACCAAACGACGACCTGTGGAAGCCAGACCACACTCAAGGGGGCCCCCATACGCAGCGGCGATCCTGATGCTGGTAAGTGGCTACAATTACAACCCGACCAGCATAACATATTAAACAGTAATGATAGTAAGAAAGCTATTTTTAAATAACATACTCGTAAGTAGAGTTGACGCCAATCTTATATCCTTTGCTTATATCCAATATTATAATCTGATCTGAGGTGCGAGAGCGAACTCGCGCTAGTTCGTGCCGACTCCCTCCTTTCTGTACACCCACTGATATCTAAAATATACTATTGCGACGCGTCTTGCGGCTAAATTCAGAAGAGAATGAATGATTGGTGCGTAGTATACACTAACATTCATTTTCAAGCACCTCACCAAAATCTCCCACAAACTCTAGGAGTATCGTAGCGGGAGGCCCTTGGGAGGGCGGGAGGTCTCGCGGGTTACGGTCATCTGGACCGCAGCCCGTTACGTCGCCATTCCGAATACTGATTTACAATATTGGTGCCCGAAAAACACACGGTTTAATACTTGTAGTGAAACGCGGCGTGTACACTTTATTTCTTTGTAATTTTTATCTGCGATAAAAGTTTTGTAATCTTAATGTTTTACAAATTATTTGAGGATGATTAGAAAATTTCACACTTTGACTATTAAGACTTGTTTATTGAAACGTTTAATTTTGTGTTGAAATAGGAAACTCTATTGAAAACATTGGTCTCAAAAAAACGTACTCGAAAGTGTACCAACTAGAATCTAATTGGTAGAACACTTTCGAGATGACTACAAAAGTGTAAAACTTAATGGATCACCATCATGTGACTGTTTATTTAATTGCTATATTCGGATAACGTTAGCATGTAGATTTATTAGTCTAGTTCGAACAAAAATAAAAAAGGCTAAGTGCAAGTCAGAATAATTGCGTACCAAGGGTTGGAACTAGCTTAAATTATTCGACCGCATATAAGAAACATTTCGTATACATACCAGAACTTCTAAATTCCTAACTAGTTTAGTTTTTCAGGTAGACCGCGTAACAAAAGTAATGAGTTCTAGACATCGACATTACAGGCAATTTCACATATTTGATTTCTAATTTAAAATTCGGTTTTTGGTCAACATTTTACACGAAATATCCAAATTTCAGGTCTGTAACTCATTTCTTTTACGGGCTACAGAACTGTGACATGGTTGAATCGATAGACAGACTGATGAACAACACCACTCTGTTGTCTATCAGTCTATCTGTCTATTCTTAGAGTAGGACTTCGTTTTGTCCTTTTGTTACAAAACCCTACAAACCGGTAACGTTTATCCGCACATTTTTCACCGGTATGTTTCCGAAGTTTCAGTACAAGTATATCGTTTCGTCGGAATGGCGATTCCCAGGGTGAAGGTTGAGCTGTTCCGGCCTACAGGCTATATCTAGCGCAAGTTGCTTGGATTAAAACATTTATTTCGTATTTTGTTACAAAGTAGATTTTGGTTTTTAACCTCCGACGCCAAAACGACGCGGTGTTGTAAGTTTGACGCGTCTGTGTGTGTGTGTGTCTGTGGCATCATAGCTCCCGAAAGGATGAACCGATTTTGAATGTGTTTTTTTTAATTGAAAGGTCAATTAGTCAGGAGTGTTCTTAGCTATGTTTGATGAAAGTCGGTCCAAGACGGTCGCCGCCACAAAATGGCGGATTACATAATATTTTTTCACAACTGCCTTAATACGGGTATCAAATGAAAGGGCTTGACTAGTAGAATACCATACAGCATGATAAATTTCAAATCCAAGATGACCGCCACCACAAAATGGCGAATGTCAAAGTTTTTTTTTTAATTTTTAATTTGTACCTACATGGCGGTGTGCTTCGGAGAGCACGTAGAGCCATCTGCGCCTAATATCTCTCCAGTCGTGTCGGATTGCTGTTTCATCAGATTATGTAAGTGAGGGAATAGAGAGTGCACCTTTCTTTGCGCATACACTTGCGTACTATAACATATCTGCGTAGTTGGGTTCCAACGCGTGATCTCTCTCCAGTCGTGTCAGATTGTCGTCCCATCGTACTATGAGAGTGAGGGAATAGAGTGCACCTGTTTTTACGCATACACTTGCGTACTATAACATGTCTGCGTAGTTGGGTTCCAATGCGTGATCTCTCTAGTCGTGTCAGATTGCCGTCGCATCGGGCTATGAGAGTGAGGGAATAGAGTGCACCTGTTTTTGCTCGCACATTTATGCACCATAACATCTGCGAAGTTGAGTAGTCTACGACCGTCCGGTATCAATCCGACCTCTAAATCCTTGAGCTATTGAGTCTTCAAATAACAAAGTAGTAGCGAAAGTACAATTTTATTCTAGCAGTCACAACAGTTTTATTGAAGTACTAAAACCATTCTCCGAGAACAAAATGGTGAAACTTATTTTAAAAGCGCTTTTACTGCTCTTAGCCTAAAAAGAACAAGTCCCGAACGTTTCCTGAATAAATCTCGTTGCCTCAAGGAGGAATTGAATGTAGGCACAGGTCGGGCTCAGTGAGTTCACTATTGAATTAATTTGCTTTAGGGCGATCACACACGCGGCGAAAAAACGCTTGGACTATCAACTTGTAACCACAATCTTGCTTCAAGCAGGAAATTAATGTAGGCCCTGGTCAGGCTCGGTGACTTTGCTATGATTAGGCTGCGAGCACATGTAGCGTTTTTTACAATCTCATATCGCCTAAATTCAGCCTGCCGAAATCAATTTTAACAAGAAAAGCAATCCGGAATTAGGAATATTTGAAACTGACCAAAGATCTCTTGCTTTCAAACTAACTACTACTAACTTACTACTGATTTTACTCTGATTTTTAATTCCGTGGAATTCTGACATTTCTTATTATTACCAGAGATAAAACAGTTGCCACAAAAACGATAATAAATTTAAAACTTACATAAATAAAAATCATTTGCCTCATGTAGATATGACAAATGACTGACAGATACTTCCGGTACTTTAGTTTGGGGTAAAATCGAACTTCAGGTGATAACCCTCTTTTTCATACAAATAACTCATTCTATTTTTAAATAACAACTGTCAAGATTGCACGGAATAAAAAATCTGAGTTAAACTATTGACTGCCACAAAAAAATCTAAAATTACTAAATCGAAAACTTTATTTTCAGCATTTTCGTAGCGTTCCGACGGCCCAGCGTGTAAGCACCCTTAATACAATTCCAAGATCAGATTAACCAGTGAATTGGCCGTGATTACATTTGTAACGGCGTTTCACTCCTATTTCTTCGAACAATGGACGTCTACATTGTTATTTGGCTAGGGGACCGCAATTTAGGAATTTCGGGTTCATGAAATTAAAAGAATGAAGATGCTTTGTGCCTACAAAATAAGATCTTTTACCTTTATATAACAATTAAGTTTATATCGTGATAAGTTTATTGTTTCCCATTGATTTCGGTTTTTTAAGAAATCCCTTCGGTACTCTTTGATTTTCCGGATTGATTGTGTACTCTACAAGCTGCAAAGTATAGGTATATGTCCCAAACCTCAAGATCTTTTCAACGATGGTAGGTATTTAAAAATCCCACGGGACTGTGATGTTCCGGGATGGTTGCTGAACTGATCTGGACAAATTATAGCATAGATACAACTTGCTTTCCGGGTTAATTTTTATCCCGGAAAATCAAAGAGCTTACAAGATAGAAAACAAGCAAGCAAGATTTTAAAAGTCTAAATCTACGCAGACGAAGTCATATGTTTCATCGTGATATGTGATGTTAATTTTAATTTTTGCAGTCACAAAGTCTCGAAAGATCCCCCCTACCCGCCCAAAAGAAAAATTTTGCCGCCATCACAGTAAAACGTAACTGTGCGGAAGAAATAAATGGAGTGAGAGATATAAGGTAAGCGTCGCGCCTTTGTACGACGGATACAAATGATTTATGCCGCTTTGTTGAGCAGGTATACCGTATTCATTACCGTTGCGTGAAAAACCAACCAAAAGTTAAGCTTTTCAGAGGGTTTATATCAAACGATCAGAAGCTTACCAAAACGTTCGCAAAAAAATACTTATATAAACGGAATATCTATTTATAGCTATCTGTTCATTTAAATAAATAAATATCGTTATCGATTACAATAAAATATTCTTGACAAGATTTCGCACTTTTTCGTTATTTAGCTTCGAAAATGTACCGTTATTGAACATGAAGTTATTTAGTCGTTGATCTGTTACAGAGTAGCCGGTGTTTATTTATACATAAGGACATAGTTATGGGATAATATTTTGACTTGTTCCTAACTGGAGAAAAAACAATTATTAAGTTATTATCTAATGCCTGCGTGAATTTTTACTATCTGGGATTATATAAGGTACCATTGACCGTCTCCAGGAAATAAACTATTTTTGTGCTAATTTTCATCAAGATCCGTTCAGCGTTTGAACCGTTAAAAGGTAACAGACAGTAACGGTATTAAAATACTACTATTTTAATATAGAATTAGAACGAATTGAAGGTTTTCTGGTTTACCTGCAACACGCTGGTGTCGAAGTGCGCGAGCAGCGCGGCGGGCGAGCTCAGCGACGGGCCCCGCCGCGACCCCACCCGCGCGCCCCACTCTGCAACAACACAAAAACAGCATGTTAATAAATTGAAATATACATTATAGAAATAGAAATAGAAAAAGAAAAAGAAATAGAAATAGAAATAGAAATTGAAATAGAAATAGAAACAGAAATAGAAAACTTTATTATTCAAATAAACTTCTACAAGTATACTTTTGAATCGTCAAGTGAATCCACCACCCAAAACCCTGCCTTTTAACCCTGCCTTTTAACCCTGCCTCCTAGCAGTGGGACGTACCCACTGCTAGGCAGTAGGCACAGACCTTCTTTCTCATAGGAGAAAGGGTTTTAGAGCTTAGACCCGTCACGCTGCTCCAATGCGTGTTGGCGGGCTTTAACGACTATTGTCGCATGATAGTGATAATAACCGGGACCAACTGCTTAACGTGCTCTCCGAGGCACGGGGGTGAAACACCGCCAACTACCAATTCCGAGCGTGACGCGCAATGTGACTTTTGTGAATCTTCTGTTCAGAATACCGTTCCTATCGAGAAAAACCAGCAAGAAACTCGGCTGTAATCCTAGAAAGCTGCTAGACATTCCAACCCTGTCGTGGTGCAGGCGTCGTCATACGTCCCCGACTTTACTGTCACCTTACGACCCTGATACGATACGCTCGAAGCACGTCCTTTCCGAACTAAACGACCTAACCAGATAACGACCGACCATGCCTCATCAGTCATCACAATTAGTACTAGACACGCATACAACGTCAATACAGTGTCTTCGCGAAGACGAGGTCCCTGATTTCGTAGGTCACCCGGGCTAGGGCTCTTACCACAGTCTTGGGGACGTACGGACTAGTCTAGTCCGAAACCCCAATGTCCCAACCTCACCCTAAGCCGAGTTTCGTCTTCCGAGCCTCACAGGAGGCGCCCTTAAAAGAAGTTGTCACCCGGTATTCTGTGAGCTCTAGGACTCACACCTCCTCCCAAGCAGAGCTTCGCACTCGAAACCACCACCATTAAGTGTATTTAGGTGACGCTGTATAATAAATACTTTAATTTGTAAAGTTGATAGTAATAGAGAAGGCCGCAGTAACGTACTACACACAGAAAACTAAACGAGAAGTCACGTAGGTACATAATACGAAATAAAAGTTATCTTTGGCAAGTAACGTAAAAGTTAAATAACTCCTCGCCAACTAAAAGTCAGTAACGTAATTATTACATACTAGAGAAAAGTTATTTTCTATCTTCGGCACTCTGTTTTCTCAGTTACACATTGAAAGAGCGTTAAAATTTATTAGCTGTTAAAGTGGCTACTGCTACAGTTAAAATTGAATTAACCAAGGTTCGGTTAAAATTAAATCATCCAAGTAAAAGCAAAGTAGCTTGCACAGGTTAGTGTTTGTATTATGGTGAAGATTAAAAGTCAGCCAATTTAAAAAGTTATTTTAATAACGTCAATTTAAATAACGTTATTTTTTTTAATAACTTTGTAACGGTATTTAATGTCTCGGCATACAAAATAGTCTTCCGATTGTGCCACAATTACCAGAGTCAAATTGAAGAAAATTACTAATAGTATTAGGTTCTTCTATGTACTTACGTAGTTTTTGCTAGTGGTGTAAAACAACAAATTTTAAGGGAACTATATGTCGGTACGTATCGCTATTATATAACATACCTAATTTGCGTACTTATTCAAAAATTACTTGTCATCTATTAACTGGTACTTAACTGCACTTATTGTTTGATACCGCATACGGCTAATACTCGCGGTATTAGCGGTATAGCGGTATAAACGCGGGCGCGTTCCCGCTAATCCGCGGCGGTTCATTCCCTAATCCCTATTAACAGAGGCTCACGTCGAACCCTTTCGGAGCGGATTCAGATTACTGTGCGGCTTTGTTTTACATGAAAGCTCGGTTAACGCATATTTTATCACTTCAATGTGACGACTACATAAGTCGCCTGATTTTGTCAGACGTTATATTTTATTCTAGAATGTACTATTCGGTTATCGGATTTTTTCACTTCAACGTAACGTAAATAACGTTATCGTTAGTGTATTGGGTCGATTTTATGTGCGTTAATTTTGTTATCGGCAATAATAATAATTTACAATTTTAGCCTAATATATATCAATTATATTCTTACGTTATTTATATATGTACTACAATATTAGTACAAAACTACAAATATGTACAAATACAAATTCGTTATACTCATAGAAATCCTAATAATAAGGCACTAGAAATGCTGTGTACCTTGTCACCGTACTGAAGACGCGGACGTCACAAGCACAACTATGAGTAAGCGAACAGATTCAATGATGTATGCCTTATTGTTAGGATTTATGTGGTTATACTCGTATGTACCTACCACAATATTCGTACAAATCTAAGTTATAAGTATTATTGCAATTTTTTACAGCACAACCACCCAACAATAACCAGCATTCATATATTAAACTAGCTGATCCCCGCAACTTCGTTCGCGTAGATATAGGTTTTTATATAGGATCGGATCGGATCCCATAGTTCTTTTATGTACCTAAACTAAAGGTAGCCTAGGTTACCCCTTATAACATTGAAAGTTCCATTAAAATCGATCCAGCCGTTTCGGAGATTAGCTGGAACAAATAGAAAGACCGATAAACATAAATTTAAACGCACACCAGTTTAAAATAAGCCGTACGTTCAAAGATCCGGGTCCCAAGTTATTTGAAATTTGAATACTGAGAGTTGTAATGTCTGTCATTTCTGAACTAAAAGACCTATGACCTTGAAATATTTACGGGACAATATATAAAATACTACCTTTTTAACAAAACAAGTGTAAATTGAAAATTTAAAAAACCCCCGACATTCGCCTTTTTGTGGCGGCGGCCATCTTGGATTTGTAATAGTTCTATTCTACTAGTCAAGCCCTTTCATTTGATACCCATATTAAGGGAGTTGTGAAAAAATATGTAATCCGCCATTTTGTAGCGGCGGCCATCTTGGACCGATTTTCATCAAACATAGCTAACAACACTCTCGACTAAATCACCTTTCAAACAAAAAAAAACCGCATTCAAATCGGTCCACCCGTTTGAGCGCCACAGGGGAACAGACAGACACACACACACACACACACACACACACACACACACACAGACACGTGAAACTTATAACACCCCGTCCTTTTTGCGTCGGGGGTTAAAAAGAATGAGTGAAATCCAACAACACGTTAATGAATTACAGCTAAATATACGTTTTAACTTTCATCCTCTCTCCCAAAGGAACCGTGCTGAATTTCGGGATAAAAAGTATCCTATGTCCTACCTCGGAGTATAAACTCAAATCGTACCAAGTTTCATTCGAATCCATTCAGTAGTTTCGGCGTGATGCGCGGCCAAGGTACAGACAGACAGACAGACAAAAATGAAAAAAATTGCAGTTTTGGCTTCAGTATCGATTGTAGAGTGCCCTCCAATAAAAATTTGCAAAATATCTTCAATGTACAGAATTGGATCTGTTACAGTTTTATTATATTATAGATAGATAGATTTATAAAATATAAAATTATTGTACCTTGATGAAAATTTTCGTTGAGAAATATGATACCTTTATAGCTACACGTATTTGAAATGCTGGAGTTATCAGAATTGCGATCTAGTTGCATAGGAATCTTAGGAAAGGCGAATATTTTTAATGGGTGGCAGGTTTGTGCTCTTTATTGCCACTTTTCTCTTCAAAGATATTTCCAATTTGCTAGCACTTAAAAACATCACAAATACTCGAGGAAAAATTAAAGCCTGCGAATTGGAAATATTCGGAATTTCGAAGCACCTTTCAAGAGTCACGTATCTCATTAGACAAGTCGTACGCGACTTGTCTTGTCTCCATCCTAAAGTAGCTTGAATGAGTATCATATCCGAGCTATTGTAACCCTTAACGGTATTCAAATAACAATCATATTTCATTAAAAATATTTTTCGGAATCTAAATCGCGATCGCTGCACTACATCTATTTGTGATTATATTCGTTCATACGAATTAAGACTTATCGCCTGATAGGTACATCTAGGATGCGTGCTCTCTGAGGCACGGGGCTGTAATACCGCCAACACCCAAACTCTTGAGAATCTCTAGACAGAAAAACCAATAACTTTTTGAATTGAAAACTTCTCTAGGCGCATAGAGCACTATTTGGGTGAAGAAAAATCATGGAACTCGCGTTATCGTCACCGAACGCTTCCCATGAGCTATATGTATACTGTTGAAACTTTAAATATTGATCACTTCTATCTACTTTAAACTTTTAAGTTCTGTCAAAGACTGCATCATTTTTTTTTTTGACACGGCTCGAGAGTAGAACCCAGGGCCTCATGATTCGCATATTATTATAGACTTGTACTTTTTTTTCAGCTACAAGTTAGCCCTTGACTGCGATCTCACCTAATGGTAGTGATGATGCAGTCTACGATGGAAGCGGGCTAACTTGAAGGAGGTATGTATACCCCTGATCGGTTTCTACACTACTACTAAATCGCTTGGCGGCACGCCTTTGTCGGTAGGGTGGTAACCAGCCACGGCTGAAGCCTCCCACCAGACCAGACCAGAGACAATTTAAAAGTTATAAAATGCCAAATTGCCCCTGCCGTGAATCGAACCCGGGATCTCCCACTTATAAGACCACAGCGCTCACCACTGCGCCAGGGAGGTCGTCAGGAGGTACATGAATAACAAGTATAAATTAAAAATTTAAAAAACCCCCGACATGCGCCATTTTGTGGCGGCGGCTATCTTGGATTTGCATAGTGCTATTCTACTAGTCAAGCCCTTTCATTTGATACCCATATTAAGGGAGTTGTGAAAAAATATGTCATCCGCCATTTTGTAGCGGCGGACATCATGGATCGATTTTCATCAAACATAGCTAACAACACTCTCGACTAATTCACCTTTCAAACAAAAAAACCGCATTCAAATCGGTCCACCCATTTGAGCGCTACAGGGGAACAGACAGACACACACACATACACACAGACACGTCAAACTTATAACACCCCGTCGTTTTTGCGTCGGGGGTTAAAAAAAGACTCGTCGTACCTCGTGTTGTCACGTCGCCTATATTGGATTATTCGTTTGAGACCCTTGCTCCATTCACATTGAAACATAATTAAAATTCCTCGGAAGAAAAGGGATAAATTTATGTATTGCTGAAGAATTTCGGTACGCACAGCCGCCCCCGCCCGCCCTGCGTGTGACACGGATCGAGAGAATAACGCTTTCTGTGTTGTTTGAAGCAATAGTAGAAGCCTAATCTAAATCCATACTAATATTATAAATGCAAAGGTATGCCTGTCTTGTCTTGTCTGCTAGCTATCACACGATAGTGACGGGCTGGGATCGACGATGTACGTGCTCTCCGAGGCACGGAGGTGAAACACCTGTCGCTTTTGCCAGTAAAATCCAATACCTAACAATTAATGCCCTGATCCGGAAATCGAACCCGGGACTTCATAATCCGCATTCGGACATGCTAACCACTAGACCTAAGCAGTTTCCCCTTCCACGGTCGGGTAAAATACACAAATTATCAGCAGTAAACATCTCAGATCAGACAGTGTTATCATTTGGAAGCGATTTGTTGAACAAAGTGTTCAAACGGCGCCGCTTTTAATGCAAATCGCTAAATGCTGTCGGAACAAAGACAATGTTGGTACATACTGAAGGTAAAGGCTGTGGGTACACCTGGGTTTCATACTACGAGTAGGTATTACCACAGGTAATGCCCGCGACTTAGATCGCGAGTAGGTATTTAGGTTTTTTAAATCCTGTTGGAACTCTTTGACATCCCGAGATACATAATGCTTATCGCCTAATTCTAAATTCAGAATTTGCACTGTCGGGAAACAATAATTGGCACGAAAATAAAAACCCGACTGCGTAAGACCGCATTCACACGGAGCTCTTCATTGACGATTTGTCAAATAAATAGATTTTCGTAATCACCTTTCCAAACCCACTCGATAAGATTTGGAAGAAAAAAAAATTTTTTTTTGAACCCCACATTATGTCGTCCAAAATGCGCCATTTTGAATTTTTCAAAATTTTATGTTCTCGTTGACACTCACGCTAGCATGGCTAATCTAACGTCGTGCCACTTTATCAAAATCGGCCCACGCGTTTGGTCTCTAGAGTGCCACTAAGGAACAAACATACATGCATACATATACTGATAAAAACGTTATCATTCTTTGCGTTGCACAGTCGGGTAAAAAGGAGGAATCCTCGGGTGTGCAATAAACATCCTCATATGAGCACACACACTTGTACACACGACATGAATTACATCTGGAAATGAATTAAGGCATGTAAATTAAGTTTAAATAATATGTTCTCCTATTGTGATACCATCTTAACTAATCCAAATGGATTCCAGCATTTCCAGGGCAGTAAACAGCAAGGCGATCTGCACTTAATCGACGACCGTCTACAGCTGTTTATGCTTGCATTTGGGAAAACATTATACTTTTAGTCTGAGAGACAACATCAATTTTTCTACGGTTAACCTTCCAACGGTAAGCAGAACAGGCTTTCGTAAGCTGTAATGTTTTGTGGTGGCAAGTACGAGTATAACTAGATGGTTTACGGCTTGCGCTCAGCAAAAAAAAGTTGAATTTGTCAGCAAACTGAATGAATGTTGGTCCGCTGTAATTTAGTTTCTGCAGCAAAGTAAGCAGAAATTAATACTTATATTAAAAACCAGTAGTCAATTCTTTGCTTCAGATTTGAAGATTCAAAACTCGTGTAAAGTCTATTACTCACATTATCATTTAATATTTGCATAATTGTGAGAAACAAACAATTTGCTTAGACAAGAAATTGGAATTAATTTGATAGGAGCTTTTGTGAGCTATGTTGGTAATTAATTAATAATAACAACCGATTGATTAAAAATGCCCTCGCAGCATCCCAATACAAATAGAACGGAGCCAATGCTTTAGAAATAGCGTTATTCAAAATCCATAGAAAACTACCCTCTGATCAAAACAAAGCGTCTATTACTAATCACTTCTATTACCATCACTCTAAAGCCCTTTATTGAATAAATAGGTCATGTTTTCTTAACGTCCGAGTTTTTGCCGATGGCTCTTATAGTGTGAGAGATATGGCCTATATTCCAAAGGCCAGGTACGCCGATTGTATTCACGCTCTAGTTGTGAGAGCACGCGTCGGTACGCATGTATGGAAGTTTTGCATACAGCCTGTTTATGAGTTGTGTATTAATAGAGGCAGATATATTATATCGATTAGAGACATTTTAATATTTAGATAAGTATATGTATAACAGTATATATCGTAGAATTCTTCAATTTTATTTTTTAGTATATAATTTACCTAGATTACTCCTGAAATTATCCTCTAGTTGTTTGTGAAAGTCCCTCCAAAATAAGGTCAGCCGTTCCTAAGGTTAGCCTACAACGGAATATACGTAGGTAGTTACATACTTAAAACAATTCATGCAAACATGATACATTAGTAAGTTAATGATAATAATAATAATTATATTAATCTATATAATATATAAAACAAAGTCATGTTAGTTCGAACACTTATAACTCTAGAACGGCTGGAGCGATTTTCATGGGTTTTTAACCCCCAACGCAAAAACGACGGGGTGTTATAAGTTTGACGTGTCTGTGTGTGTGTCTGTGTCTGTCTGTTCCCCTGTGGCGCCCAAACGGGTGGACCGATTTGAATGCGGTTTTTTTTATTTGAAAGGTGAATTAGTCGAGAGTGTTGTTAGCTATGTTTGATGAAAATTGATCCAAGATGGCCACCGCTACAAAATGGCGGATTACATATTTTTTCACAACTCCCTTAATATGGGTACCAAATGAAAGGGCTTGACTAGTAGAATAGCACTATGCAAGTCCAAGATGGCCGCCGCCACAAAATGGCGAATGTCGGGGGTTTTTTTTTATTTCTAATTTATACTTCTGATTTGTTGTATTTAAATGTCTCCGTCCCGAATAGCAGAATAACTATTAAAAACATTGGAAAATTGACGAAAAAATAAAATAAAAGAAAAAACATTTTTCCATACAAAATGTTCACGGGTTTCGTAACTGTCAAACATTTAAACTCTCACCCGTACCTCTCATAGAGTATACGTAATATAATATCTTCTATGCATGTGTTTGTCACCGGGCAGGACGAAGTCTGCCGGATCCACTAGTGATTAATATAATTATTATTATCATGAACTTTACCGATTTTTTTAGACGTGCATTCATGATTAATAATAATTAATTATGAATGAACGTCTTAAAAAATCGGTATACGGAATCTTCAACAACTATCTCGTAAGGAGGAATCCTAAAATAGGATTCCAAATGACGTAACATAATGGGGTACCAACTGCTATTACACCCTATCCAAATTGCCCTGACATTTACCAACCAATTTCTACATCTCTATCATACAAAAATAAACTCTATAGTCATCCGTATAAAGTTTATCATTTCATGAAATTCATGAAATTATATATTACAGTGTAATATTGTAATAGAGATTTTCGAAGTAATTGAGAAAAAAAATGAAATAGGTACATCGGGAAAGGCGTGATCAAATGAAATGGAAGCGTAAAACGTATTATCTACGTCGGTAATTTGAATTTTCACGTTTTTATATCGCATGTGATAGCAATTTGGGGGTGTTGGTAGACTTGACGATTACAAAAATGTTATTTCCGGCATTTTCCTTATCGTTATTTTTATATCAATTTTAATGTAAGACGTCAAAGAGGCCTAAAATGCAATTTGATTTTGATTTCATTTCGCATTGCGGTCTATTATGTATTAGCTGTTCATTTATCCACAGAGATGCATACACTGCCTTGTGCTACTTACTTTGCTTATTTTTTGATCTGGGTAAGTTTTACTTTAACGGTAACCTTACTTCACTTTACTGATGTGCAACGAGCCCTAAGATTCTGAGAAAAGAGCTCATATTATTCTTATCGACTGATACAGAATATATTCAATCAACACAGCTAGATTCATTCCGATTAAACCCGCCTTTGCATGAAAAAACCCCATTAAAACCGGCCTATCCTTTGGAGAGAAGACTAACAAACGCTTATGTCGAACTGATAACACTCCTATTTTTTGCTTCGGGTGTAACAAATAAGTACATTTAACGACAAAAGTATAAATAGAACAGTAGTTTCCGCCAGACTTTCCTCGCCGTATAGCTCGAGTAATTATGCAATTAAGGGGGCACCGTGGAACGCGTTAACCTCCGGCCGCCATTAGAGCGTGACGTCACAACATGGCGGAACAATGGCCTCTTTAAAATGTCGTCAACCACGAGTTAAAAGGACCAGGAGGAGCGAATCTTATACGTCGTTTTCAACCAATAGACGTCTATCGCTAGACATTATGTAGATCCCTTGTGGAGACTTCCACTCTTCTGCGGTCTTGATCAATCCAACTAAAGGGAGTGGGAGTCTACCAACACTGCTTTACGGTGCGAGGTCGCCATTCCTGCATCTTGAAACCCCTATAATTTCTTGTCCCCTATTCACTGCCTTTTCATTCACTTATTTATTACTAGATACTAACAAATGTACGACTCTTCTGAATAAAGGCTATTATTATTATTATTCACTGCCTTTTCAGTTTATCAACCCGTTGAGCTACATCTATCTCATAGATATCTACCTCATTTTATTACGAAGACACTTCGAGTATGCCCCCACTCTACCTAATTATAACAAAGAAGTAAGCTTGTATCTGATAAGTACTGTTATTAAACGTATATTTATGTATCGTAATATAATAAAAAAATCAGCCAAGTGCGAGTCGGGCCTCGCTCTTTCAGGGTTCCGTACATAATTATGAACAATATAATATTTTGGGTCTAAGAAATATTTAATTTCCGAGCTAGACATCGCAACAAACCGTGAAAGAAAAACCCAAAAAAATGTTCGTTTATTTTGGTCACAGCTTATAAACTATTTAATAAATCGTTGTTTTCAGTATTTGTTGTTTAAATAGAGCATATAGTACATAATATACTGAAATATCATATTCCCAACTAGTTTAGTTTTTGAGATAGCCCCCGTCACAAAAATGGTCTAAAACTGACAACTTTGATGGCCTCCCATTCCCTTATTTTTTGAGATAAAAATTAAAAAAAAATATATATTTGTACTCTACTTAATGAGCTCTAAACAATGATACCCCACAAGCTAGGGTAAAGAAAAATTTTTTTTTTCCGGCTCCTTTTTCATGTATGGGAGCCCCCCTGAAAAATAATTTAATTCAATTTCTAATTCAATATTTGATTTTGGGTTAACGTTTTACACTAAATACCAAAATTTCAGGTTTGTAACTCATTTCGTCTGCGAGCTAGAGACCTGTGACCGGCGGACAGACGGACAGACAGCCGAGTGACATTAATAGGGCTCCGTTTTTTACCCTTCGGGTACGGAACCCTAAAAAGTAGCACATGTCCCCTTTTACACCGGTGTCATTACTAGCTCTAGTAATACAACAACTCTCTGGTTGTAGACTAATGAAAATGCCAGATTGCCCTTTTCTACATAAAAGCTTAATAAGTCTGAAACATCCACTTTGGTAGCCGCGCCTAGATATTTTTTGCATAAAATCACCATACAATAAGGTCATTACCTCATTCTGGATGTTTTTTGTCTAAGTTTCAAACTTTTCGCGTTTTGTAGCATGCAAATAACAACTACGTAACTTTTTAAGACTAGCACCCAAAAGTTAAATGACAAAACTCGGAGATGTAATTGTTAGAATTTGAATGTAGAATATAATCGAAAAGTTCCTATATACTATAGCTTTTTATCTTGAAGACATAGCTATAGAGCCTTTGAACAGCTCCTGTAGAACTTATTTTAACACAGCTTGGTACATTCTAGTCAGGACGATAATGTTCGAATGTCAACTGCAACCCCCCAACTACAAGCGGACAATAACTGCAGTTTCAACTAGTGTTGCGCTCGGTGCGCGAGCTGCAAGCAGCTCGCGGGCCTTGTAGTCTCTTCAATATTCATAAAATAAAGAAATTCCAGAATATTCTGGAGAGTCTCTTGAAAGATAGAAAGAAATATTGGTATCACGTTTCGTATATTTTCTGAAAGGACACTAATGAGTTCTATGCATGCGTTTAGTGGGAAAAAAAGATCTATAAAAAAATGTTCTGGAGAGCCACTTGAAAATTAAAAAGAAATTTTGTATGGACATGAATTTTTTTTGTTCCGTAGCTATCTTTTTTTACTGGCTCACCAAAGGGCCTAAAGTCTTGAACATTTTTAGTTTCAGGACCATGCCTCTATGATTGATAGTTTTTGAGGGCCGTTAGGGTACTCTGGTAATTTTTCTACATTCACTTTTTTGATTTGACACGTTTTGTGATTTTTGTAAAAAAAAATCTTTAAGTTCTATTTATAAGTGTAGTAGGGGACAATTTTTCATACAAAAATGTCTAAGAGAGCCTCTTGAAAAGAACCCAAAAAATTTGTATGGAGAGAATTTTTGTTTGTTTGGCGGCCATCTTTTTTTTACCGGTTCACCCAATGGCCCAAGGTTTTTAATAACATATGTTTGGGACCATGTCTGTATGACTGGTAGTTTTGGAGGACCCATGAGGTACTCTGGTAAATTTTCCACATTCATGACGTTTCATAATTTTCCTGAATTAAGACCCATAAGTTCTACGCACATAAATAGTGAAGGGAAAAAGTTCCATACAAAATTGTTCTGGAGAGCCTCTTGAAAATAACCCAAAAAATTTGTATGGAGAAAATTTTTTTTTGTTCGGCGGCCATCTTTTTTTACTGGTTCACCCAATGGCCCAAGGTCTTTAATAACATTTGTTTGGGACCATGTCTGTATGATTGGTAGTTTTGGAGGACCCATGGGGTACTCTGGTAAATTTTCCACATTTATGACGTTTCATAATTTTCCTGAAGGAAGACCCATAAGTTCTACGCAAATAAATAGTGAAAGGAAAAAGTTCCATACAAAATTGTTCTGGAGAGCCTCTTGAAAATAACCCAAAAAAATTGTATGGAGAAATTTTTTTTTTGTTTGACGGCCATCTCTTTTTTACCGGTTCACCCAATGGCCCAAGGTCTTCAATAACATTTGTTTGGGACCATGTCTGTATGACTGGTAGTTTTGGAGGACCCATGAGGTATCCTGGTAAATATTCCACATTCATAACGTTTCGTATTTTTCCTGAAAGGACACTCATGAGTTCTATGCATGCGCTTAGAGATAGAAAAAAGTTCCATACAAATATGTTCTGGAGAGCCTCTTGAAAATTAAAAAAAAAATTTGTATGGACGCGAAAATTTTTTTTGTTCGGTACCTATCTTTTTTTACTGGCTCACCAAAGGGCCCAAGGTCTTGAACATTTTCGCTTTCAGGACCATGGTTCTATGATTGATAGTTTTTGAGATCCTTTGGGGTACTCTGGTAAATTTTCCACATTCATGACGTTTCATATTTTTCCTGAAGGAAGACCCATAAGTTCTACGCATATAAATAGTGAGGCGAAAAAAGTTCCATACAAAATTGTTCTGGAGAGCCTCTTGAAAATTTGCAAAATTTTTGTATGGAGACGAAATTTTTTTTTGTTTGGTGGCCATATTTTTTTCACCGGTTCACCCAATGGCCCAAGGTTTTGAACATTTTTTGTTTCGGGACGGTACCTTTCCGACTGATAGTTTTCGAGATCCCTTAGGGCACCCTAGTCAGTTTTCCACGTTCAGCTCTCTCTATAATTTTGTAGACCTTATATTTTTGAATTTTACACACATGAAAATTATGGTGAAAAAGTCCCATACAAAATTGTTCAGGAGAGGTGATCAGTACCTGACTTCAAGTAGCTTTATATATATAACTAGTAAGGCGCGTGGGGGCGCGGCCCGCAAGCGGACCGCGAGGTTTCGCTTTCGGGTATTTTGGTTTGAGCAGCCTCCACCTATCTCTCCCATATTCCTAATCCTCGATCATTATCACTCTCCATATTTTTTCTTCGAATAATTCTGCTCATCAAGTAGATCTTTAGGTCTTGATCATCTTTTTCCCAGAAACCACTCTTCCATCTTTTATGCTTGGTGAGATAGACTCTGACGAAATTTGTATAGCCGCCATCTTGAATCCGCCATTTTGTTTTTTTTTCAGCTCAGTGCCAATTGGATGAGGTTTTGAGTAATTTTTGTTTGAGCACCTCCCATCTATCTCCGATACCATGCCCGGGCTCCTCAACCATCTTCCAAACCCTCAATCATCATGTCTTCCCATATTTTTCATTGAGAGTTTTCCAAAGAACCGCATCAAAGCCATGCATAGTTCACAACTTGTAGTCTCTTCAATATTCGCCATACATTTTCTATGGAAAAGTAAATTCCGCCATTTTGAATTTTTTTCAATTAATCAAGTAGACCTTTGGATCCTCATCATCTTTTGCGAAGAAACCACTCTTCCATCTTTTATACCCTCCGAGATAGAGACCGACGAAATTTGTATGGCGGCCATCTTTTTTTCGCCATTTTGATTTTTTTTTCAGCTGACTGCCAATTGGATGACGTTTCGAGTGACATTTGCTCGAGCACCCCCCACCTATCTTCAATACCTTAAGCGTGCCCGTCGCTCGTCTCTGAAATCCTCAATCATCAGCTCTCTCCATATTTTTGTTCCGAATGAATTTTTGTCCTCTATACGAAACCATTAGTGAAAAAAAAAAATTTCATACAAAATTTTACAGGAGGGGTGATCAATCAGTGAGTCAGTCAATGAATCAGCACGAGCAGCTATATATATATTAACTAGTATGGCGCGTGGGTGCGCGGCCCGCTAAAGCGGACCGCGAGGTTTCGCTTTCGGGTATTTTGGTGAGAGCAGCCTCCACCTATCTCTCCCATATTCCTAACCCTCGATAATTATCACTCTCCATATTTTTCTCCGAATCATTTGTCAGAATGAGAGCTTTTTCCATAAAAACAAATTTTGAAAAGGAACTGGAGACACCGACGAAATTTGTATGGCCCCCGTCTTTAATCCGCCATTTTGGCCTTTTTTTCAACTGACTCTCTCACTCACTGACAATTAGATGAGGTTTCAAGTAATTTTTGTTTGAGCACCTCCCACCTATCTTTAATACTCTGACCGTGCTCCTCATACGTCTCCAAAATCTTCAATCATCAGCTTTTTCCATATTTTTCCTCCGCATGGAATTTTGTCTTCTATACGAAACCATCAGTGGAAAAGATTTTGTGTGAAAAAAATAAATTCCGCCTTCTTGATTTTTTCTGTTCATCAAGTAGATTTTTAGGTCTTGATCATCTTTTTCCAAGAAACGACTCTTCCATCTTTTATACTTGGTGCGATAGACACCGACGTTTGTATAGCCGCCATCTTGAATCCGACAATTTGGGTTTTTTTCGCTCATTGCCAATTGGATGAGGTTCTGAGTATTTTTTGTTTGAGCAGCCCCCGTCTATCTACAATACCCTGCACGGGCTCATCAACCATCTTCCAAACCCTCAACCATCGTATTGTCTTCCCATATTTTTCTTTGAGATTTCTCCAAAGAATCGCATCAAAGCCTTGTATAGTTCACAACTTGTAGTCTCTTCAATATTCGCCATACATTTTCTATGGAAAAATAAATTCCGCCATTTTGAATTTTTGTTCTATTCATCGAGTAGACCTTCCGATCCTGATCATCTTTTGTGAAGAAACCACTCTTCCATCTTTTATACCCTCCGAGATGGACACCGACGAAATTTTTATGGCCGCCATCTTGAATCCGCCATTTTGGTCCTTTTTTTTTAGATCACTGCCAATTGTATGAAGTTTCGAGTAATTTTTGATTGAGCACCTCCCACCCATCTTTAATACTCTAAGCCTGCTCCTCACCTGTGTCCAAAATCTTCAATCATCAGCTCTCTCCATATTTTTCCTCCGCATAAATTTTTGTCTTCTATACGAAACCGTCAGTGAAAAAAACTTTTTTGTGTGAAACAATAAATTCCGCCATCTTGATTTTTTTTCTGTTCATCAAGTAGATCTTTAGGTCTTGATCATCTTTTTCCCATAAACCACTTTTCCATCTTTTATGCTTGGTGAGATAGACACCGACGAAATTTGTATAGCCGCCATCTTGAATCCGCCATTTTGTTTTTTTTCAGCTCAGTGCCAATTGGATGAGGTTTTGAGTAATTTTTGTTTGAGCAGCCCCCATCTATCTACAATACCCTGACCGGGCTCCTCATCCATCTTCCAAACCCTCAATCATCATGTCTTCCCATATTTTTCTTTGAGAGTTCTCCAAAGAACCGCATCAAAGCCTTGCATAGTTTACTACTTGTAGTCTCTTCAATATTCGCCATACATTTTCTATGGAAAAATAAATTCCGCCATTTTGAATTTTTTTTCAATTCATCAAGTAAACCTTTGGATTCTCATCATCTTTTGCGAAGAAACCACTCTTCCATCTTTTATACCCTCCGAGATGGAGACCGACGAAATTTGTATGGCGGCCATCTTTTTTTCGCCATTTTGAATTTTTTTTCAGCTCACTGCCAATTGGATGACGTTTCGAGTGACATTTGTTCGAGCACCCCCCACCTATCTTCAATACCTTAAGCGTGCCATTCGCTCGTCTCTGAAATCCTCAATCATCAGCTCTCTCCATATTTTTGTTCCGAATGAATTTTTGTCCTCTATACGAAACCATTAGTGAAAAAAAAAATTTTCATACAAAATTTTACAGGAGGGGTGATCAATCAGTGAGTCAGTCAATGAATCAGCACGAGCAGCTATATATATATTAATGCAGATATGTTAACTAAAATACAGCAATTCAGCAATTTTGCAGTTGTCGAGACCCTAATATTGGCGCGATTGCCATGCCGTTTGCCACATAGGATAAATAAAGGAGCTTCTAAGGGGGATATTATGTTAAGTTTAATTTTGATATTATCGCAACCGCCTCGCACCTCGCCGTCGGGCGACGCACCGAATTCGCGTTGAGGTTGCGTTGAGGACGCGTTGAAGTCGCGTTGAGGATGCGTTGAGGTCGCGTTGAGGTCACGTTGAGTTCACGTTGAGTTCGTGTTGAGGTCGCGTTGAGTTTGCGTTAAGTTTGCTGACATAGGACACTATGTAAGGCGAGGAGTCTTCAGCCAACGCGACTGTCTAGTATTTTGAGTTCAATAGTCCGTATTCAGTGTTCACTTTTATAAGACACTTGTTGCTCATCCAGTAAATTAACCCATCGTATAGATTACGTCGAACCTGTAGGTAACGCAATTGAAACTCAGAACTTGGCTGCAAGATCGACGTTTAAGAAAATTCGAAATAGTGTATTTTATCTAAATGTAGTACCTATTTCCATAAACATAAGGGCTATAATTTGATAACAGAACCATCCCAGGCAACTGGCAGTAACTAATGAGACATGGGGCAAATATTCACACGTAGTGCATTCGGGAATTCGGTGCTCGGGCGAGGAATTTAATTACACCCGCGCGTGAAAAACTGTTATGCTCACTCGTAATATAAATTTTGAGTGCCATATTATAATTGTTCGAGAGAGAGTGTTAAACGAAACGTTGGAATATTTAATGCAAGATTTTATCGTCGTCGTCGTCGTCGTTATCAACCGATCGACGTCCACTGCTGGACATAGGTCTCTTGAAGAGACTTCCACATGCCACGGTCTTGTGCCGCTTGTATCCAGCGGCTCCCTTCAACTCGTTTGATGTCGTCGGTCCACCTAGTGGGGGGTCTACCAACACTGCGCTTCCCGGTGCGAGGTTTTATACCTCTATAATATTATTAAACAAAAGTGGACAAAAAAGACGCTTTTTAAAACTATGAAATTTTTCGCATCGACAAAATTGCAAATAAGCTTTAAAAAAAGTAACATGAGGTAATGCACTTTAAATAGAGATTGTTACATGAAGGTACGCGAAGTAATGTTTTTGATACAAAAATCTTAAAACAGGCAGATATGGCAATTTTTATGCCCCCTTGGCCTTGCATACGAACCCACTGGATCATAATTCATAGGTTATTGATGATCAATGGACCAAATAAAGTGTAGATTTTTCTTTGTCAATGATATATTGTTCGGCCTCTCGGGATCCTATGTCAATTAATCATCTAATGAGTCATGGAAAATGGAAAAAGCGCAACTCCCAAGATAACTCCCATGAGCGGGAATACTTTCAATACAACATTGTAAGCTCCCCTTGCACCTGTCTAAACTCGAGGATGAATTTAAAACTGCGATTCATTACTTTAGCACCGCCACAGATTTGCTGTAATAATACAGTTCGGAAATGAGCGTAGTTATGGCACACCTCCGGGCCCGGCTACGATATACGTAACAAAGTAAATACGTGTAACTTTTCAAGTTTTCTTTCTTACTTTATGTCAAGTGACAAATAGAAAATTTGTGAATAAGCTATCCGACACTCATCAGAAGGTGGTCAAACAGGCCCTAAATTACTGGAAAACTTCATGATTTGACGTCTACAATCTACATACTAAATGTCAGTTGATTCTTATTGGAATTGAAATCTACGCGCGGTGAAATTTCTTATGAATTTATCACGATTCTGTTACAATACGAATGTCTTAGCAAACTAGGTCATTATACTCAGTCATAGAATCCGGAAACGGTTGTGGACTGTACAATTGTTAAACGGTGGTCTCGCGAAGTACACGTGCCGAGACGCACATGCCCTGATTGAAAACTTTATAATTAATCACTGGCAAGTTATGAAAAATCGAGAAAAGTCAGTTCTGAAAATAGAAGATTTAGCTCGGTAATAATTTTTTGCTCTATCTCCAACTTTATGCTTGTGGCAAATAAGGTGGGGAATTTTTTCTTCTTATTATAATAAATGGTAATAGCCCAATGGTTAAAACGTCAGTCTCCATTTCCATATTCGATCCCCAGCACGCACTTCAGGTTTTCGGAGTTATGTGCTTTTGAAGCAATTAAATATCACTTGATTTAACGGCGAAGGAAAACATCGTTATGAAACCTGCATCCCCGAGAGTTCTCAATAATGCTCTGTGTAAAGTTTACCAAGCCGCACTTGGCCAGTGTGGCGAACTACGGCGTAAACCCTTCTCATTCTGAGAGGAGACCCGTGCGCTCTAGTGTGTCGGTAATGGAATGACGATTAACCGTTTTGTGTACAACAGTAGGTATTTAGAGCAAATAATTCTCAATTTTTTAATGTACCCGACAACCCTAATAGCAGGATACGTGCGCAAACAAGTCACCCCGCACTGTAAGCCCTGCCAACATCAATCAGCTAAGAAGCGTGTCACTTGATATTGCCGCAAGACGCGAGAGAAACGCGAAATTCTTGTGAATCACCGTTAGTAAAGTTCTTGTGAGACACACTGTTCCTTATAAGACAATATATTATTCTCTTTCAAAAAATCTTCATTCACTTTTGAAGTAGGTACCTATTCAGTGAATAGGATTTTCTAGGCAAGCGTATTTAAACTTAGAACTCATCATTGTTTTCCATTGGGCATTATTGTCGTCAAGCGTAAGCCTATCATGATAAAAAAAAAAAAGAATATTTCCTACTTTCAAATCTCTAAGACCACTAAGGTTTAGGCTCTGCGTTGCCTGTCAGACAGACAGTCCGTCACGACACTTGTTTTTAGGTATAACTGTATACAGACAGGTCGTCGATAAATCTAGATTTCTATGTTCACTTGTGACACGCACCATTTTCTTCGAGTTCAAAGAAATTGTGCCACCTGAGAGTAGCCTGAAAGAGAAAAACGTGCAGCATCCATGTACTGATGGCCGATCAAGAGCGTGTTTTTACTTTACTGGAACTATTTTCTACAAATAATATAAGTGATTAAGAGCCTGTTTCACCACCTTCTGATAAGTGTGGTGTGTGTCTGATAAGCTTATTCACATATTTTGTCTTTGTCACTTGACATATTATAAGTAAGAAAGTAACAAAACTTACGTTTAGGCTATCCGACATTTATCAGAAGGTGTTGAAACATGCCCTAAAGTACATAAATTATATAGTTTTTATGTTTTACGGTCGAAATAAATAACCTATCTTGATCCATAAAACACAGATTGAAATGTCGCGTTTCCCCGCGACTTCGTCCGCGGAACAATCTATATCTATACTCTATACTAATAAATAAAATTGAAGTGTCTGTCTGTAATTTCGAAATAACTACTTCATATTAAGCTCATACGGTTATTTGAACTGTACCATAACAGAATCACACGTTTTTAGGGTTCCGTAGTAAACAAGGAACCCTTATAGTTTCGCCATGTCCGTCCGTCTGTCCGTCTGTCCGTCTGTCCGTCTGTCCGTCTGTCCGTCTGTCCGTCCGTCCTCGGTTAATCTCAAAGACTATTAGTGCTAGAAATCCGTAATTTGGCATGAGTATAAATATTAATCACGCCGACAAAGTGGTGAAATAAAATTTTGATAAATATTTTTTTTAGGGTAGCTCCCCTACATGTAAAGTGGGGATGAATATTTTTTTTCTCGTCTACCCCATAGTGTGGGGTATCGTTGAATAGGTCTTTTAAAAATACTGTGGGTGTGGGAACATCATTTTTCGATTTCTAGATCCGTTTGTAAAATATAATGTTTTAAAGTGCAAATTTTTATTAGAGTCAAGTGTCCCCCCCCTCTATCAGCCAAATGGCAGTATATAGGAACTTGAAAAAATTCACAGCAGTAGGGTATATAATCAATTTTAAAGGAAAACTATCACGGCTAAGTAGGGTTCACAGGTTAAGGAGTTATACCTGTTTTCCGAGGATTGTGACTACGGAACCCTACACTGCGCGTGGCCCGCCACGCACTTGGCCGGTTATTAAAATTTTTGTCTGTCTGTCTGTCTGTTTGAACGGGCTAATCTCGGAACGGCTGAACCGATTTTGACGGGGCTTTCACATACAAGTAGAGATTAACCAGGGAGTAACATAGGCTACTTTTTAACCGACTTTCAAAAAAGTAGGAGTTGTGTTTTTCTACCTATGTACACCGATATCTCCGAGATTTCTGAACCGATTTGCGTAATTTTTTTTTTAATCGATAGAAAAACATTGCGACCCTGTTCTATAAAAAAATTGGATTTCAACTCTTCAATCCTGATGCTGTAGGGGACCTGATCCCCAAAACTAATGGGATTTAGAAACTTTCGGTTATTTAAATTGATATTGGGGGTACCACTTAAAGACTTTATCGTTGAATGAACTCGAGTAGGTACATATCCAACTCCTCAACCCTGATGCTGTAAGGAATTGCATTCCGAAATCGTGGGGATCCCGCGGGATTTTTCCGTTTTGGGGACGGGTTACTACAGATAAGCTACTTTTTGTTCTGGAAAATCAAAAGTTCCCACGGGATTTTTAAACCCTAAATCCACACGGGCGAAGTCGTGGGCACCATCTAGTAAAAAATAAAAACAAACAAGTAAAGTAAAAACACCATCCTAATGTTAGATAATATTTAAGCTGCTTCCCAAGATATAGGGAAAATCAAGATGCAAACGAATACTTAGGTAGGTACCTATAGACTTCTTTTTGTTTTTCTAAAAATACCTTTTTGAGTTTTTTTTTTTTCAAATTCACATATAAGTTGAGGCTTCGATATCCCGACCTAAAGCCGGGTATGAATTGATCTTCCCGGATTAACGGCGTCTGATCCGGGATGAACTCGATATATTAAAGATCCCCGGATCAAACCCCGGCTAATACCTTCCCACTAGCCAGCGTCGTTATTCAAGCGAAGTTGTCTTTCGTTTCACGCTTTCAGGTCACGTTCTTTTATTAGTTTTTATGAGTCTTCTTTGAAGATAAACTACCGCTACTTAGGTACGAGTACCTACTACCTAAGTAGCGGTACTTATATTTAAAGGTCAAACGTCCGAATACTAAAACGAATAGGTACTATAATTCGGAGGTCGTGGGCAGGTGAAATTAGAGAATTTAAAATTTCTAATTTTTTTCTGGCCTGATTCGGTCTGAGGCTTCGGCTGTGGCTAGCTAACACCCTACCATGATCTAGCACCTGCCTACGACCAAGATGCGACGCGTTCCGATACTATACCTACCTACTGAGTAAAATCCGATTAGAAGTTATAGGAGTTTAATATAACTGCCATACTCTTTCCAAGTTAGCCTGCTTCCGTCTTAGACTGCATCGTCACTTACCATCAGATGAGACCGCATACCGTTGACCTAGTCAGGTTTTCATATACGACAGGGTCCCCTGTAAAAGCTAGTTACGTCTTTCTTCAATACGAAATTCTCAAAGGCCATATTTTTACGTTAGCTAGGTTTAGAAGTTTAGATTGTTGGCAGGTTTCAATTTACCGGCTTTAAAGGAGAGAGGAATGTCTTTGAAACGTGACCGGAATGTGGATTGAGGTAATACTTATTATAGTGTAGGTACCTATATTTGACCGCCTGGGACGTATACAACGGGTTCCCCAGGCGTCCAGCACAGTCAGCGAGAGGGAACAGCCGTGGTGGTTTTAGTTAGGGTATACCCACAGGGGGAGTCCCACATAACCCCCGTTCTGCCCAAAGAACGGGGGTACCTATAAAAGGTTTCCACCACGAAAAAAAAAAAAAAAAAAAAAAGGTACCTATATTTGACAACCTTTTAAGTAAAGCTTGCATGACGAGGCGATGACTCCCAGAAAGCAATGTTTTCTTCTATTTTAGCTCATTTAACTTTTCAACGTTAACTGTACTAACATGCACTAAGCTATGACGCTGTCTTCTAAATTGTAATCACACTATCACACTAATATTATAAAGGCGAAAGTTTGTGTGTGTGTGTGTGTGTGTGTGTGTATGTTTGTTACACTTTAACGCCGCAACTACTGAAACGATTTGGCTGAAATTGATTGGAGATAGATTATGCCCTGACTTAACACAACGTACTTACTTTTCCTGGAAAAATGCACAGTTCCCACGGGATTTTGAAAAAACCAAAACGAAATCTATAGCTACAGCTATAGATAGATTCATCTTCACCCATCCTTTTACTAAATGAAAAGTATTTTTTAATAACCAGTAACTTTAGTCGGCGAATCCGTCCGCGCGAATTTAGGTTTTATTTTTTCTTAATAATCTTTATTTTCCGTGACTAAAGTTAGTAACGAGATAAAAACAATCTCATCCGAATATCCTTATTCCAGAAAATTATTAAGTCCTTGGTGGAGAAAAATATTTCTCGTGCATCAATACGTCTAACGCTGAACGGCAACTGAGCAATTCCACCCTCTATACTCCATGCCCCATGGAGTACCTCCCTAACTATATTATCTCAGTATAAGGAGTAAAAAGCACTTTAAAACTTCCGTTCATAAGATTATAATAATGTCCTCCTAACCGAATTTCGGCCACGGCGGCCAATCTCAACCGAGGCAGAGACTAGCCATCTACGCAGGAGATATTATAGTGCACAAGTGTGTGCGCATACACAGGTGCACTCTCTATTCCTTCACTCTCATAGTCCGATGGGACGCCAATGTGACACGACCGGAGAGAGATCAGGCGCAGGACCGACGGCTTTACGTGCTCTCCGAGGCACGGGGGTGTATCTCTAACACCGCCAACTTCCAACTCCGGGCTGGCACTGAGAATTTCTTGACAGAAAAACCCAATATCTCGAATTATTTTTTTTGGCCCGACCCGGGAATCAAACCCAGGACCTCGTGATCCACAGTCGAACGTGCTAACCGCGAGACCAACGAGGCAGTTGATAAGATTATAAAAATGTGTCAATCCAGAGTAACGTCGTCACTATGTATAAACTATGTAATAAATTCACACTGTAACGTTATTTGATTCCCCTTACAGAGCTTGGGAATTTCATTGTGAGCATGTCCTAAATCCTAATCTCGGCTGTAATCCGCACCGCTTGAAACTCCGCTCACTTGGTATTTGTTTTCGCTTGTTCGACTATTATATTGTTAGCTTTGTTGTTCGGTCTCTGAATTAAGGACTGTGCCATTCATGCAGAGTAGGGAATTTCATGCTAACCTATTTAATAATATGTCTGAAAATTATATTAGAAATTGGGTGATGCCCGCGGCTTCGTCCGCGTGGTTTTATACAAATCCCATACCAAAGGGTATGAGATTCATCCTCTATTTAATACCCTTCCATCCTATTAGGGTTGAATTTTCAGATATCCTTTTTTAAGTGCATGCGTCCTATACGTCATAATAACTATCTTGTCCTTAACCAATTGTTAACAGACTTCAATGTACCGTAATTTGAAGAAATGCCTCGATTTATCCAGAATTATATCATCCCACCTCATGACCTGGGTAGTAGGTATATCCTTTCAAATAAAAGAAGAATTCCCAAATCGGTCTTTGAGTAGGTAATCGAGGAACGTATATATACCTACCTACATAAAAAAGAATGCAACAAATTGAGAATCTCCTTCATTTTTTGAAGTCGGTTAAAAAGCATAAAACAAGGCAAATTCAAAGATGGATCGTATTCGTAGCCGCCGGCTAGATCAAAGCAATTAAACAGTGATCGGATATTGCCGCATTGCAGGTGTAGTGTGACGGACGGCGTGAAGTTCGTGCGAGTGATGGTTATGATCTGTTTGGAAATACGCAGAGATAAGCCAATTATCTAGCTAGCTAAACTAGGGGCGGGTAATTGGCCTGTCAACCGAAACAAGCTAAGTTTAGCCTGTTGTGGTATTTTATGAGTAAGAACAAGTTTAACTGTTTAGCATACAGTGAGTAATAAAGATATTAATTCTATTTTAGTTTTTCGCTAAGCTGTTGTGGTTTTACAAACAAGCTATAATTTAAAAATTAAAAAAACCCGACTGCCATGCTAAAAAACGAACTAAAAAATTAATAAACTACCACCGTACCACTTACAGTGTAGTTGTTATTTATTTTGTTTTTCATGATTTGTCACTCAAAATTGATTTAAAACATATAGATTGTATACATTTTCGTACTCGCCTTTTAAAGCCCTTTATTTTGATACCCCACTCGAGGGTCTTGAAGAAAAAAATTTTTTTCAGCCCGCACATTAAGGTGCGTTAGGGTAAGATCGGAGGTGGGTTAAGACCGTATGACTCAAATTTCGGACGAATTAGGGCATATTTTTAAATACGGGCAATATTGTGTATTAGGCCATTTAATTGGGCCCCGGCCCGTGGTTCCCGCAAATCGCTCCATCAAGTCGGACGTGTGCTATGCGCCATTAAACAAAACAAGGTAATTTTCGTAATTTTTTCGTCAATCCGGTCTTCAACTTTTATTTTTATCTGTCTTTTTTAGCGAAGATATTGCTTTTTTTGTAATTATTTTGCCTGGATAGTTAGTTTTATGATGCCACAAAGTGATTAATTTGATCCAAATAGAGCTAACATTGATGTTGGCGAAGATCCGGTGTACCCCCTCGCAAGTGAAGATCGGATGAAAATTTTCCGATCTTTGCAAGTTTCAAATAAGGCAGTGATAGTCAAACTTTTATTAAGTAATCATAAATGTTTCTGCCGTACGAGGTTTCTTTCGCTATTGCTTTTACTGAGTAATAGTAAGATTCCAAAACGGATTAACAGTAAGATTAATTAATCGGAGTAATAGTAAGATTCCAAAGTAGAGTTAAAACACAAATTTTGCGCCTTAATAGCTCAATCTGGTACGAGTACTTTTCATAGATCGGTAATAACAAGATACATTATGTGACAATTAAAAAAAAAAGTTTATTGAAAGTTGGTTACTATAATTACTTATCTTGCAAGCATGAACTAGGCTAATAAGTACCATTAATGAAAAAAAAAATGAATTTTACATTGCTAATCATTTCTTAGTTTTTATAGTTGCCTAAAGTTTTATCCAAAGGTAAACCAGGGACCTTACGTATTAAGTAGTAATTCAGTTTCCTTTTCCAAATATCTGATATCCTGGTCCACTTAGTCACATTTGCTTTACTTCATCAAGTTCTATACCTTTATTCCGATCGACTCTTTTATGCCTACTCCCTTCCTGTTTATAATAAGACACGCGCCTGCTACACGTACATGAACTTGTACACACAATAAATTTAACAATTGAGTAGGTACTTACTACACCAGGCTTCCCCACTGGGCACCGGCAAATGCATCCGATCTTTACCGTTTTACTTACTTTGTGGCATGCCAAAGTTTGAGAACCACAAAATCACAATTTTTTTACATCAGGGGTAAGTTCGAATGGCATAAAACCAAAAATGAAAGAATCGATTGGAACATTTTTGTTTCTAGTCATTTATAATTCATATTCAAATATGTTTTAGAATAGGAAAGACCGAATGTATTCCTTATTAAGACTTTGTTCTCCAAGCACTAGAAGTGACTTTAAATTTATGTCCGGTCATACCCCTTGGTGGCCAATTCTTAATCATGGTCATAAAAAAAATTGTGTTGACTTTGCGTACGTAAAAAACAAAAACCGTTGAGTTTACATAAACAAACTATTTTCAGAGCTAAACTACGTTTAACCATTAACCGTTTACGATATATTACATTAATATAAGATGTATGGATTTCGAGAAAAAATTTTTTTTGCGACACTCTTCCAACTAGTCGAAAATCCGTCCGGTATTACCCCAACGCACCTTAAAGTGCATAACATTCGCCATTTTGATTTTTTATGAATTTTATGTACCGAGTAACATTTGCGCCGTCAAGACAAATCTAATGACGTATAATTTATCAAAATAGGTTGAGCCGTTAAGTAGTTACGAACTGACATAGGAAACGGTCATTTTCTACGATTTATCACTCCAAATTGTTTCCAAATATATAAATTTATACATTTTCGTATTTGCGAATATCCACTTTTGAATGCGAGCGCGGTGAACCTAGTCGCGGAGGGTGAGTCTGGGACCCGGGGGGCACATCGACTTGAAGTGAACTTGAAGTCATTTGGCGCCGACTTCAAAAAATTATATATCATTTGAGTTAGGTAGTTTAATCGTCAATCTAAATGAATAAAAAATTATTTTAAACTTTTTAGTTCGATTCGTTTGAAGTCGGTTCATTTTTCTTTGAAAAAAATTATTTTAAATTTAGGTACCCTATAACACTCGCGTCATTGAGACAAATCTAATGACGTATCATTTATCAAAATCCGTTGAGCCATTGATTAGTTACAAGCGGACATAGGAATGGACATACATACACACAGGTGAAACACATATACCCAGTCGGGTAAATAAGAGGTCCCGCTTCGTTCATATAACAAAAATTGGCATAGGTCTCATCTGGTGAGAGGCTTCAGTCGCGATTAGTTTAGGTACCACTCCAACGGCAAAGACGTACCACCAAGTTTATTGCCCTACCCGTAACTCGAACTCGGAACGAATAAAACTTTAACGGCCTGTTTCACCACCTTCTGATAAGTGTCGGATAGCCTAAAGGTAAGTTTTGTCACTTTCTTACTCTATTTCAAGTGACAAAGAAAAAAGCTGTAGATAGTTATCTGATACTTATCAGAAGGTGGTGAAACAGGCCTTTAATATTGCGATAACTGTAATAACTCTACATTTACTGCCTCATCGATCTTCTCTAGACCATTACGGCAGTTGCGTCTATAATAATCCTCCCGACCAAACGGCCACGACAGCCAATCTCTACTGAGGTGGGACAATATGCATTCTCTATTCCTTCACTCTCATAGTCTGATGGAACGCCAATACGACACGACCGGAGAGAGATCAGGCGCATGAATGACGGCTCTACGTGCTCTCCGAGGCTCGGGCGTGTGTCTAACACCACCAAATTCGATATAAACCCAATACCTCATATTTTTTGACCCAACTCGGGCATCGAATCCAGGACCTCGTGATCCGCAATCGACCACGTACCGCTATACCACCAAAGTAGCTGCATCTATACACCGATATCGTCACAACAAAACGAAGGCGGCGGCAGGTCACGCGACGCGTCACGTCAGCCTCGCATAAATCACGTTTACGACGCGCCGGGTTCGATTCCCGGTCGTTCCGGATACCGTTACAATAAATATTCCCAACTTGAAATTCGTCTACGTTACTAACGATAAAATACCGTAGTAAAATGGAACCTGAAAATTCATCTTCATATAATAATCTACATTTATACTAAACTAGCCTTTGCCCGCGGCTTCGCCCGCGTGAATTTCGGGTTTTCACAAATCCTTGTTCTCTGTTCCATTTGTCCCCTGGAAGGAATCTGGTTCCCGTTCCCGCTCTCTTTTCCAACCTTTATACCTACTTTCAAGGAAGTTTGCTATAATAATCTACCTACAGCTGTAGCTGTAGATTTCGGCAAAATCGGCTTAGCAGTTGCGACGTTATATAGTACAAACATACACACACACACACACATTCATACACACAAACATTCACCTGTATGCTCGTAAAATGGAAGTGTGGCTTTCTGTAATTTCGAATTTGCTCATAATTATTTGAACGATAGTACCACCTAAACGCGTGTTTCTAAAATTTTGATTTCTATTTGATTTTCCGGATTAATCTTAGAAATGACTGAACTGATTTCGATGAGATTTTCTCAGGCAGGCTAAGGTTTGATCAATGCTAATTTATTTATCTCGGAAGATCACAGAGATCTCTAGGCATTTTTAAATACCTAAATTCACATGGACGAAAACGCGGGCATCTGCCGTCTATAAAGTCCAAGAGACATAAAAGTTGTAGTAGGTATTTAGGTACCTAGATATAGGTGCTTTGGAGATGCAATTTTATGTCTGACCGTTTTATGACTAGGTAGAAGGTTTTATACGTGTCATCATATTATTTTGTCAGCATTTTGTTGTCTTAGCCCCTAGGATCAAGTAACAGAGAGAAAACGACATCTTTGCTTAGTCCAAACTTTAGTAGTATGATATCATTATAAACTCATTGCATATTAAACAAAAAATGTAACATTCGTTATTAGGGTTCCGTACCCAAAGGGTAAAAACGGAGCCCTATTAATGTCACTGCTGTCTGTCTGTATGTCTGTCCGTCTGCCGGTCTTGTGTCTCTAGCTCGCAGATACTCCGTTCGAATTCTCATTAGTATGCAGTTGAATACACGTTTTTCTTCACATTAAATTAGTAGTCGGGTTTTAGTTTACGAAATTTATTATATACTAGCTGATGCCCGCGACTTCGTCCACGTGGATATAGGTTTTTCAAAAATCCCGTGGGAACTCTTTGATTTTCCGGAATAAAAAGTAGCCTATATGTTAATCCAGGGTATAGCCTATCTCCATACCAAACAGCCAAATCCATTCATTAGTTTTTGCGTGATTGAGTAACAAACATCCAAACATCCACACTTTCACATCTATAATATAATAAAACTGTAACAGATCCAATTCTGTACATTGAAGATATTTTGAAAAATTTTATTGGAGGCCACTCTATAATCGATATTGAAGCCAAAACTGTAATTTTTTTCATTTTTGTCTGTCTGTCTGTCTGTCTGTCTGTATCTTGGCCGTACATCACGCCGAAACTACTGAACGGATTCGAATGAAACTTGGTACGATTTGAGTTTATACTCCGAGGTAGGACATAGGATACTTTTTATCCCGAAATTCAGCACGGTTCTCTTGGGAGAAGGAAAGAAAGTTAAAACGTGTATTTAGCTGTAATTCATTAACGCGTAGTTTGATTTAACTCATTATTTTTTTGTTAGAAAGGTAGTACTTTAAGTATTGTCCTGTAAATATTTCAAGGTCATAGGTTTTTAGTTCAGAAATGACAGAAATTACAACCCTCAGTATTGGGTTCAAATAACTTGGGACTCAGATCTTTGAACGTACAGCTTATTTTAAACTGGTGTGCGTTTAAATTTATGTTTGTTGGTCTGTCTATTTGTTCCAACTAATCTCCGAAACGGCTGGATCGATTTTAACGGAACTTCCAATGGCAGGTAGGTGATGTTATAAGGAGTAACTTAGTCTACATTTAGTTTAGGTACATAAAAGAATTATGGGATCCGATCCGATCCTATATAAAACCAATAAACACGCGAACGAAGTCGCGGGGGTCAGCTAGTTTATAATATTAGTAGGAAGTATAGATTAAATTACAAAAATATCTCTTTTATGGTCACGTATCTACACAGCGTATCTATTTCGAAAATGTGCCATAAACAGACAACAGAAAAAATAATACGAAACGAATTTTACGAGCCGCAGTTTTCCTCAAGTCGAGCATAAAGGAAAATCAATCATGAAGCTACATAAGAGGAAGCGGTAGATATGAAGCTTAGACATCATTAACTTTTTATTTTTGGACTAGAGGATGCCCGCGACTTCGTCCGCGTGGATTTAGGTTTTTAAAAATCCCACGGGACTCTTTGTTTTAGCTCCTAAGGTATGAGGTCAAAGGAGCTTAGGAAAAATAAGATAAGATAAGATAAGATAAAATTTATTGGGCTCCACAAATATAACAAATACAACATAAACAAACATATTGAGTTTAAAATTAGTTATAAAACAAAATCTTGTATTGTTGTGCTCCTGTTTTCCGAACTAGTTGAAACTGTGTCTCGGAAAACAGGGCTTCCAGCTCGGAGAAAACAAAACAACTAACAAAGAAAACATGCGTGTGTAAGTTTATGTTACATATTATATTGTACGTGTGTGGCTGTGTGAACGTGGGTGGGGGGTGTGTGTGTGTGTGTGTGTGTGTATATGTGTGTGTATGTGTGTGTGTGTACGTGTGTGTGTGTGTGTGTGTGTGTGTGTGTGTGTGTGTGTGTGTGTGTGTGTGTGTGTGTGTGTGCGTGAGTGCGTGTGCGTGAGTGTGTGTTTGTCCGTGTGTGTATAATTGTAAGTACAAGTCGGGTTACACTAGAATTTCCAAAAGTCCTTCAGTAGCCGAGTAAGTTTGTTTAAGAAGCCAATCCTTAAGGGTAGTTTTGTATTTGTAACTATTCAGAGAGTGGAGAGAAAGAATTTTATGTAATTTATTATAGAGGTAAGGTCCGAGGAAGACAAAAAACCTACGACTAAAGGAAGTCTTTAGTTTACTAAATTTTGCAAGTTGGGGCCTACGCCGGTTGCTTTCATGGGTGAAATTCATATGAGAATGTTGTTTGAGAGCAGTCGCAAGAATAAACAATTGTCGAACTGTTAGCACCTGACAATACTCATACAACATATCTGTAGGATACAGACGAGGCAAGAAGCAGCACACCTTCAGCACAGCTCTTTGGGCAAAATAAAATGATAAAATAAAATGATTCCCACTAGATTTTTAAAAACCAATATCCACGCGAACGAAGTCGCGGGTATCCGCTTGTATTACATACATACGTGTAGAACAATTGATAACTTCCTTTTTTTAAAGTCGGTTAAAACAATCTAATTAAAAAACGAATATTGCTTTGACGGATGGAAAAGCAATTTGGCAAGTTTAATGCCTCGTTACCTTAGTACCAAAAAAGCATGTTCCACTCATTTATTCAGTACATAGCTAAAGGTCGTCTTCTTAATTAAACGATCTCATCCCGGCCAGACTGTGTCAACGCCGGCCCCTGGATCAATTTTTATAATCTTGTCATCTAAGTTTAGATGACAAGGTCATAAAATGAATTGGGGGCCTGAATTTAAGTTAAATCTGTATTATATAAAAATGAATCCCTATTTACCTTGGTCACGGCATCACGCGTGAACGGCTGGACCGATTTTGACGAAATTTGGTATAAAGGTATACTAGATCCTGGAGAAGGATATAGAGTACTTTTTATCCCGGAAAATTATAATTTTTCTAAGAGTTTTTAAAGAGTTCCCAAGGGATTTTAAAAACCTATATCCACGCAGACGAAGTCGCGGCATCAGCTAGTTTGAAATAAAAATGCCACTCTGAAGTAAAGTTAATCAAACACTTTAGTATAATATATAAAAAGAAGGGTTATGATTTTAGCAGCCTTTGTATGCATGTGTTTGTATGTTTGTTTGTATCCGATTTATATATGTAGGTATCTGATTCTGTGTGTTCCACCGTAGCGCCTAATTTACTGGGCTGATTTTGATGAATGAGGTGTCAATTGATTCGTTGTTATGGGACGGGTGATATAGACTACATTTTATACGAAAAAAAAACCGACCTATTATGAATATAGTAGGTACTATATTTAAATATATAGCAAGCAATAGAAAATCAATTTTACTATATTATCAATAATAGTATCAGTAATAGTTAGTATTCTTTGCAGCTACTCTAACGTAATATGTATAATATTTAATGCCAATGTCTCAGATAGCAAGACATATTGTATGTGCGTTCGTCTTTATAAATTTTATTTTATTTACCTATTCCGTTCACACAGAAGGCTCGTCTTCTTAATTAAACGGTCTTATATACCAAAAAGGCGTGTCAAGGCCGCGGCTAAATTCATTTCATTATCTTGCTACACGTGCCTTAACAACTTTGGCGGGAAGCACTTTTATTAATGTCCCAAAAAGAGAAGTGTTTTTAATTCATTTCCCTTTATACTTGTATCTGCGACATCGTAACCCCCACACTGATTAACTCCAGCCTAGGCTTTGTCATTGCTTATATCAGCTGTATGATTTTACAACTTATAAGGCTTATTACAGTTAATTTGCAGGCATATTACAGTTGGTACTTGGTAGATTCAATTGACTATTCAAAATTACTTGTAAAAGTTTATTTGAATAAAAAACTTTTCTATTCTATTCTATTGTATTCTATAATAATTATTATTAATACCAATAATAATGTCTTCTTAACCGAATGTCGGCCACGGCAACCAATTTTATAGAGACTAGTCAACTACGTAGGATATATCATAGTGCGCAAGTGTGTGCACAAACACATGGTGTACATTCTATTCCCGCACTCTCATATATTGATGGTACGGCAATCCAACACAACCGGAGAGTGGTGAGCTGCAAGAGCGACGGCTTTATGTGCTCTCCGAGGCACGAGGATAAAACACCGCTAACTTTCCAATGGGCAGCAACTGAGAACTTTTTGTCAGAAAATCCCAATAACTTTCTGGACTGATTCTTCGGGACTGCCCTTGTTGGCAACTTCACACATATTTACGCAACTTTATAGAATCAGTTAACGTTAGACCAAACAGATGGCCTTCTATTAACATTTCTAAATAATAACACTAACATTGCTACAGACTAGAATAGCGACTCGGCAATAAATAACACGAATGGGCTGTACACCGCACGAAAATCAATAAAAGCCATAAAAATCCTCTATTTGCTTTGATTCAGGTTATTTAGTGCGTTTTGTTAACAGTATGTAGGTACATAAATCTTTAAAATAAACAAAGAATAATTTATAATAGACCTTTGCGTTCAACCAGCAATTCAATAAATTCAAAAGTCTTTGAATTCTTCTATTTAATATACTATTCGGTTATATTAGTTATTACTATCGCTTCTAGTAGGTATTAATAAATTAATACTGGTGATTTTTTACTTGCTGTTGCCCGCCACTGCGTCCGCGTGGATTTAAGTTTTTTTTAAATCCCTTAGGAACTCTATAATTAACCGGGATAAAAAGTACCATATGTCCTTCCCCAAGGTCTAGTCTATCTCTGTATAGAATTTCGTCAAAATCGAGTCAGCGGTTGAAGCGTGAAAGCGTAACATGCAGACTGAGTTACTTTTACATTTATAATATATAAACATATGTTTAGGCAAAATAATTTGCTACAAATTGAATCAGGTATTTTTGTAACCACACAACTCCATGACATCAATTTTTTCAGTAGAGATAAAAAACTGAATCCTGACAAAAAAACAAAGGAAACATAATAGTTTTGTTCAGACGATATAAAATATGCACAAGTACCTATACATATTCTCAAAAAATTTGGATACTAATAAAATTACAGGTTTTTGAAAAAACAATAGTTATATGTGATGGACTTATGTTGTTACTAGAATTTCTCTGAAAATAAAACATACAGTACCTATAGGATATCTTCTCTTTTATTGGAAAAATAATGTACTTAGGCGACTTAATAATGTACTCAACTACTTCCTCTTCATCATTATTTTGTGATGTTGGCCACATGTATATTTCCTGATAAAATTCTTTTATATCTTCTTCAGGGGGTAAGTATTTTAAATTTTCTTTAAATCATCAATTTTTTTTATATTTACTGGTATTTTTCCCAATGGATATGCTTTTTCCATAGGTATAACAGGCACAGAAGCATCTTTTGCCAGCCTAAATGACAGATAGGAGTAATGTTACCGGTTAAGAAATTATAGAAACAACATAAGTCCAGGACTTGTGTTGTTACACAAATATTTCTAAAGCTTCAACTTACTAAAACACGTGGAAGGAAAAGGACTTGTGTTGTTTCAATTTAGTCAAAGGTGTATGCCAGGATTGCCAGCATAAAAATACTATTAGCTCAATTTCACCAAAAAGTGGACTTGTGTGGTTTCAAAAATACCTGATTCAATTATGTCTTCACGAATTTTTTGTAAGACGCATAGTTTCCGAGATATCGCGAAAAAAGTGTTTTCACCCCTTTTTCCAAGATGGCGACCGGGGGACAAGTGTGGCGACCCCACAAACTTGAGGTTAAGCTTCTATTGACCCCCCACACATGTCCCAAAAATAAAATTGCGTCCTCTAAAAAATGCAAAGCTCATGTAATATTTCAATGGACTATATGGAAATTATTTCACTACGGTTTTAGGATAGCGATTCGGTGAAAACAAAACACCTGAACGTCTTTATAGAGCCGAAATGCCAGCCCACTAAGACTCGTGCCTGGCACCCTTACGGCATCACCCCTTTGCCATTATCTGATTATTTATTGCCTCGCTCACCCCTGACTCCTGCAAACACCTTCGGCTCAGGGCTGGCTCCACAAAATCTGTTTAGGACGCGTTACCTTATACGGGTCCAAACAATCTTCTTTGAATCTCCGCAGAAGTTTTAGAAGTAAGACTTTGGTGGCGGCCAGTATAATTTCAATCTTGCTTAGAAACTCCCCCATTTGACATCATAGAATTAAAGATAACATAAAAGATAAAGAAAAAAAAAACAGATTGTAAGTTAAGCCGCAAATACGTGTAAAATTGATAACCTCCTTTTTTGAAGTCGGTTAATAATAGATTACTTTAATGTTACAATACACGTATGTAAATGTCACATGCGTAGACCGTACCTTTGCGAGGTAACCCTGGTTCATTTCAAATCCCTTTGAAGTCGATATTTTAGTACCTATTCTGCTAAGGTTTCTTTAGCCTTTATGCTACTATGTGAACTAAAATGCCTATTACACAGTAACTAAGCCGAGTATTTTACCTTTTATGAATACCTTTCTACTGTGTTTCTAGTTAGCTTACTTTCAGTTTGGGTATCTAATACCTTTAAACGAGCAATTCTTGTATACATATATAATTTGAATCTCGGAAAGGGCTCCATTGATTTTCATGTTTAGTATGTAGGGGGTTTCGGAGGCGACAAATCAATCTAGCTAGGTTTCATTTTTAGAAAACATCGTTTTATCCGTGTTTTCAAGCAATGAAAAACTGCTACAATATCATTAGAATACGAAGGCAAACGCCACCATCTTCAAGATTATAAAAACTCAGGTATCAGGAAATTTGGGCGGTCTGAAACCAGAAAACCCCGGTTAGAGTCCAGATGATTAATTATTATTATTTTTTTCTTATCTAAATATAATTTCCAAAAAACACGATTTACCAGCAAAAAAACCGAGCAAAGCTCGGTCATCCAGCTGCTATTGTTTACACTAGCTAATGCCTGCGATTTCGGCCACGTAGATTAAAGTTAAGTACCTACTTATCTAAAAATCCCCCGGAAACTCATGAAGTACGGACTCTTTGAGAAACAAAATCATAATATTTTTAACAGACTTATAAAACATTTTTTTCAATACAGTTTACATTTTTTTTACAATTTACAGTTTACATTTTTTTCATACAGTTTTTTTGTAAATAACAACTCTAATTTTCCCTTTCCCACTGTATGGACCCCCTACCCCTTTTGTAACCATCAAAAGGACTGAACTTGACACGGGCGACGCGGACGTCTTGAATGGGACGCTAAACGTTTCATTTCAGTATTCAGATAACCGGAAACGTTGCGTTCATATCACTGTTTGTTCTAGCCGTACTTCCTAAGAACGCTTAGGTGGCGGAGTGGAACGTGCGTTGAGTATGTTTGAGAGGACCTGCTTAGTGGTAGTAGCCTGAGTGCAAAAATATGGGGGGAGGGGGGGGGCGAATGGTGCGTTATGATACGAATTTTTCTTTCTTGCAAAGTCAAAGCAAAGCCTACCTATCTGTAACTCTCATCGAATACTTGGCATATCAAGCTAACTGTGCTAGGATTTATCAAGACCAGTTTAAATTTTTTTGAACGTAGAAACAATATTTTTGGGGCGAAATTTAGGTCATAAATACTCTTCGTATAATCTTCTAACTGCCTGCGAAAAAAATCCTGTCCAAATCGGCTCAGCCGTTCCGAAGATTGGCTGGTTCAAAGACGGATGAGACATAAAAACTTTTAAAATGTCTGTGTAGATTATGCTTTCGTTATCAAATAAACAGTTATTCCGAAACTAAATCTTAGTTCCGAAATAACTCTTACTTCCGAAATAACTCTATTATAGTCTATGAACTCTATGATATGCTTTCAAGTTTCATATTTAGCTACTTTACTTGGCATTTTTAGCCATTTTCTTGTTAATTCATCAGAATATTTCAAATTTAGAATCTTACAAACACGCCGGGTGGTGTTTACGCCGCGGTCATTGCGGCAGGAAGGCTTCATTTTGGAAATTAAACTCGGAATTTCATCTCTATTACAAACAGGGGGCCTTATAAACCGCGAGGCTTAAAAATTTCATTTCCTAATTTATTTTGACAAAACACAATATGATGTACAATACTTTTACGAATTTATTTATTTTCAACTCGAAAATAAGGTTTTACTTTTCAATTCGTTGCGAATTTTTTGTAGTGATATTACTTTATAACTGCCTCAAATCTGAACCCGATTTGAACAATTCTTTTTCCAACCGACATGAAATGAAAACCCGAACTTCAGCTGATTTTTTTCAAATTTTTTTTGAGTCAAAACTTTTGTACGGTGTACCTAACCCCAAAATAAAACAGGGTAGTGAAAATAATCTAAAGACTATAAGTACGTAGTACTATTATATATTCTGTGCTATAAGTTAGTGTAATTTTTCAAGTTAACTAACGTGACATCTCTTAATTTAGTTCTAAATGGGAAATGTGTTTTTTTTTAATTTAGTTCTAACTGCCTCGTTGGTCTAGTGGTTAGCATATTCGACTGCAAATCACGAGGTCCCGGGTTCGATTCCCGGATTGGGCAAATAAATAATTGTTCAGTATTGGGTTTTTCTGTCAAGAAATTCTCAGTGCCAGCCCGGAGTTGGTAGCTGGCGGTGGCTCACACCCGTGCCTCGGAGAGCACGTTAAGCAGTCAGTCCCGGTCATAATCACTATCATGTGGCAATAGTCGTTAAAGCCCGCCAACCCGCATTGGCGCAGCGTGGCGGGTCTAAGCTCTAAATCCCTCTCTCTATGAGAGAGGAGGCCTGTGCCCAGAAGTGGGACATAAAAAAGGCTGTAGTGGTGGTGGTGGGAAAATGTGGTGAATTGACGTCCATGCATATTGTAACTTTCATTTATATACCTACTCCCGGTCTCACATTTATTGACATAAAGGCACATAGTAGCTATATTATTTGTCACATGTTCTGTATATCGTACATGTTTGTTTCATATTGATGAAAGTACAAAAGCACGTTAACATTTCCACAATAATAGAGACAAACAAATTGTTGCGAACAATGTGAAACTATCACGCATTTATCCCGAGTATTCCCATAGCTAAGCTATCAAAAAATAAGCCCATTTTTCAGAAACACGTACCTTCATAACGCTTTTAAGCAAACTAAACCAAAATCAATCCTCTAAAAACACAACACTAACACGTAACAAAACACACAGATTTACGACAAAAACACACGTGGCCGGCACTGAAAATGATTTTCCACACACGTCCGTACCCCCCGGATGCCGTGGTAACACTGACGCTTAGCGTTTTCCCAAACGAGAGGGAAATTTTCCCCTTAACCTCATCTCTCTTTTCCTATCATTCTGTCTGGCATATCTCTGTCTCACTTCGACTTTTCCTGGTGGTACTCTCAATGCGCTCGCAGTTCCATTGACGCTCGTAGATTAAATGTTGTTTTCTTTCACAGTTGTTCGAAATATGGAGTGTAATATATTTCCTATTGCCCCTTACCGCGGACTCGAAGGTATGACTTCTATACTTTAAACAAAAATAACTCTTAGCCCTCGAAAGGTAGAGCACATTTCTTTTTGAATTTTTGCAAAAAAAAAAAAAAAGTTGCGAGGGAGAATTCGCGCGTATTATTTCTCCGTGATACTAAACTTCCATTATAGAATGCAGCTTCCGGGTTTTTATGCGATTTCTTTGAGCGTATTGCGACCGTGGAATTTTATAAACTGCGGCCAAATGAGCATTGGCTTTATTAATAAAAAAAGGCATCGTGAAAATACAATGAAGCTTTTTTATGAGCACTGCATGCGAATTTTATTAAAATTGAAACTTAAGTGTATCGAGCATACTCACAGCTGTTCTTGATGAAAATTATGCAGTCGGAAATATTGAATGGGAATCTTTATTTTTAACCCCCGACGCAAAAACGGGGTGTTATAAGTTTGACGTGTGTGTGTGTGTGTGTGTGTGTGTGTGTGTGTGTGTGTGTGTGTGTGTGTGTGTGTGTGTGTGTGTGTGTGTGTGTGTCTGTCTGTTCCCCTGTAGTGCTCAAACGGGAGGACCGATTTGAATGCGTTTTTTTTTGGAAGGTGAATTAGTCGAGAGTGTTGTTAGCTATATTTGACGGAAATCGATCCAAGATGGTACTTACAAAATGGCGGATTACATATTTTTCACAACTCCCTTAATAGGGGTATCAAATGAAAGGGCTTGACTAGTAGAATAGCACTATTGCAAAACCCAAGATGGCCACCGCCACAAAATGGCGAATGTCGGGGGTTTTTAAATTTTTAATTTATACTTGTTTAAGACTATAAAACAGTACCGTGAGTGACTGTTTGACTAACAAACATTGCACAGCCTAATCCAGTGAACCTAGAGATTTGAAATTAGAAGAAAATAATTTTTGGAATAGATAAGTTCAAACCATAAACAAGTGTTTTCAAGATAGCAATTCGATTCAATAACGCACTCTACCGCCGGCTTTTCATCGGTGGAAAAGCTAGCAGCGAGCAACTTCAGAGTGTAAAATACTTCACATGATTTACAAAATTGTACCCATAGTTACGGTCAACGGTTTAAGGAATGACAAGGAAGGCTCTCATTATTAAACCTTCGCTATCTAAAACATTGTTCGAGAAGAACGGAAAGTAGGTATCCATGCCATGTCTACCAAGCCTCATATTCATATTATTCTCTGTAAAAACAAGGACAAAATTCTATTAAATAACGATGACTCACAATAAAAATTCATAGGACACATTCTTGGTGAATGTGACGTAGAAAAAATCCAAGGAATATCCTAGTAGGTAATAAATAAATTCGAAAGTTAGTTTGTTTGTTTATTTGTTACGACTAAACCGCAGAACCGATTTTGACGAAAGATACAGAGGTAAACTAGACCTTGGAAAAACACATAGGCTACTTTTTATCCTGAAAAGAGTTCCCGAGGGATTCTTAAAAACCTAAATCCACGCGGACGAAGTCGCGGGCATCAGATAGTTGTACAATATTAATTGATAAAGCTCTCGCCTCTGACCCGTGACTTAACACTAAGCAGGTACAGAGATAAGCGAGTCACGGTGTGACATGAGTCATGACCCGTGCATTAATCACGTCACACGGCATGACATGAAAGCGGAAAATTGCCGATTATTTCAAACTTTGTCCACACGCCCTTGTCCGAAAATGTCGTGATGTTTTATAAGAAATTCTGAACCTGACCTAGTCATTTCCCGCAGCTTTATCCATATGGAGTTTCATTTTTCATTTATTTAATTCCACATCCACCGTATTTTCTTACAATTTTCTCATAATATAATGTGCCCAGATTACTATCATATAATAGTCTATCTAGATAGATATCTATCATAGAATAGTCTATAATTTTTATATTTCTAAAGAAAAATTATATAACGAAACTTGCAAAAAGCTTACTTTCCGGAATCCTCGTCACATCACACCCGAAAACATTACATAATATACATATCTACGAGTAAAACTATATTTTCTGCCCTTAATACACCAGAAATCCTTTTGCGATAAAAGTATACTTACTGAAATTATTTTTGGGAATTACGTTGTAAAAGGTTGTGTAGCTGATCCATGTAAAAAAATTATGTAAGAGCATATAGAATGACAAAATGAAAAAAATTGTATCGCATTAGGAACTTACCTACTCCGTAAATTAAACACTTCAAACATATTTTATACTAGAATAAAAATCCATTGTATGAGAAAATGAAATATCTACACTAACTCGTCCAATTTGAAATTTAACCTCTAACCAATTTCCTGAACCGTGATTCCTTTTTAATGAAAAAAAAATGTCGTCGCGAAAAATGACACCGCAACGCCGGGCGACGGCCCCGCGCCCTTGACGCACAAAAGCTGACAAAACAAGATGTCCTCCGAGTACCCTCAAACATTCCTCGCGAGTTGTAGCGGCTGAAGAGGATTCCCGCTACAATAATTTCACTGTTATGCTTATCTTCTACGGTCTACCGTCGTATTGTTATTAACATTCAGTTAATTTTCTACTGCTCGAAATAGATAATGGACAAGTTTCCAATATTTTTTTGTTATTAATTTATTATAAAAATTTAAGTTAAATAAAACAAAAATCTGAAAGAATTATTATTAGATTAGGTATCTCAAAAACTGAAAAAGTTATTAAACTTTAAAGTTGCTAATTTCGTTTCACGCGGCGCTCCAGCGTGTAACGTCACACAACCCGCTCAGAGATATTTTTTAGAGGAAAAACCTAAGATAATGTAATATATTGGGAAAAACTACCTCCGAATAGACGCGGTGACGTCGTACTTGAGTGAGAAATTTTGCGTTGAAATACATGACCTTAAATAATTAATTTCTCCGTCATTTATTGATGGATTTCAAAATTTTTTTCACTGATTTATTAGTTTTAATCTATATTTTAATACCATTGTGTTCAATATGATATTCTCAACTTCAAGAAACTTCCTCATTATGCTAATTATCCTGAAACAGTATACTTAGGCTGAGATCTATAGAGCATACTTTGACTGTACATACTTAAGTCGTAGTTCAAATGAGAGATTTATGTTAGGGGCATGTTTATGTCCCGTTTTAATTCTCTCTTGAGTCTAAGTAGAGTCAGAGTACTTATGCTCTATAGATATCAGTATCAGTTGATACATTTCAGAGTAACGATTAACGAAACAGTATAACGTCAAAGTAAAATGGGCCATAATTGCATTGTTTTAAGGTCCGGGTTCATCCATATATCTACAGCTTCAAGCGGAAAATTATCGGTATTACTGAATAATATGTAACTCTATAAAGGAACTTTAAGTCCACTTTACGCTTTCATTACAGTGTTTCGATACTCGATATACGTTGGCGAGACGCGTAAACTCGTACTAACTTAAGTATACAGCATATAGATACACGCACGCATATATAAGGGTTGTGATTTAATGGTTTTCTACAACATTCTAGTTAAAAAAAACCTCTATATTTATCAACCCCGACGCAAAAACGACGGAGTATTATAAGTTTGACGTGTCTGTGTGTGTGTGTGTCTCTGTCTGTTCCCCTGTAGCGCTCAAACGGGTGGGCCGATTTGAATGCGGTTTTTTTCGTTTGGAAGGTGAATTAGTCGAGAGTGCTGTTAGCTAGGTTTGATGGAAATCGATCCAAGATGGCCGCCGCTACAAAATAGCGGATTACATATTTTTTCACAACTCCCTTAATATGGGTATCAAATGAAAGGGCTTGACTAGTAGAATAGCATTAGCAAATCCAAGATGGCTGCCGCCATTAAATGGTGAATGTCGGGGTTTTTTTTAAATTTTTAATTTATACTTGTGTTTCACGCACTTATTCAAACAGATCGCAATACACTCAAATAGAGCAAACGTTCAAATAACATATTCATTGTAAAGCGGTGTTTAGATTAGCAAGTAAACTTGCAGAAAATGACTTCCGCAAGTTATTTTTACAGTGTAAACAGTCACTTCCGCAAGTTTTGTAAGTTGCAGGACTTGCCACAAGTCACAAGTGTAAACACCATTTAATACAATGTATTAAAGTGAAATGTAATGACGCGGCACGGCGTTTCGCGGCTTGTCTTCTCTTTAATTAAACCGTTTCAAAGCTGAATCTGAATCACTTATTTGGAGTGCTTTATGCAGTCGTGTGTATTTTGGTTAAATAATACATTGTTGTAAAGCAAATTTTTAACGACTCATGGGAAATCAACGATCTAACGATTTGGACTCTCATCAAATCTCGCTAAGTCAGTATCGTTCAGAATAATTTCTAAGATATGAGTATTCTGTAAAAGGGTTTCAGTTTTAAAAATGGTCAATATGTTTGTCTTATCAGACCCAACCTTCACCAAAACAAAGCCAAAACCACAGCCTTCCTACATTTTGTTTCATATACCTAGATTAATACTATCAAAAGTTTCCAATGTTGACACTTTAAGCTTTGCACAGACGAAGTCTAGCAATCATATAGTTGAGATCAATTTTTGCACCAAAATGTCTTTTTCTCATAAGTCCGGCATAACACCGTCCGCGTCGAAATGGATCCCACGTTGATCCCGCTAGAGTTATCAGCCCGTTACACAGACATACACTGTAACATCGTAACGAGCGAAGCCGAATGCCATCGTCGCATAAATCGCACACATTTGTCTATGTTAACAATAACAACAATCTACAGGGTAGACACAGGTTATCAACCATACCGTTGGGTAAATTTTTTGATAGACGTTATAGGCACAGTACATAGATACAACTAGTAGTGAAACTACCTACGAAGGTTCGAAACGGCTCACTCACACAAACATGCGCATCGACGAGACCCCTACCGGGTTTTCGCGTGGATGTCAGTAGCGACTGCTGCTAGGTCTCGTCGATGCGCATGTTTGTGTGAGTGAGCCGTTTCGAACGTTTGTAGGTAGTTTCACTACTAGTTGTATCTGTGTACTGTGTTACAGGACTGTTTCTGTCAGTGAGCGATTGTAAAGCGATCCCGCCGCTGTTATATTTTCGCTGCAATTTTCGGCACGAAAATTAAAACTCCGCAGCACTTAATTTTAAGATATCGCACAAAAAAGCTAATAATAATAATTTCGTGTTTATATTTGTAAGCCAAAAATTAAATCTATGTTGAATTCAAGTGTAACACGTAGTCATGACACGCCCCATCCTGCCTGCGGTGGGCAGCTACATATCTGCATGGCATTGATGTGATGCAATGTATTGCAAGTTGCAACGCAATCCGTCACGATGATGATTATTGCAATGATTGCATGCATTTAGGCTTATTACTTTAACTACTCAATCTGAACTATATAACGCCACATCTTTTGAGAAGGCAAATAACTCCACTCACTTTCTTCAACCGTTATAACAGTCCGCAACACAGTTATTCGCTTACGCCCAAACCTGCCTAGTAAATTTAAACATTTTTAATTATTTTGAGGTGTACAACACACTCAATTCGACAAAATTCGAGCTATGAGTAATAGTCGGCACCCTTACGCTGATAGCTTCGATGTCTAACTGTATGTTTGCTAAACTGTGGTGAAGTACCACAGGAACTTCTTGAAACTTGAGGTGTACAACACACTCAATTCATCAAACTGCGAGCTTATGGGTAGCAGTCGGCGCCTTCACTGATAGCTCCGATGTCCAACTGTATGTTTGCTATACTGTGGTGAAGTACCACAGGAACTTCTCGAGACTACCAGCTACGGTTCGTACATAGTTGTACACGTCTAGACGGTCTGTAATGCAAACTGCTTGTAAGTGAGCTATTAAGGGGAAATGTGGGCGAAGAGACTTTTGAAAATTAGGTATTTGAAAAAACTATCGTTGTCGCGTTCGACCGTCCCGCGCCTCAAATTCGTGCAATAAGCTAATAACTGCAAATCCGACTCAATAGCCGTAAGTAAAAAGTCATAATTCGAGGTTTGGCTCTCTAGTGTTTCCTCCTCCAATATTGGTTCAATTTAAAAGATATTTCGTAAACTGAATATAAAGGATATATACTATGTTCCTATATTTTGATTTTTTCATTATTAATTGTCAAATTTGTACATTAGGCCTCTGTTGAAAGCGATCTAAAATAGGCAATTTTGAGCATTTTGTAACGGTTCTAGTGCTTATAAAAATAATGTGTCTTCAAAAAGGAAAACATAGGGGCATAGAAGAGATTGATATTTATTTTATTATAAAAATCATTGCTTTAGGATCATAAACCAGGGAGAAAACACGAGAGAACGTTTGTATGGAGAAAAGAGCAACCGCATTTCCTCTTAAACTCTTAACATTGCAGTGTACACCTACAAATATGCACAACGCAGTGTTACCGACCTGTGCATATCTAGTTTATTGACTCCAAAACTATCTTGCAAGAGATTTATGTCCTAATAATACAACATAACTAAAAAATAAAATTAATTAATAAAGACATGTTATATGTGGATACTACCTTAGTCACCCCCGCCGGTACAATTAATTATGACTGTTAAATAAGTAGAAACAAAAGAAAACATACCATTTACAGGAAAACGAAAAGCAAACATACCTGAAAAAGAAAAAATAAATTCAACTTCTACTGACAAGTTAAACAGTAATAGGGGCTCGCGAGCCGCGTCAAGATTCTTACTGAAAATATTGGTGTGCATAACCAAGGGTACACATAACTGTCTCGTGTACAGTACGACTACTTTTATGAGTTACCTACATCTACAATATTCCTTAAAAAAGCTGTGATAGCCTAGTGGTTAGGACGACCGACTTCTAATCGGAGGTCGTGGGTTCGATCCCGGGCACGCACCTCTAACTTTTCTGAGTTATGTGCGTTTTAAGTATTTAAATATCACTTGCTTTAACGGTGAAGGAAAACATCGTGAGGAAACCTGCATGCCTGAGAGTTCTACATAACGTTCTCAAAGGTGTGTGAAGTCTGCCAATCCGCTTGGCCAGCGTGGTAGACTATGGCCAAAACCCTTCTCACTCTGAGAGGAGACCCGTGCTCTGTAGTGAGCCGGTAATGGGTTGATCATGATGATGATGATGATGACAATATTCCTTAGCGCAAAAAGCGAGCATGTTGACTCGTGATGATCGTAGAATCGCGTTATTGCGACTCCACAGAACCGCAAAAAAAAAATAACACATTAAGTATACATAATAGTTTAGAGAAGAGTATTAGTATTATATTTCCCAACTTATACAGTTTCTTGTGAAAGATTTGCACTTTTTATTCTTAAAGTATCTATGACGTCCGCGTAAAGGCACGACATTTGTAACAGAACTATATTTACCAACCTACAATCAAAGAAATAGGCATCTATTAGACAAAGTGTTAAGTTTATAAAAGCGAAAGCTATGTAGATAATATTTACATACATCAGTTTAGTTCTTGAAATTAAACTCATGATGAGGATGAGGACATTCTAGAAATTACAGCTTTATGAATAATGCCATATTTTATTATTTCATGTAAGTATAAAAATATGTCTTAGACTTGCCTTTACACAAGTTTAAGAACTCTATTAAAAGTATGCTCATAAATAAAGCTTATTATACAATTGAAGATTATATAAACGATAAAAAAGCTTGGATTTAACTCGTTCCAGCAATGCGCGAGACGGCATTTCAATCATGTACATTAATAATAATAATTGTTATAATGTTATTTTTAAAAAAAGAGCAACAGCCGAGTTTCTTGCAGGTTCTTCTCGGCTGGAACTGCATTCCGAACCTGTGGTAGATTCAATTGACGATTCAAAAGTACTTGTAAAAGTTTATTGGAATAAAAAACTTTTCTATTCTATTCTATTCTATTCTATTCTAAGTCGACAAGTTTTAACCACCTCCTAAAAACAAAACATTTACTACCACTACATCTTTGATTTTTATATGAATGTTAGAAAATAAATTAAAAACGCTGAGTCAAAAGTTTGCATGTTGCAATGTAGTTAGAGTCGCCAAAACCTTCACCAATTTTAAAAACAAGCAAAAAAGAATATTTTAAATTCTCATATCAACGCCCCTATTAATTAAATTGTGAAATTGGCGCCACGACAGTGCCGCCATAAATTTTTCGGAATTTATGCGAAGAATGAAATAATAATATTAAAATCAATGTAGACGAACTCCAACAGACTACTGTTATATCCGTTACTACGAGTGGATGGGACGGTACATACCTACTGTTAGGGCCTGTTTCACCACCTTATGATAAGTGTCGGACAGCCTAAACGTTTAAAGTTTTGTCACTTTCTTACTTTATTTTAAGTGACAGAGACAAAAGTTGTAGATAGCTATCCGATACTAATCAGGTTTTATTTTACTGAATGCTAAGTTAGACTGGTGACGATGCAATAATTCATCTGTGTGTCTGTCTCATTTTAACTCGAAATTTAATTCTAAGCAAAGTACCCAACGCTCTCAAAGTATGCTCTTTAGCTACTATGAGAGAGTGGGTAAACTAAGCATGAGCTAATTAAAAGTAATAAAAAAGTATAAAACATATAATACGCAACCTCACTATCAAATCCTATTGAGGTTCTGTCTCTATCTAGTTACCGAATGAGGTCAACGTTGTTTAACTAACGCAATTAATTGATTTAAGCTGCTGTTACATAGACTAGATCGAACTAAGGACCAGGTGGGTTATTCTGTAACTTAGTTAGCAACTGAAAATAGTTGCCAATTAATTAGTTAGATATCCATTGCTGCTTTACTGTGGGAAATATAAAGTGTTTTCATAATTTTACACAGTAAAGCAGCAATGTATATCTAACTAATTAGTTGGCAACTATTTTCAGTTGCTAACTAAGTTACAGAATAACCCACCTGGTGCATCACAGACGTTTAAAGTAAGGTAACGGTTACGGTTTTTTTGAACACCAAATAAAAAGTAAAGTAGCTTGCAGGTTGACTGATGGTCAACTATTGGTTAAAATATTGGTTAAAATTTAACGAATCCTGACTTCAAATACCTATTGATAAAAATTTAACGACTTGCGCAATCCAAAGTGTCATTTTTCGGTGGTCTTAAAATTAAATTACTTTAGCCGTAACCTTACTTAAACCGCGTGATGTGCAATGCTATTTTTTACGTTCGTACATCTAAATATTCAACATAATAATATTACTTATTTGAATATTTTTAAAAATGTAAAAAACGAGAAGTTTGACACAGGTCACTCTTGTTTAAAATTCATTCAAAAATCCCGCTGAGGCAGCTCATGGTAATGAGCCGCTCATGAATTTCAAAGTGGTGTAACGGTGACGGGCGACATTATCATTACCATAGCTATTTATATGCACACAGTGTTAACTGATTAGATTTATAATTAGCGGCTAATTTATACTATATTTGTACGGTACAACGTAAGGCTTGTAGAAGTCTATTACTTGTGTACTATATTATCTCCTGTGTATAGTCTGATTTTTAATTCGGTGGAATTCGGACAGTTGTCATTTAAAAATAGAATGAGTTAATGTATGTAAAACAGTAACTGTATGAAAAACAGGTTTACCACCTGAAGTTCGATTTTACCCCAAACTAAAGTAGGTACCTGAAGTATCTGTCAGGCATTTTTCATCTAATGAGGTAATTGATTTTTATTTATAAGTAAGTTTTGAGTTTGAGAAACGTCAGAATTCCCCGGAATCAAAAATCTGTAGGTACAGTTTGCCAGTCTCCGTTTAGATTGGTTGGTTGGTGGTTGATTCCTAAAAGAACAGATTCCTCGGACAGATTTCTATAAGAATAAATATTTAGACACATTTTAGTTTAGCAAGTTTGTGTTTTATTATAAGGTTATTAAAATACATATTTTTTTTCCTTCGATTAAATTTAAACTTTTTTCCAAGTAGTTAATGTCTATTGCGAAGTAAGTATACCTACTCTTTTCTCGGCTATTTAAAATAACGAATTCTTAAACGCTTTACAGAATGTTGCTATATGCTCAAAATATATCTTTAAACGATAAAATTGCCTCGTTGGTATAGTGGTTAGCATATTCCACTGCAGATCACGAGGTACCGGGTTCGATTCCCGGGTCGGGCAAATAATTAGTTAGGTATTAGGTTTTTTTTATTAAGAAATTCTCAGTGTCAGCCGGAGTTGGAAGTTGGTGATGTTTCACCCCCGTGCCTCGGAGAGCACGTTTAGCAATCGGACCCGGTTACTATCACTATCATGTGACAATAGTCGTTAAAGCCCGCAACCTGCATTGGAGCAGTATGGCGGGTCTAAGCTCTAAATCCCTCTCTTCTATGAGAGGAGGTCTGTGCCCAGCAATGGGACGTTAAAAGGTTGTAGTGGTTAGGATGATAAAAACAAAATAAATATTTAAGTGTTCATTGATATTTAAAAAAAAATATTTACAAGTGTAGGTAGGTACCTACTTCCGTCGTTCGTACCTAATATGTCCCTGTAGGAATTGGCCCTTTTATGAATCCGTTCTTGTAGGAACAAATGATTCGTTCGGCAGAACATCGTAATTATTATTGTAATACAAACACAAGCCGCATACCAAGTAGGTCAGCCGTGCCAGTCCAGGGATGCCCATTCCAATCCAATCCACTTGATCTTGTTATTTTATTCAATAAATGTACTCACCTACATGCATACGAGTGTAATGCTGTAGATATTATTGATTCAACATGCGTTACCTTTCTCCGATGACGGTAAATACTATATGAGAATAAAATATTCTACGCAGGAATTTTTCATGGCGAAATATTTTTATATTTTGTTTACAAGACTCTATCAGACACTACTTATTATAGTGATTAAGGGCATATTTTAACATCTTCTGAGCCTAAACGTAGGTAAGTGTTTTCACTTTCTTACTTTATGTCAGTGACAAAGACAAAAGCTGTGAATAAGCTATCCGACACGTATCAGAAGATGGTGAAACAGGCCCTTAGTATCTTATTCGTAGAACTCGATGTTGAGAATGTATGCTAGGGTTAGCGATGTGCACGATATAATAAACCTAACATCATGCAGCCTTAAATAGAAAGGTTAGGTTAGGTTAGATAGAATAGCTATGCTGGGCGTGTTTTATCACAAGAATACTAGTTTAATAGTTTGGAGCATAGCTCGGAGTACTTGTATTACTGTGGGACCAAATCAGAAATACAGAGATTCAGAAATGAGAGAAGAAAGAGAACCAGAGTTATCGACATAGCTCATCTAATAGCGAGCTGAAGTGACAAAGGGCACATAGCTCGAAGAACCGATAGAAGTGACGAATGGTGACCTCCCATCGGCAAACGCAGCATTCGAAGACACCCCATTGCGTAAATGGACGATCTCAAGCGAGCCCCTGGCAGCCTCTGGGTACTACCAGCACAAGGTCATGCTCTGTGGCGATCCTTGCAAGAGACCTAGTCCAGCGCTGGACATCTATCGAGTTTGACAACGATTACAAAAATTTTGACCAGATTGGACGTAGTATATAATTTTTTGATAGCCAAGAGTTTAAATACCAATAAGGCGGCCCCAGAACAATAGCAGCGATCTACGGTTATAGGATATACCTACTATTATTTAGGTCGTGTCCCCATTAGGTGAACAGTGTGCGGCTGACAGTCCGCTGGCTGACTCTGAGCGGCGTGTCAATCACAACTCATAGCCCTGGGTCTGGAGTTTTTGGAGGCATTTGGAGACAAATCAGCTAATAACTAAACTCACTGAATGAGTTGGCCATACGCCGCAAACTGCGTACATTATGCGCTGCATGGACAGTATATTTAAAAACTATAGGGAGGCAAACTGGAAGCAAACAGTTAGCCGCTCACTGTTCGCTTAGTGAGAACACGGCCTTAGACGATAAAATAGTTTCGAGAGTTTTCTCGTAGCTTTATATACGTAGACCTACGTAGCTGATACTTCAAAAATGATTTGTAGAGCATAGAAAGAAAATCTGTTTATTATCTGACTTGCGGGAGCACTGCAAAGTCGAGCAATAACAAAAAAACAAAGGCACAGCCGTACTATCTTTTCTCGAAGCATTTCAAGCCATTTTCGACCCCCTGTAACTGCGTAGTGAATAAAGCTAGAAGCTTTATATTCTGACCTAGCGAGTGCCTTTGGCTGAAGTTTGCGGCGTTCAGCTTTTTAAATTTATTAAATTTAAACTACATCCTCAAAGACATACAGCCACTGAAGGCAATAAAGTTAACCTCGCTACGGCTGCTACTGGTCTCGTAGCGTCGTAGCAAAGTTAAAAGCGTAGACCGCCGTAGCTTGCCTCACCTCAGACTGGCTCAGAGCACCGATACTGCGGGGCATTGAATCTTTAACTACCCTCGAGAGCACTAAGCCAAGACTTAGAGAGTTAGAGCTCCTTCACATTAATGCTTTGATCAGACATCATAGCGTTAAGTGTTTAGACGCCTCTATAATGTAGTAGACGACTGATATCTCATTTATTATTTTAATGTTAAGGATTTAGGAATCACACGAGACATGCCACCAGACTACAGACATACAGACACACAGACAGACAGTTGTACTTATGTAAAGATACTAGACTTATTTTGTGGTTTTATAATATAGCTATAGTGTATATAAATGGATGCATACTACGAAAAATATTTAGTTGCGTGGATCGTGGTTTTTTTATCTATATACAAAGAAAAACCCGATTCACTCCCTGACTGACTCATCAACGCCCAGCCCAAATCCAGTCCATACCTAGAAATTTGAAATTTTACACAGATTTTCCTTATATAATTTTGACAAGGAATAAGGACGGATTTTTCGAAATCCCCACGGGATAGGGATTTTTCTATTTCCACGCGAGCAGAGCCTATAGAGCAGTCGCTAGTAACTTATAAGCAGAGGGCAAAAAGTTCCAATATTCTCTAGTCTGTTGGAGCACTAAGCGAAGACTGTCAAGCGTAAGACCTTTATTACAATGGTGTAAAGTCGAGAATTTATTGCCACTTACATAGTCAGCGATGGGACCATAAAGCGTCTGGCGGTCCCGCGACAATCTGCAGATGGCTTGTACAGAGTTATATTTTATGAGAATTTTACTACTTTTTTTAAACTCTCATGCTGGTAGTAAGGTTCTGGAGCATAGGATTATTTTTAAAGTTAAGTTAAAATTAACATAATTTTAACGCAGCACTTAAACGTTCGCTTTTTTTAAGCTTGGCTAAGTTTGTTTATAATATCTACCTTATGTTGTTAGCTACTTAAAAAACAACTTGATTGCATCTACAGCTAAGCAGTATAGAGCTTCTAGGACAGCTGTATTTCATACTAAGTTAGTTAGTTAAACAAGGGTAAAGTAACGTTTATACCTTCATCCCATTTTACTTCGGGATATCCATTGTTTCCATTTTAGACTGGTATGAAAAAAAAATGGAAACACAACAAGGTTTTCTACAAACGCAAATAAAATTTAAAATTAAGAAAACTATTATTTTTTCAAAAAAGTAATATTTTTTGCATCGCTTTTCTATCGCTACTACAACACAGATATAATAAGATTTTCGTCGGATACCCGACAAAAAAGTAGCGAAGTATACAAAATGCCGGTTTTGCCCATCTCGCTTACTCATAATAGCTGCCCAGCCAACGAGATGTGATTCATAATCGCGTTCGTAGCGTTTCGCTTTTTCCCCCCATCCTAAACACGCGTTAAGAACCTTCGCTTTTAAAGAAATAGAGAACATCCACAAAGATAATGCAAACACTAACATATTTTTAGGTCAAAGTTTAATACCACTCACAAACAGAATTAAAGCAAAAAAAAAACCGGCCAAGTAAGAGTCAGACTCGCGAACCGAGAGTTCCGTACTTCAGAAGTAAGTATTTAACGTAATTATGTTAACACAAATCTCTTCATAATGAACCACAAAACTAACTTTGTTTGTATCCTACTTTGAAAGTTGAAAAAACTAATTAATTATTTATTCATGAACAGTTTAATTTTTTTAAGACGTAACCACAAATTCACGGGTTTCGGATTTTTTCCTTTACTTGTGCCTATAAGACCTACCTACCTGCCAAATTTTATGATTCCAGGTCAACGAGAAGACAAGAGAAAAAGTAAACAGACACGACAGATGGACAACGAAGTGATCCTATAAGGGTACCTTTTTAACCGACTTCAAAAAAGGAGGAGGTTTATCAATTCGACCGTATATATGCTTTTTTATGTGTTCGCGGATAACTTCGTCGTTTATGAACCGATTTTGATAATTCTTTTTTTGTTGGAAAGGAGATATTCCAAGGATGGTACCATGATAAGGAAACCAGGATCTGATGATGGGATCCCAGATAAATCGAGGGGAACTTTCGAAAATCGCAGTAATGTGCATTTGTTAATTTTTTTCGTCTACTTACGTTGTATTACTTGTCGATGTAATTGAAGTCGGTTTTTTTCGTTTTCTAGCAAACACAATTATTTCCTTTTGGTGTACGGAACCCTAAAAAAGTACAATTACTTTTGTTTGCTCGTCCGCATTCCCAGTCATTGTCATTACAGGCAGGCCTTTATGCACATCGCGAGGCGCATACCAGCCATGTTTGCGGAGAGTTGTTAAAGAACGACCCATTTTACATCAGCGCTGAAATGACAAACAACAATGGCACAAAGAACCGGGCCGCGGAATGAGGGCGCTAATAGCGGATACTAGGAAATGGGGAAATGGAGAAATGGGAGGAAATGCGGCGTGTTCGGCTATCGAACCTAACCTATATAATATGGAGCACTGCAAATATTCAAAACTATTGAATGTTTATCTAAATAACCCTCTATATACCTAGTAACAGCCATAATATACTGTGAGAAAAGTGTAGAAATCCTTTCTAAATTATGATAAATTAAATTTCAGTAAATCTCTTTTTATATGATTACATCATGAAAATGCTTTTTGCGCTCTTTCATCTAATAAGTACTCCTTGACTTAGAACTAGGTAGGTATAGCCAGGCTTTATGACCTGGATAGAACTAAACACTACAAAGATTTAACTTACTATTCCGTACAACTATTCACGCTCCTTAATTTATTAAACAATATAATTATCTTCTTCAGCATTAATAGAAATTTCTCGGTGCCCAGACAAAGGAGTAGAAATTTAAGCCGCAACTTGGAAGTCCCAAGCACTGCCTACAACTTCTTCTTCTATAACATTGGTCGGAGAACATAAAGTTTGGTACGGACTTTGCTAAGTAACCACATTGTTATCTCTTTTATGTTTATTTCAGTGATTTAATATTCGTACTAGAAATTTTACCTAACTTTGCCTTCGCAGTAGGTAAGTAGAATAAGTAAGTAGTTCGTAAGTAGAATATTTAAATGTACATACAAAAACCATGGGAAGAGCCAGATTGGTAGGTGTTTTTAGTTTAACGTTACGAACTGGTCAAAATAAGGCCGCGTATTTTAATCAAGTTGGTACCTACAGGCTTTCTTGTATTCTATATCAAACGGCCAAAAATGCGCCATCCGCGAATCTCGAGACAACCTGATAATATTTAGAGATCAAAATATCAGCTTGTCTCTTGCAATAGTCAATACACATGGATTATACCTACATCCTGCCTACATCTATACATATAATAAAATCGTAGACTTGCCGTGTCTGTACATTAAAGATTTTTGCAAAATAATAACTGGCGGAAGTTAGGGATAAGTAATGGAACGTAATAACGCTAATTTTGAAATTTTTGTCTGTTTGTCTGTATGTTTGTGCGCGCATCACGCAAAAACTACTGAATGGATTGAAATGAAACTTGGCATGATTTAAGTTCATACTACGGATTAACATATAGGATACTTTTTATCCCGAAATTCATCACGGTTCCCTTGGGAGAGGGGATAAAAGTCAAAATGTGTACTTAGCTGTAATTCGTTAACGCGTGGTCCGATTCCATTCATTCTTTTTTATTAGAAAGGAAATACTTTAAAGATTACTGGCTAATATCTGAAAGGCTGGATCGATTTTGATGGGACTTTCACGCGGATGTTTACATTTTGATCTACCTAAACATCCACCAGTGAACTTTTAAATTTTTAGCAAGGAATGAGCTCAAAGGAGGCTAGGAGGAGGAAACAAAATGATTATCACGAGATTTTTAGAAACCAATATCCGTGGATTTTGGTTTCGAACGAAGTCGCGGGTATCCGCTTTTTTATTTAATAGAGCTTGTTAAGCCAAGTTACTGGAAGATAAATCATATTTATCTACTCTCATATCTTAAAATCCCGATTAAGAAATCAAAATGTATCATATATTGGACTACTTTATTCACATACATCTATAATATTAAAAAAAAATTAAAAAGTTCATTATAACACTACTTTGTTAGGAAATTATTGCAATATAATGTTATAATAAAATAATTTTTTCTACATTATAGTACAGGCACTGGGTTCTGGTATTTTTGAGCCATGGCGGGTGTTTAGTTTTGTTACATAAAATTATTATTATCCCGCATTATACTTTATTTCATTATTGACAGGTCTGGTCGAGTCCCGACTCTGGGTTCTGGTTTTTTCAGCGATGGCGAGAAATCGTATTGTTTATGGTTTATGCACGCACCGCACATGCGAAATTGACAATTGAATTTTGGCGCCTATTATTTAAATTTTTAATTTATTATTTATTTTTTTTGTAACCCAAACCTTTGCAAGTGATTTTTGTTGCGCGGAAAAATGTCTAGCAGTGATACTGAAGAGAATTTAACTCCACCTGACCACCGACCAACAATCTTTTGCCAGCAAAATCAAGGAAAACTCACGACAAATATTACCAAGATTTTATGGTTTGGATTTTAAGATACGAGTTTAGGTAAAGTAGTGTATGAAACTCTACATAATTAGGTATTAAAATACTCGTGTAATACTATTAAAAAACTCACCTGCGGCTCGTTTTTTAAACTAACACTCGTGTTTTAATAACCTCTATTATGCAACCGTTTCATAAACTACTATTGAATTAGCAGCAATTTTGTGAAATTTCGCTTTAACACAGTGTGGTGTATCCGACAGTTTAATTGTAATGGTTATGTTACCTACCAAAAAGAGCAGACTAACGTCATGTCGCTCGGCAAAAATTGTTGTATATATATATATATTAATGTATAATTCTTCTGTATCTACGTGTGTTTGTTGAACCGATTTGAATGAAATTTTGTGTGTATATTTCAATGGGTTCCTGGGTTTGAAAACTCAACTGGACCTGGTAAGTGGCACTGATTTTTCGCGGAGCAATTTATATATATTGGAAAACTGAAAGTGCACACAGTGAATGATGTCGATACAAAAATAAAATCAGTGGCTGAACCGATTTAGATGAAACATGTCTAAGAACCAACTTTAAAAAACCTGCTTTCAAATCGGTTCACCCGTTAATTAAGAACTACGGTGCCACAGATACAAAGATAGACACACACATAGCGGTCAAACTTATAACACCCCTCTATTTGCGTCGGGGGTTAAAACAGCCGTGTCCTAATTAAGAATTTGTCAATTCATGTTACCTATCATTATTACGGATACCTGTCCCTGCAGCATGCAATATTAATGCATATTTATTCCATGAAAGGTGGGACATACCGTTACGTTTTATAGCGTGTGCAGCAACGCGACAATTAAAAGCTTGAAACAAAAAGTTGTTGGTATGTTCTGTCCCTTAAATTACCCGGCTGGTCGAGCTATTATCTGTATACAAAGTACCAAACAATGTTACAACGACGTTGCCTCGAATTATAGCCCAACTATGGCTAAAACCTAAAATTAGACTAACTGCCTCGTGGATGCATAGTTACGTAAACAAAAGCACCTGCTTTGAATCAAAAATGATGTTATTCTGTTTATAATGTGCAGATCGGTTCGCAGTTATCTTTAGAATCATGAGTATACACTATCAATTATTATACAGGGTGTTTTTTTTTCCTTTATTGATTTAAGGGCTTTTATAGAGATATACATGTGAGCCATATACAGGGTGGTGTTTTGAGAGCGGTCGCCGGTCAGTGAGGCGAAAATTAAAAGTATTATAATACATTTATTTAAATTATTTAAAAAAAATCGTTCGCAGTTATCTTTAGAATCATGAGTATACACTATCAATTATTATACAGGCTGTTATTTTAAGAGCGGTCGCCGGTCCGTGAGGCGAAAGTTAAAACTATTATAATACATTTAATTAATTTTCAAAAAAAAAAATCATACACAGGTCAGGAATCGGACCTTTACTTAATTTTTCTTAAAAAAAAATCTATAGTGACTTTACAATGGTAATCGATAGTGTTTTTAAAGAAAGAGCTATGAAGAAAGAGTTTCCCTGGTGATCCGTTAGGGGGATAATGGGTCATATCGGAAATGTTTGCGTGTTGTATACCTAAAGTCTGTTCGTTTTCTTACGGTCGCCTTTTGTGTCTAGCCGCCTCCGCCGCGCGGTGTTTTGCCAAAGACACCGCCGTGACTTCAAAGCATGCCGCGAGGGGTGTACAGGCACAAGGGGTTTTGGCGTTTTATACCTACTCATATTTTTTCATTAAAATTCTCTTTCCTTTTTATATTTTTTTATATTCGTATTTTATTACAATATAACCATAAACATAAAATATAATATTCTCATGAACACGGGTCTTCTCTCAAAATGAGAAGGATTTTAACCATAGTCTACCACGCTGGCCAAGTGTGGATTGGCAGACTATTCGGAGATTCTGTTAGAATAGAAAAAAAATTACAAAAAGAAAAAAATTAATAAAAATAAAAGCAGAATACTAAGAGTACCTGCGCCTGTACCGACACTAAGTTACCGAACGAACTATACCAGGATATTAACCAAATGTTAATGCAGTTCAGGATTCATCGTATACACAACTTTTATTGTAAGCCTTACAGTTATTTAATAGGTTAGCGAATGAAACAAGCAATTAGTCAGTGAACCATTTATTTGCCAACATAATGCAATACTTTTTACAAATGGCAAAAATGACAAAAACATCACCAAAATGGAGCAAAGAATGATTTTCAAAATTCAATGTTATTTTAACAACAGAGTCTATATTTTTCCAGCATAAAAATTGGAAACGAAATTCAAATTTTACTCCATGATACAGTATTATTAACTTAGCCAATTTTATCGAAATACTGGATCAACAATACAGACACTTTCAAATTATACTATTTTTTATAGGACTGCCGTTTAAGTCAGATGGTTTCAGAGGTAGCGGCGTTGTGCAAAGGAGGTTTCGGTTAGGTGTATGAGGATTAAAGGTTAAGCGGCGGGAGGGCTGACATTTGACGTAAATGTTAAGTCCTCACCCCTCCCGCACTGGGAATCTACCTGATAAACCCTCTCAGTGAAACGATAGCCGTATAGTACCTACATAAAATGATCGAATCAACAATATTTTGTATTGGACAAAATCACTTGGCATGATTAGGTTTAATAACATTAAAGTATGAAAATTGTCCCTATCTCCATATCATTGCTAGATAGACCACAATAGGCTATTTTAATTAAAAAGCAAGGGAAATATGTCTACCTCATGTTACAACGGAGACAAACATTTGATCCAACATTTCGACCCACGGTCAATAAAATTAATCACCCTTCACCATTTTACTACCGCATTCAGAGATGATTTTCTTCAGCTACCTTCGTTTTTATATGTTCAAAATACAGGCTGTCTATGTTAGTACTAACGAGGATTTAGGGATGTCTACTAAAACTCATTACCCGTCTAAAGCGAACTTCAAATGGAGTCAATCCCTCAATAACATTTTTTATTAGTCCGGGGAAGAATGTTTAACGTTGATTTTTTTAGGTTTCTACCGATGAAGAAATTGTATCGAATCGAATAAGGTTAGTTGGGGACCTGTGAAGCCACAGACTTTTAAGTTATTACTTTTTTGCGTAATACACAAAAAAACGCACATAAAATTTGAAATGGCTGGGGATTTTTCTGGGCTGAATCCTTGGGAGAGAGTGGAGACTGGAGAGTGCGTCGTTTTGTGTAATAGAAAAAAAAACGCACATAAAATTTCAAATGGCTGGGGATTTTTCTGGGCTGAATCCTTGGGAGAGAGTGGAGACTGGAGAGTGCGTCGTTTTGTGTAATAGAAAAAAAAAACGCACATAAAATTTGAAATGGCTGGGGATTTTTCTGGGCTGAATCCTTGGGAGAGGGTGGAGACTTGAGAGTGCGTCGTTTTGCGTAATAGAAAAAAAACGCACATAAAATTTGAAATGGCTGGGGATTTTTCTGGGCTGAATCCTTGGGAGAGGGTGGAGACTTGAGAGTGCGTCGTTTTGCGTAATAGAAAAAAAACGCACATAAAATTTGAAATGGCTGGGGATTTTTCTGGGCTGAATCCTTGGGAGAGAGTGGAGACTGGAGAGTGCGTCGTTTTGTGTAATAGAAAAAAAAAACGCACATAAAATTTGAAATGGCTGGGGATTTTCTGGGCTGAATCCTTGGGAGAGGGTGGAGACTGGAGAGTGCGTCGTTTCGCGTAATAGAAAAAAACGCACATAAAAAAATGGCTGTCATTGGGAGATGGTGGAAACTGGAGAGTGCATCCTAGTGGGGAGAAATCGTAGTAGCAGAGTGGTATGAGTTGTAACAGACGTCCCTAAAACGCCGGTACGTTAGTACAAGTTAGTTACTGTCCGTGTTAACGGACAACCTGTATTCGACCACATCGGTTTAGCGTTGGGTCTCAAGGTATTAAAACCAAAGGATTATTAAACTCTAGACCTCCTAACGTCTCAGAACACGGCACCAAGTGTTAGTACATCACAGCACAGTAGCACAAACCACATCCCAATCTAACTACAGTGTTAAGTGACGCCCACACGCAAGCGACACTTACCCAGAGTCTCCGAAGTCTTCCCACTGTCAGACACGCTCCCGGCTCGAGGGACCGACGCCGCCCGGAGCGGGACAGATTCCTCTCGAACCTTCTTGGAAGCTTCTCGAATGAACGCCCAGTCTTCTTTCAGCTTGAGCACGCGTTCGCGGACTTCGGGTGATACTGTTTGTTTGGCGGCGACGCATTCGCGCTCAATATTGTTGTAGTTTTCGAGCACCTCTCTGATCTCCGTTTCCTTGTCTTTTATGATTGTCTGTAAAGAAATATTAGGGTTAGAATTTACATCGCTAAATTCAGTTTTGAAGTGAAACTTCTTTAGTATACCGTTGTGCATTTCAAAATCGATGAAACGAAAAAGCGACAACAGATTTCTGTCTTGCGTACCAGGAGTCCATAAGGTGACAGGTCGTTTGAGTTCACAGACGCTGCACAAGTGACAGAGAGGGACAAACATACATATTCAAAGAGGATTTAGCCTGCGAGAGAATGAGATACAATATTTTGGAGCATTCGAAAAATTAGAATATTAAGTTTCTCTTCCTCCGTATGTGAATTGCACACAGACACTTCTTATTTTATTTTTTACCCACATGATATCCCAATGGTGTCCGATTTTTAAAAATCCCGTGGGAATTCTTAAAAAAGTACTTTCCGGGTCATCAACAGCAAATTCATGCAAACAATCAAGGTAACTCTACAACGGCGTGATTGAACGACAAATGCGTGTAAAATAGTAATGCTATACTGCGGAAACTATTTGTTTTCTCAAGTAGCCAGTGTTACTTCAGGCCTGTAATTGTACCCATTTTGATATCCAAGCAAAAAATCAAGTCGATCTGTAGCTCTGTTGCGACAAACTAACAAATAAACACACGTATATAATATTAGTAGGGAACAGCTAGCAGATGCCCTTGGAGGCTCTTTGATTTTCAGGGATAAAAAGTCTCCTCTATTTCCATCTTAGTATTTGAGTAAAATAGAATGGTAAAAAAATAAAACACATTTATACATGAATCGTCTAAGTAACAAAAACAGAAGCGGACAAAAGCGACCTCGTTACTAAAAGCAATCTCTTAACAGGCAACCATTGGCAAGAGAGGAATTGTTATTTAATAACTGCGAGATACTGAAAAAATATCTTTTCAGATACAAAACGATATAAAAGTGTAATCTCATCTCTCAACGAAAGTCTAACTGCCTATCGGGCTAAAATCTCCTATTGATACCTATAAACATGACCATGACTTTTTGACTCTGACAGACAAGGCTAAATTCAACTATGAGTTTCTTAAGATTCACCATATTTTGCTAAAATTATGCAAACGAAGTGAGCCGCTCACTGTTCGCCTAATGGGGACACGGCCTTAGATAAAATAGTTTCGAGTCTTGTCGTAGCTTTATATACGTAGACCTACGTAGATGATACTTGAAAAACCAGCCAAGTGCGAGGCGGACTCGCGCACGAAGGGTTCCGTACTATTATCTAGTAACAAGTGTAAATTAAAATTTTTAAAACCCCCGACATTCGCCATTTTGTGGCGGCGGCCAACTTGGATTTGCGATATTGATATTCTACTAGTCAAACCCTTTCATTTGGTACCCATATTAAGCGAGTTGTGAAAAAATATGTAATCCACCATTTTGTAGCGGCGGCCATTTTGGATCAATTTTCATCAAACATAGCTAACAACACTCTCGACTAATTCACCTTTCAAACAAAAAATCCGCATTCAAATCGGTTCACCCGTTTGAGCGCCACAGGGGAACAGACAGACACACACACACACACACAGACACGTCAAACTTATAACAACCCGTCGTTTTTGCGTCGGGGGTTAAAAATCAGCTAGTTTACAGTATAACTCACGTCCAAGTCGGTCGGCGCCGCGGGCAGGTTGTCGGCGAGCGCGAGCCGCGCGCGCGTCTCCATGGCCCACGCGAGCGCCGCGTCCAGCCGCGCCGTGTACTTGCCCAGCGCCGCGAGCTTGCTCTTCACGTACTCGCCGTGCGCCGACAGGTTTCCCTGCGCCTGTTGACAAAAGGGCCAACGTTAGCAAAACTAAACGCCACGACATGTTTTAGCTCGGTTTACTGGAACCCGACGAAATATTGTCTTACTGCTCATCCACACGTTGGCCAACATGCTGGCCCATCTTATGGCCCAATACGTTGGCCCAACGTGTTGAGCGTGAGTTTGTGCTATATTGGTAGGTATTGGAATGATGGCCCGCAAGTTGGCGCGAGATCCGTTTCGTGTCGGTACATCAAAGGGTTTGGGACAGAGTTTGGCCGCACCATCCACACGTTGGAGGCAAGTTCAGTTTGCTACGAGCTTTCAGAGTGATCGCACGCATGCACGTCTTTTTATATTCACGCGTCGTAACTAGTATAATGTCCACAAAATGGCAGTGACAATGACCAATGAAGAAACTTTTTTTAATAGCTCTTTATAGAGCTCTACCAAGCCGAAAATTGTTTGTGGAACCCAAGAAATAAAAACACAATAATAAAAAAATACAATTTTCGTATACACATTCACGTAGTTGCGGTATGCTGTGAATAATTAAACAGCAACAGCTGTTAACGTCTCAATATTCAATTTAGTAAATACGTCCGCACATTGGCCCTAACCGGAGCATACTGAACGACCTTCCAACGTGTGGATGCGAACACAAACTCCTCGCCCAATACCTTCCAACATATCCGCCATCATGTTGGCCAACGTGTAGAGGCGCCTTTAGGTGTGCTCCACGTGTGAACAATTGGAGAAAAGGATAAAGGACGAATACGCGTAGAAGACCAAAACCAAACCACCCAAAGAAGCGTTTTTTATCAAGTCCCTGAACACTACCTTACAAGTTTAAGTGCCTGTTTCACCACCTTCTGATATGTATTATTAGTATTAGATAGCTATCTACAACTTTTGTCTTTGTCACTTGACTTAAAGTAAGAAAGTGACAAAACTTACGTTTAGGCTATCCAACACTTATCAGAAGGTGGTGAAACAGGCCGTAACAGTCTCATTGGTATAACTGCTACCTTGTTCGGCTGCGTATCACGAGGTACTCGGTTCAAATCCCGGGTCGGACATAGTCGGAAAGTTTGCGGTATTAAACATACCTCCGTGCCTCAGACAGCACGTAAAATCATCGATTCGCGCCTGATCTCTCTCTCTGGTGGTGTCGAATTGGTGTCCCGTGGGACTATGAGAGTGATTTTTTTATCGCACACACTTATGCACTATATCTCCTGCGTTCTTTGCTAGTTTCCGCCTTTGTTGAGAGTGGCCGCCGTAGCCGAATTTTGATCAAAACATTATTTACAAGTAGAATTAGATATCAGGATGTTCTTATATCCCTCCTTTTCACTGCTATTTCAAAGACGGGGCCTATTTCACCACCTTCTGATGTGTCGGATAGCCTAAACGTAAGTTTTGTCACTTTCTTACTCTATATTAAGTGACAGAGACAAAAGTTGTAGATAGTTATCCGATACTTATCAGGTGGTGAAACAGGCCCTGAATGAAACATCAGTGTCTTATTCAATAACATTTTGAAATTCACCACAGTTGGAGGATATTTTTATCAACATATACTAATTAGGGAGGTAAAAATCTTTCCTCCTAAAATAAAATACGCGTGGGTTTTAACTGAAGACGAACACATCTTAAAACCACATTTACTCGGCATTAATTCAAGATACTTTTATCTTTATTTCCACTTTCCGGACGTAGCACGTTTTCCTGTTTATCCGCAAATAAACTTGAAAGTTTTCTGCGGGGGGGGGTAACGCCAGAATTCAACATGTTTCAGGGAAGTGGGCGAAGGGCTTTACGCGGTTATTTATTCAACTTGATTCAACTTCGGCGGACCAAGTTCGCGGGTATTAAAAGAAATTTTATGCTGATAGTACAGGAATTTGGTGAAGAAAATTTTGGGAGTTTGAGACTGGAATATGAATATTAAATTTTTGCGTATGGGTTTTTTTCACCCGGCTGCGCGACGCAAAAGAGTGGTAATATATTTATCAGTATATGTATGTACCTATGTATGTATGTATGTATAATATGTATTTATGTATGTATGTTTGTTTGTTCCTTTGTGGCTACGTGACTGCAGCACTACGGGCGACTTGCCATTATCCGGAAGCGAAAAAGTACTCTCCATACGGAACAAGTGTAAATTGAAAATTTAAAAAACCCCCGACATTCGCCATTTTGTGGCGCGGCCATCTTGGATTTGTAATAGTGCTATTCTACTAGTCAAGCCCTTTCATTTGATACCCATATTAAGGGAGTTGTGAAAAAATATGTAATCCGCCATTTTGTAGCGGCGGCCATCTTGGACCGATTTTCATGAAACATAGCTAACAACACTCTCGACTAAATCACCTTTCAAACAAAAAAAACCGCATTCAAATCGGTCCACCCGTTTGAGCGCCACAGGGGAACAGACAGACACACACACACACACACACACACACACACACAGACACGTCAAACTTATAACACCCCGTCGTTTTTGCGTCGGGGGTTAAAAAGATATGGGAATATTTCTACACCAATAAAACTGTAAATAAAACAACTTAAAATTAGGGGGAAGTATTCCTCGAGTGCCTCCGGGGTGAACTGAGGAGACATATTTCAAATATCATCCTAAGAAGAGGTGAAAAGGGGTGAAAAGGGTTGGTTTTGTATGAAAAAATATTTTTTTAACCTAAATCTACGCACACCAAGTCGTGAGCATCAGGTAGCTGGATTATAGTGCTATTTTTTATCGTCTTCTATATCCTACGTTCGCATAGCTTATTCTCATATTTTTTTCCATACTATTTTCAATACAAATCGTATATTTACCTTGTCGATCAAGGTACTAGTGTTTACCGCGGACAGGTCGATAGAAGTGTCTAAAGCATCCCATCCCCACCACTACAGCCTTTTAACGTCCCACTGCTGGGCACAGGCCTCCTCTCTCATAGGAGAGAGGGATTTAGAGCTTAGACCCGACACGCTGCTCCAATTAACAGGCTTTAACGACTATTGTCAGATGATAATGATAATAACCGGGACCGACTGCTTAACGTGCTCTCGATGCACGGCGGTGAAACACCGCCAGCTTCCAACTTCGGGCTGGCACTGAGAATTTCTTGACAGAAAAACCCAATAGGTACCTAACAATTATTTGCCCGACCCGGGAATCGAACCCGGGACCTCGTGATCTGCGGTTGAATATGCTAAACACTAGACCAACGAGGCCGTTGTCTAAAGTATCCCATAACCAAAATTTATTCGAGAGCTCTAGTTTTATATCGTGTTTATTTGCCAGCGGGAGCATATTTCCTGTTTATCGGCGAATAAATTCAAAAGTTTCGTCCGGAGTAACCGCGCTCCGGAATTTTAGCATGTTGACGACGGAAGATGGTTTAAGGTGGTTATTTGTTCCCATGTTTCAACTTTCACGGCCAACGTTCAGGAGTATTAAACCCGAAACACACGAAACGCGCGACGGTAACTGCGCGACAGGATGGGATACAGAGCGCGCGCGCACACGTGTACGATTTGTCATATCAAAAAAACCGATTTGAAACGCTAATAACTTAGCGCAGGCAGACCAACTAATGACATCGGAGGATTGCTCTAGAGTATAGATTGTGGCCGTGGCCAACCACCATACAAATAAAGTCATGCTGCCAAGCGATTTAGCGTTCCGGTACGATGTCGCGTAGAAAACGATCATGGGTACTTACTTATTTAATAAAAACTGCCATACCTATGTTCCTGGTTAGCCAGGTTCCATCTTAGACTGCATGTAATGTAACTTACCATCAGGTGAGAGCTTATAGATGAAAATATAATGCGTTCCGGTCGGGCCGCGTTTCTGTCGCGCATTCTGTATGTTTCAACCCTTAAGGTGGTTATTTGTTCCCATGTTTCAACTTTCGCGGCCAAAGTTTGAGGGTATTAAAGAACTTCGACGCTGATACTACGCATTTGGGGAGATAATTTTTGGTAAGGGAATATTTTTGGCGTTTTGCCGAGAGTGCTGTCTGCGGAGTTTATAAAGAAATAAGGCTTAACATCGACAAGTGCGGTGACGAAATGAAATGGAGCTAAATGTTTCTTAGGGTTCCGTAGCCAAAGGGCGCCTATTACTAAGCCCCCGCTGTCTATCCGCCCGTTCGTCTGTCACATATGGATCTTTAACTTCAATCATAAAATATGCAGCTATAAGTTGAATTATTTAGTAGAATTTTTGCAGAATACGTGTCACTATGGCCTCTATCACGGTAAATAAAAAAAATGAAATCCAAGGTCCTATACAAAACGCTCCTATAAAAAAAAAACATCGAAGATAAGTTCTTCAACTTTATTTGTTTCAGCTATATCTTAAAACGGTAATACATACATACAAGTTTAAAATTTGGTCAGATATAGTTACACTTCACACTAATATTATAAAGGCGAAAGTTTGTGTGTATGTATGTGTGTATGTTTGTTAATCTTTAACGCCGCAACTACAGAACCGATTTGGCTGAAATTTAGAATGGAGATAGATTATCCCCTGACTTAATCACTAGAAAAATTTATACGTGTGGTAGTACGGAACCCGAGCTCGACTCACACTTGGGCGGTTTTTTTTTTTTTTTCAATCCAACCGTTCGTTTTTAGGGTTCCGTACCCAAAGGGTAAAAACGAAACCCTATTAATGTCACTCGGCTGTCTGTCTGTCTGTCTGTCTGTCTGTCTGTCCGTCTGTCCGTCTGTCCGCCGGTCACAGGTATCTAGCTTGCAGACGAAATGAGTTACAAACCTGAAATTTTGGTATTTGGTGTAAAACGTTGACACAAAATCAAATATTGAATTAGAAATTGAATTAAATTATTTTTCAGGGGGGCTCCCATACATGAAAAAGGAGCCAGAAAAAAAACATTTTTTTCTTACCCTAGCTTGGGGGGTATCATTGTTTAGAGCTCATCGAGTAGAGTACGAACATATATTTTTTTAATTTTTTCTCAAAAAATAAGGAAATGGAGGGCCATCAAAGTTGTCAGTTTTAGATCATTTTTGTGACGGGGGCTATTTCAAAAACTAAACTAGTTAGGAATATAATATTTCGGTATATTATGTACCATATGCTCTATTTAAACAACAAATACTGAAAACAACGATTCATAAAATAGTTTATAAGTTGTGACCAAAACAAACGAAATTTTGTTGGGTTTTTCTAGCACGGTTTGTTGCGATGTCTAGCTCGTAAATTAAATATTTCTTAGACCCAAAATATTATATTGTTCACAATTATGTACGGAACCCTAAAAGAGCGAGGCCCGACTCGCACTTGGCAGATTATTTTTAATGACATTTAAAAAAAATCTGCCAAGTGCAAGAACAGTTTGAAGAATATGTTTGTGAATCGGACCTTAGAACCTGACATTGCCAGACATAACGTACGAGTATTTACGAGTAGGTAAGTGCTACAAAGGAAAATACTGCATATACCACGGAGATTTGCAAGGAATTGTAAGAAATGTACCGCAACGGGTTCTTACTCTATTTGTTCGGGAGGTGAACATACACGCTCAAAGCCCGAGGCAATGCTTTGTGTATGGGACACCTTTGACGCACAAACGATGCTCTACCTTTGGGATCTTATGGAATCTACATACATCTATACATACATACATCTATTATGATATATTCGTATAGCCGCCAATTTTTTAAAGTTTTTTTTATTTTTTCTTGAGTTGAATTGGAGAATTGTTTCAAAATTACGTTAACCATGTAAAAAAACACTAAACATCAAATCAAAATAAAATTTATTCAAAATTGGTAGGTACACTGTACAAGTTTCAATTTTCACAAATACATAGAAGTGAGGTATCGGTGATAATTAATACTTAACTTACGAGAACTTAAATTTAAAACTACCTAGTTATGAGGGTTTCAAACGTTTCTGGTCTGAGAAGAGTCCACAATAAACTCAGCCGGGTTTTTGGAACAAAGTTCCTTATCGCGCGTTGCGAAAGGGGGCTAGACGGAAGAAATAAGACCAAAAGTTGTAACGACAATTTTTGCTATAGTTGTAAGCCGTGCGGCGTGCGCGTGTTTCTCTGTCTGTCTCTCTCTCTCTCTTATAGAAAGCAAGCCAGTTATTTTCGTTTCGTCTTTCTATTTCGCATTGAACAGTGTGAAACATCGTTCCATCCGGGTGTCCCTTGACACCTCTCAAGTTTTTTTTTATATTATTATCACTATATCTCACAATATGATTTGAGCTAAGTTATTGGCTTTTTAAAGCAATCTATGTCCATGGTTTTTTATCGTTAAAATAATCTTTTACGCTATAATAAAGACATGAGTATTATTCTCCTTTAGGCAGTCAAAACCTAAGCCCCTACCCCTACTTAACCTACGACGCGACATTTAGGATTCGAATCCACCCCGTAACCGCAGAGCTTGTACGAGAAAGACTAGAAATGCAGTCTCACGTAGGTACACTCCTAGGTACATACTACACACTGTCTGAGTAGAGTAAAGGTAACCAGGCACGTATATCTGATAGGGCTATCAGACGGAGGGCGCGGAGAGTCGTCGAGTGCAGGCGCGACGAGCCGGCCGGGCCGCTCGTTCGCCGCGAGTGCAATGTTAATTAGATTCCTTCCCGACTCACGCACTATTACACTAGGAGACACTTGACTCCTATACTATCCATTGACTATAGACCATAGAATTATGAACGGATATAGAAGCGGTTTTGTCGTAGCGGAAGATTTGAAGTAGTAATTATTGAATTTGCATGTGCTTTTTATTTTTGTATGTGATCCCACGGGAACTCCCGGGTTAAAAGGTATGTCCGTCGCCAGAATCTCTCATTCTGGAATGGTTAATGGGGAATGGGTGTATCTGTCTATGCCAAAATGGGCCAACCAAAGCGGTCTGCTAGGCTACTGGAGTGAGCATGCAGACTTGGTAGTAATGATTCAAGCGAGGAATGGTATTTCACGCACAGGATTTGCGGAAACCTGCCCAGACTGTAGATGAAGATAAAGAGTGAAAATACTCCCTAAGTCAAAGAAAGGCTGAGTTGGATAGTTGGAGTGATGACTCAAACAAGATGGGAAACAGTACCTCAGTAACCGTTTAAATGCGGAAACATGACCAAAATGTAGATGAAGACAAAGAGTGAAAATACTCCCTAAGTCAAAGAAAGGCTGAGTTGGATAGTTGGAGTGACGACTCAAACAAGAGGGGAAACGGTACCTCAACAGATTTGAATGCGGAAACATGACCAAAATGTAGATGAAGATAAAGAGTGAAAATACTCCCTAAGTCAAAGAAAGGCTGAGTTGGATAGTTAGAGTGATGACTCAAACAAGATGGGAAACGGTACCTCAACAGATTACCAGTTTGAATGCGGAAACCTGCCTAAATTGAAGATAAAGATAAAGAGTGAAAATACTCCGAAGTTATAACAAAGAAAATTTACAGACATTCCAAATATTCGCATAGGGTTGATAAAATGTTGTAGATCAAAACAAGCATATTACAAAGGCAAACACAAAAGGTTAAAGTACAAAATAAAGGTAACAACCATCGGGATTAAGTCACAACAATAGCCCGCGCGGACCCGCGCTAAATCAAGGAGGCGCGGTCCCACAGACCCCCCCGGGAATTTGTGTCTGTTGCGATAGAGCTACATCACACGGTTAGGTTTTTAACCCCCGATGCAAAAACAACGGGGTGTTATAAGTTTGACGTGTGTATGTGTCTGTCTGTTCGCCCGTAGCGCTAAAATGCGTGAACCGATTTGAATGCGGTTTTTTGTTTGAAAGGTGAATTAGTCGGGAGTGTTCTTAGCTAGGTTTAATGAAAATGGGTTCAAGATGGTCGCCGCCACAAAATGGCGGATTACGTATTTTTTCACAACTCCCTCAATATGGGTATCAAATGAAAAGGCCTTGGCTAGTAGAATAACACTATGCAAATCCATGATGGCCGCCACCACAAAATGGCGAATGTCAGGGGTTTTTAAAATTTTAATTTATACTTGTTACATGCTTTTTTCAATACTTTTTTTATTGTTAATGTACCTAGTCATGTCATATGACGCGTCTTTTGTTAAAAGTTTAAAAAGGACAATGCAAACTAAAATGGCTTTTGTGATGGTCACATTTAACTTTAGCGGTTACTTTACTTTAACCGCCTGTTGTGCTACTGGCCCAGTGTTTGAATCGACCCTAACAAGCAATCCCTGAACTTGACTGTATTGCTCAAAAATTGCAAAATAATATCAATGTTAAAGAAAATCCTAGGATATACTTAATTAATTCTAAATCGCGCAAAAATAACATAATAGGTCCAAGTGATACCTATGGCTTTTTCAAAAGGGACAGTAGGCTTTTAATCAACACTTAGCTCTTAAATGGATTTTTCTTTTTTTTTTCCTTTTTTTATCGTAATAATTTACGCAAATAAGCTTCTTAAGGTGGCACACAAATCGTGTCTCAGCAATAAAAATATTTCATTGTAATACAAAATTAAGCCCCCGTGTAAACCCACCCTAAAAGTCTCTAGTCAACCCCAAAATACGAGCGGGGGCAGACGCGACCCTACTAATTTACGCGCGGCTATAATGTGTCGTCAGCGACTGCATCAACCGGCGCGTGCAAATTGAGTGCAGCTCGGTTATTGCGTGGGGTAGCTACTCATATGTCCCTGGCCGGTGTTAATTTTAGTTTTTGCCTATTTTCTCCCCTTTAACCATGTCTTTACGTTTTTATTGTGTTTATTTTGCTAACCGAAAAGTGCTTTGTTATTGAAGGAAGGGACGAGATACACTTAGCGGCACGGAATCTTGGCCACTTAAGAATTTTGTAATAATTTAATTTTTTATAATCCTATTCAAAAGTTCAAGTGCAGGCTGTGAAAAAAATGTTTATTTTTTGTTCTAATGGGTAATTCATTAAGATTAAGTGCTCCTTCAAACCACTAATGCAGTTTCAGGCTAAACGGGTCATTTATGGGACCAATACAGAGTTTGAACGTTGTGTGTTTTCAAAAGTTTATTTTAAAGCTAACCAATTTTTTAAGTATTGTGGTTGTTTCTGTGTAGTCAAACATCCTTTAGAATAAAAAAGAATGCCATTTACAACAGAACAGGTCGCGCAAGCTATTGTATTGATTGACCAAGGACTGACTCAACAGGAAGTGGCTATGGTTTTAAATGTACCACGTTCATCCATGCAGTATGCCTGGAAACGATGTCAGGAGACTGGTAGCTTCACGCGCAGACCAGGTAATGAAGGCGTAAGGTGCACTTTGGCTTGAGACAACAGGTTCATTATCATGGAGATATTGAAAAACCGCTTTATTACTGCTGTTGAGATTAAATAACGTCTCCTAAATGTTAGAGACATAACTGTAAGCAAGCGCACGATCAGAATACGAATGGAGGAAACGAATTTAAGATCTCGTAGATCAATGCGCAGCCCAGAACTCCTCAGAGAGCATCGAGAAGCTCGTTTTCGATTCGTCCGAGAGCATGCGAATTGGACACATGAGCAATGGACATAATTTATCTTTATTGATGAGTGCTGAATCACTTTACAAACTCCAGGTGGTCGCGAAAGGGTGTGAAGAAGAAGAGAAGAGAGGTATCTACCCATTACCATTACGTAAACACTGAGTTTTCAGGTTGCTCCAAAATGGTTTGGGCAGGAGTGAGTTTCGATGCTCGTACGGAGTTAGTGGTCGTTGATAATCGGCTAAATGTCACACGGTATATTGGAGAGATCCTCCAGGACCACGTTATGCCTAATTTAGGGTTTATAGGGTACGAAGATTTTTTTTAATGCACGATAACGCACATCCCGACGACGCTAAAAGTGTGCAGGAGTATCTTCAAGAGCCTGGCATTTGGACTTTGCTGTGGCCAGCTCGTATCCCAGACTTAAACCCACTAGAGCATAACTGGGATATGCTTAAAAGAAAGATATCGTCTGCTTCTAATCCACTATGAACTCTCAATGAGCTCCGTAATGCAGCGCTGGCCACTTGGGAAGCCGTGCCGCAAGTTGATATCAAAAACATAATCCAGAGCATGTCTGACCGAATGCTGGCAGTCATCAGAGCTAGAGGAGGAAACACCTGCTATAGAAATGTGTGAAGGATTTAAAAAAAATAGGGATTTTCAATTTTTTGGTTCCATCGAAATTGGTGTTCAAATTCTTCATTAATGAATAATTAAAAAAAAAAGATATTGAGAAGTGTTGTAAGTGTCTAAAACCTTTAAAAACTTTTTAAGTCATAAAGAAAAGTTTATCTTTAATAACCTACCCTTAAATTATACAATAAAATTATAAAAACACAAATTATTACAAAATTCGTAAGTGGCCAAGATTCCGTGCCGCTGAGTGTATTTAGCGTGTATAATGTATATACCTTGAATATATTTAATTATTATGGTTAAGAATCTGACACATTAATCCATACTAATATTATAAATGCGAGAGTGTGTGTGTCTGTCTCTATTTGCTAGCTTTTACGGCCCAACAGTTTAACCAATTTTGATGCAATTTAATACAGAGGTAGCTAGTGTCCCGGAAATTGACATAGTCAACTTTTATCCCGGAAAAGCAAATAGTTCCCACAGGCTTTTAAAAAACCTAAATCTACGCTGGCGAAGTCACGCTCATGACTTAGTAATTTATATTTACTACACCGTGTGCAGGTTATAAACGATCAGATAAAATTGATATGACCAAAAAACTAAAAAACTAAAAAAAAAAAATTATCTAGTCGATAATTAAAATTTTCCGCAAATTATGTGTCAATAAATAAAGAGCACTGTTGAATTCTAAATATTTGAATAGATTTTTAATATAGGCTTAGTTGCGACTAAATCTCAGTTAATCTGCATTGAGGCAAAAAATCTCCCTTGTGTACACTCCTAATTTGTATAGTAATCACAGGCTGGTCTAATCACCGCGCACCGACGCATACTAATTCACTGCAGCACGCTACCGTAGGGGGTACTTTTAATCATTGTTGTGGTATTCAATTGGCTTTCGTTCCGTATGGTAGCTGTCGTTAGCAGTTTAGGGTTAATTTGAATTGGTCATTGACTTTCGAGTACTGTATAAGTTGGGATGACTACCTACTACATACATATTATGTTCTGGTATTTATAAAACCTAAATGGAATAATTAAAATTTAATTGATTTCTATATGTACAATCAAACAAGTATAAATTAAAAATCAAAAAAACCCCCGCTGTCGCCATTTTGTGTCGGCGGCCATCTTGGATTTTTAATAGTGCTATTCTACTAGTCCAGCCCATTTGATACCCATATTAAGGAATTTGTGAAAAATTATGTAATCCGCCATTTTGTAGCGGTGGCCATCTTGGATCGATTTTCATCAAACATAGCTAACAACACACTCGACTAATTCATCTTTTAAACAAAAAAAAAACCGCATTCAAATCGGTCCACCCGTTTGAGCGCTACAGGGGAACAGACATACATACACACACACACACACACACACACGCACAGACACACACACACACACACACACACACACACACACACACACACACACACACACACAGACACGTCAAACTTATAACACCCCGTCATTTTTGCGTCGGGGGTTAAATAGTTAGTTTTCATTGTTAATAGTTACAACTATTTCCGTCTTTGTTGTAACCCAATCTATACTAATAAATAAAATTGAAGTGTCTGTCTGTAATATCGAAATAACTACCTCATATTAAGCTCATATGGTTATTTGAACGCTACCATAACCGAATCACACGTTTTTAAAATTTTTGTCTGTCTGTCTGTCTGTCTGTCTGTCTGTCTGTCTGTCTGTTTGAACGGGCTAATCTTCGGAACGGCTGAACCGATTTTGACGGGACCTTCACATACAAGTAGAGAATTAACCAGGGAGTAACATAGGCTACTTTTTTAACCGACTTTCAAAAAAGGAGGAGTTGTGTTTTTCTACCTATGTACACCGATATCTCCGAGATTTCTGAACCGATTTGCGTATTTTTTTTTTTAATCGATAGAGAACCATTGCGACCCTGTTCTATAAAAAATTTGGATTCCAACTCCTCAATCCTGATGCTGTAGGGGACCTAATCCCCAAAACTAATGGGTTTTAGAAACTTTCGGTTATTTAAATTGATATTGGGGGTACCAATTAAAGACTTTATCGTTGAATGAACTCGAGTAGGTACATATCCAACTCCTCAACCCTGATGCTGTAAGGAATTGTATTCCGAAATCGTGGGGATACCACGGGATTTTTCAGTTTTGGGGACGGGTTTCTACAGATAAGCTACTTTTTGTTCTGGAAAATCAAGAGTTCCCACGGGATTTTTAAAAACCTAAATCCACACGGGCGAAGCCGTGGGCATCATCTAGTTTAATAATAAAAAATATAAAGCGTGTAATTATTTTCAAAAATCCGACTTCAAACACTATACAGAACTACAAAATATAGAAATAATTTTTGTTTGTACACGTATCTTGAAGTTTGGCGTCGCGCGTCGCTTTCGTCGTTTCTTCACTTCAATTTAGCAGAAAATATTCTCCGCGCATTAATACGTCTAGAGCGTAATGTTGTCAGCATTTACTCGTATTCGTACTTAAAGTGATCAACCATAGATTCGACTGCGGTTGCAGCAACCGGTTTTCAGAAAAGTTGGAGGTAGATACAAGTCACGGCAAATAAGTCTAGCGTTGACCTTCAATGCACAGAAGTTGAAAATGAAGTATCTCGGGGTGTGAGGGGGTCGCGGGGAGAGCGTGGGGATCGTTCGTAAGCACTGATTAGCTCTCGCGGATCCCTCGTAAGCGCTGATTGGCTCTCCAATCGTATTGTATCCCGCTCACTCGTACGACGCTGCGCGCACTTGAAGGTCACCGCTCGACTTACGTGCTCATACTTGTGCTTACGTGCTCGACTTACGTGGAATACTCATATTAAAATGCGCTATAATTTCATACAAACAATAAACAATTAATAGCCGCAATAAATATTTGTTTACAGCAATTTATTGCAGAACTTATGCGATACGTAGCGAACTTCCCCTCGGTAAGAGAACTGGGCACTGTGCCAATTTTACAATCTTATACTTTTCTCTACAGCAAGTACGTACTTAGCGAACTCGTTTGTGTTATTGCTTTTTAAATGCACAAGGCGTTTGTTTGCTTTAATTTCTGCTCAGACAATTTTCCGTCCTCACTTTTAGCATCCTAACTAATTAAACTAATATTATAAATGCGAAAGTGAGTTTGTTTGTTACGCTTTCACGCCTAAACCGCTGAACTGATTTTGACAAAATGTAATACAGAGATAGAGTAGACCTTGAAGAAGGACATAGGCTACTTTTTATCCTGGAAAAATCCACAGTTCTCACGGGATTTCAAAAAAACCGAAATCTATAGCTACAACTATAGGTAGATTACTACAGCAAACTTCCTTGAAAGTAGGTATAAAGGTTGGAAAAGGGAGCGGGAACGGGAACCGGAAATCCACGAGCATACATGTGTTAAGTCAGGGCATAAATCTATCTCCATTCAAAATTTCAGCCAAATCGGTTCAGTCATCAGTGGTTACGACGTTAAAGAGTAACAAACATACACACACACAAAAACTTTCGCCTCTATAATATTAGTGTGATAACCTACCGCTGGACCGATGACCTGAAGGCGACGGGAAGCGGGTGGATGAGGAAGGCGGAGGACCGTGCTGGCGCGCACTTGAAAAGGCCTATGTCCAGCAGTGGACGTCTACAGGCTGATAGAATGGAATGGGAAATAACCTACCTTCTCCAGTTCGTCGCGAACGCCGCGCAGGCGGCGCGCGTCCGGCGCCTCGGGCGAGGCGCGTATCTGGGAGTCCGCCTCGCGCGCCGCTCGCCCCAACTCTTCCTCGCGAGCCTGTATAGACACAATGCAAGTAGGTTTTTACCCAAAATTATATTAAAACTTATAGCAAACTAGGTTACCGAGATAAAGTCACTAAAAACAGGCAAGTATCTATCTATCTATAATAATATAAAGAAGCTTGTCCTGACTGACTGACTGATCATCAACGCACAGCCTAAACCACTGAAGCTAGAAACTTGAAATTTTCACAGTAGCTTCCTTTTATGACGTAGGCGCACACTAAGAAAGGATTACTGCAAATTCCACCCTTAAGAGGGTTAAATAGGGGATAAAAGTTTGTATGAAAGTCAGTCATTTTTTAAAGTTATATCAATGAAAATCGGCATTTGTATTATCGTTTAAAAATAAAGAGTTACGTGTTTAAGGAATTTTGGAAAAACTATCCCCAAGTGGGTTAAATAGGGGATGAAAGTTTGTATGAAAGTCCGTCATTTGTATTATCGGTTAAAAAAAAGAATTACGTGTTTTGGAAATTCTACCCCCAAGTGGTTTAAATAGGGGATGTTTATAAGAATCCAACCGGACGAAATCGCTAGCATTAGCTAGTTGATTGATGAAACTTCAATGATTCATGAAACTTCGTGATGTCTGCTCGTTCAAAATTCCTCAGAGCCAGTGATAACATACAGTTTAGTCATGGTCACTTGGTAATCAAATCAGAAGTAAAGAGATTCGTACAGTTACCAGAGTTTACTCCAAACAACTGAGGAATATATATACGTGCATATGTATTAGTTTATAATCCGTTTTTAACCCCCGACGCAAAAACGACTGGGTGTTATAAGTTTGATGTGTATGTGTGTGTGTGTGTGTCTGTGTCTGTGTATGAAAGGGCTTGACTAGTACAATAACACTATGTAAATCCAAAATGGTCGCCACCACAAAGTACCCAATGTCGGGAGTTTTTTAAATTTTTAATTTACAGTTGTTAAAAAAAAACTCGGCGTTTGAGCATGAGTAACAAATAACAATGAGGCCAATTTTTAGTATCTTCGCAACAATACTTCGAATAAACAATGGATTGCTGCTATCAAGAATGTTTTCCATATAGTATAATTATTATTAATTATTTATCGAGACAGTGAAACAATGTGGCTAATTCTGTTGTACACAATCTCTAAACGAAACTAAATTAACAGGTTTAAAAATAGTGCTATCCTTTTCCGCACGTATCATTGTGAAAGAGATAAGAATATATTTAGCCCTGTCATTTTAGTTTAGGTTTAGAGATTGTGTACAACAGAATTAGCCAGAATGTCTGTTCAACCGTAACTTTTGACAACCATTCAAGACTGGAGTTATGAAATACCAGCAGACAAACTTTCAACAGACACTCTCAGAATCTACACTGAAGTATTTAGACAGTAGTTCCGAAAATCAACTATCAGTATTCAGATAGTGCTAACATATTTACGAGCCTATAGTGTGCATACCAAGTGCTCCGTAATAATTTTTGTCTTAAAAATAAATATCTTTAAATTTTCGGAAAACTAAGTATATACTCAACTAACAAAAGTGCAAGAAAAGACGTGAAAGTGATCGTTATGAATACTGTGGAGTATTTTTCGAAAAATAGTGTTAGAAATATTGACTGATTTGAGTGAAATTTACCAGTATAAATCATAAACATTTTTAAAAAACTGTACTAAATTCAAATAAACTAAGTAATATCGAGTGTACAAAATAATCAAAATAAGTGTATAAAACTATTTAATAAATTTATTGTGCTAAAACTCAAATTTCAGTGACCGTTGTTTATTTCAAATTAAGAGTGTTATGCTACATTCATTCGCAGCGCGGTGCAGTGACCTACTTAAAACAAGTTATAAATAGACACTGAACGACAACAAAGAATCGCAATACACAATAATAGACTAACATTTTCACACTCAATTAGTACGGCGTTGATGGAGTAATACGTAAAACATCGGACTCGTTTTCCAAGCGCTCGAGTCGTACAAGGGTTCAAGTCCAACACAATAAACTTTCTTTTTCTTTTTTCTTTTCTTTTTTTTTTTTTTGGTTTCTTTTTTTATATTTTTTTATTTGGAACATTATAATGTATTATTAGGATTTTCAACATAATACGGACTAAGTAAATGTAAAAAAAAAAAAAAAAATTTTTTTTCACCTATGCATAAAATGGACAAAATGGAAAATATTACGCAAAGGAAACGACCACTATTGAGATCAAATTCCTGTGAAATAATGGATATAACAAATATTTCATCACCCACAAACACTGCTGATTTTGACTATACATCGAGAAGTTTAGACATTTCCACAAATTTAAATCAGCATGCTATGGAGGAGTTAAAGTCTGAACTTTGCAGTATAAAATCGCTGTTAGAGAGTACTCAACAAGAATTAGAAAATGTCATAATGGAAAACAGAGAACATAAAAATGAAATCAAAAAATTAAATCAACAGCTACTTACACTAAAAGGTTTAATAAGCAATACTCCTTTATCAAGCACGAAACCTACCACATGTCAAAAAAGAAGAATGCGAAGAAAAAGGTTGTCAGAAAATTTTCTTAGCGTTTCAATTGATAAATCACCAGAAGAATCTAATACAGCAAGTCAAGAAAAAATTGTAGAAATAGAATTGAACTTAGAAGACCAGGATGTTATGAATAGAAATCAGTCAGAAAGTAATGTACGAGAAGAAGTCCAGAATGACACAGCTCCAGAAGCTAAAACAAAAATAAACAATACTAAAATAAAGGATAAACAACTTTCGAAATTTTTAGATTTACAAGATGAACCAACAGAGAAAAAAATTAAAAACAGGAAAATTTTGGAAGAGAGTCAAAGACATATCAAAGATCCTATAAAAAAGAACACTATTCGTATTTTAGGAGAGCAATACGTAGTAGGACTATCACACTCCTTAATTGAAAGCAGAAACATGAAATGGAATGATAATTATAAAGTCACATCTTTTGTAAAGCCCTATGCATTATCTTGTGAGTCACTTAAATGCTGTAGAACGCTTAAGTATGAACTAAATGACAAAGATGTAGTTGTGTTAGCAGTGGGTGCAAATGACAAAAATCCTTGTGCTCTACTAAATGAGTTAGGTATAGTTCTCCATAAACTTCGTAATTTCAGAGTGTATGTACTTCAAGTATACTCAAATGATTATCTAAGAACAAGTACAATTAATAGCCATATAGAATGCTTAGTAAAACTGCATAAAAACTGTAAGTTCTTAAAGTCTGATAAAAAACACTTAACTAATATTAAAGAATACATAAATGACATGACGTATAAAATTAATTTTAACATTGACTGTGATGATTACTATGATACATATTTGACATTTAATAAAAGTAAAAAAGATAACACATTAAAAACAATTAATAATAATCAACAGAATAACAAAATAGTAAAGCAAGAAAAAAATAAAATAACTTATTACTTTAAAGCAAAACAACCAAGTTGCAAATCACAGGATTTCAGTGTACCACATGCCACACAAAAGACTCATAAAAGAGGTACAATACCTTATTATTTTAAAAAACAAGTAGATGACAAACATGAAATTAAAATACCTAACAACAAAACAACTCAAAAAGAGTTTTTTCGAGAATAACATAACAGTCTTTCACCAAAACATTGCAGGTGCCATCAATAAATCGGACATATTATACATATCTCTACTTGACTTAAATAAACAAGTTACATACAAATTAGATATTATATGTCTTACTGAAACATTCATTAAAAAGGGTACAGAAAACTTATTAAAAATCCCTGGTTACAGGTTATCGGCGTCTTTCTGTAGGAATACAAAACGTGGTGGTTCTTGTATTTTAACAAAGAGTAACATAAATAGTAAAGAAATAAAATTAATAAAAGATATGAGCGTAATTAATGTTTTTGAGTGCTGTGGGATCGAAATTTCAAATCATAATTTGGTTATAGTTTGTATATATCGAACACCACAAAGTAACCCCAGTATGTTTCTTGATAAACTTGATTTACTTCTATATACATTAAATAAAAAGAAAAGAGAAAAAAAGATTATATTATGTGGAGACTGGAATTTAGACACACTAAAGAACAACAAACATAGCTGCGAACTAAAGACCTTACTTGCTAATTATAATCTTGTTTCCCATATTACGTGCCCTACAAGGCTATCTTCGTGCATAGACCTAATGGTAAGCAATGTAAAGTCATCTACTGCTGAAATTCATCACTTAGCTCTGTCGGACCATGATACTGCACAGACATTAACAATAAAGGTTAAAAAAGTAAAATATAACTCTACGTGGTTTGAATATAAAAGAGATTATAATAAGGAACATGTTAGGAAATTCTTAGAATGTATCTCGGCCCTTAGTTTTTCAGATGTAAGGGACACAGAAAATGTTAATGAAGCATTTGATTCATTTCATGAAATTGTGAGGCTTTTTTATGTGCTATGTTTCCCGCTCAAGAAAGTAAAAATAAATAATAATATTAATAAGATAACATGGTTAACAAAAGGTATTAGGAAATCTTGTACACAAAAAAGAAGATTACACTTAACATATAGACTTTCAGGAATGAATAAAAATATAAATAAAAATATTTTTCTGAAATACAACTATCTATTGAAAAAATGTATACATAACTCAAAGCAGTTACAAAGTTCTAAATATATTAATAAACGAAAAAATAAATGTAAGGCGAGTTGGGAATTAATTCATGACAACCTTGGTAAATCAATAGAACATACTGATATTTCTTTAATTAAGACTGAGACGGGGACATTTGATAATCCAAATGATATTTGCGAACTGTTTAATGATTTTTTTATTAATTTAGGTGATAATACAAGCAAACCTAAAAAAATTGTTAATAAACCGCATTTCTACACGTCAAATGAACATTCAATATTTCTAAAACCTACAGACCCATACGAAATTCTAGGAATTATTAAATCACTGAATGATACTAAAGCAGTAGGCTATGATGAAATCAGGACAGATATTATTAAAAAATGCGCAAACTACTTATGTGGACCACTCGCTGACATAGTAAACAAATCATTTGTAGAAGGAGTATTCCCGATTAAGTTAAAAATGTCTATAATAAAACCTTTATACAAAAAAGACGAGCGTAGTGATATAAATAACTACCGTCCGATAACATTAGTGCCAATTCTGGCAAAAATTTTAGAAAAAGCGATGGAAAAGCGTTTGAAAAGTTTTTTCGACTGCAAAAATTTATTGATTAATGAACAGTTTGGTTTTCGAAATAATAGTTCTACAACTGAGGCTTGCTTTTATTTGAGTAAAATAATTAATGATAGCTTAAATGACAAAATACCAATCACTGCTATATTTCTAGACATGACAAAAGCATTTGACTTCGTTAATCACAGTATACTACTTGACAAATTAGAAAGATATGGAGTCAGGGGAAAGGCTTATGACTGGATAAAATCATATCTAAACGGCAGAAAAGTATGCACAGAAGTTTCTAAAATAGAAAATAATACGAAAACAGTATATAAGTCACAATATAAATGTAATAAGAGAGGAGTACCGCAAGGCAGTATACTGGGGCCATTTCTTTTTTTGACCTACATAAATGACATTACGTTGGCCACCAACCATCCTTGTGTACTATTTGCGGATGATACGACAATATTAGTTAAATGTAAAAATATTATGACATACGAACAAGAAATTAATGACGCTTTAAAAGATGTAATACAATGGTTAAATAATAACGATCTACAAGTAAATTTAAAAAAAACTAAATTTATGCAGTTTAGTTATTATAATACAAAAACTTTACCTAAAATTATTACATATAACAATATAAAAGTCGAGGAAGTTTACACGTTAAAATTTTTAGGTTTAATCTATGACAAAAACTGTAACTGGAAAGCACACATAGACTTTATTTGTACAAAATTGGACAGATTTATATATGCGCTAAGGCGTCTAGCACAGACAATATCAATGAATGCAGCTTTAAGTGCTTACCATGGTTATGTATCATCAGTATTGTCATATGGTTTGATACTTTGGGGTAATTCAGTTGATTTCATAAGAGCATTTCGACTTCAAAAGAAATGTATAAGGGCTATCTGTAATGTAGGACCCTTAGAAAGTTGCAAGCCACTATTTAAAAAATTGGGTATTCTTCCATTACCATGCATGTATATTAGAGATATGTGTATTTTTGTCAAGCGGTATCCAAATTACTTTCAGCGGAATTGTGATGTTAATTATTCTAATAGGTCGCTTCGATATCCTAATAAGCTGCTTATATCTAAATGTTGTAATAGAACTTACATGAAAAGCTCTTACTGTATGGCTGTCAAAATATTCAATAAGTTGCCAACAGAATTTGAAGGACTTAATTTAAATATATTTAAAAGAGAAATTAATAAATTGTTGTTAGATAAATGTTATTATGGGGTTAATGAATATTTATTGTAATATAATTTATCTGTCTTGACTTTCCTTTATAATTCATTTAATTAATTATTTCTTTGATTTGGTTTTGACATTTATTTGATTTGAAATTGTGTAATTTATTATAAGTAATTTAATATTGTATAATATCTAATTTTATCTCTTAAATTCAATTCTATATAAAATTTGCACACTATTGATTTAGTTGAATGTATTGGTCTCTGTAAACAACATTGTTTCATAACATCATACTTGTACAACATTCTGGCAAATAAATGATATTATTATTATTATTATTATTATCAATGTCTGCTCTAAATCTTTTCACTTCTAAAGACAAACAAATACCATAGGATGTTTTATTTTGAAACTTTTAGAACAACGTTCTCAAACTACTGACTGAATAAAGAATAGCTGATACAAGTCTGTTCAAACGTCGAAGCTTCATAAACGACGTACCTGATCTAAACTGTAGCTAGGTTCGTATTATTGTGTAGTGTTGTGGCGTGACAGATCCCCCACCATCTCTATGGCGCGAAAGGTACCCCACCATCTCTGTGGCGCGACAGATCCCCCACCACCTGTGGCGTGACAGATCCCCCACCACCTGTGGCGTGACAGATCCCACAATGTGGCGCGACTATGGCGCGACAGATCCCCCATTTTGTGGCGCGACCGGGTATGGAGCGATCGCAGCCACGACAGAAGCGGTCACAACGCAATGGAACACATTGAAACCGATACCTTACATATTCACAACTCCCTTAATATGTGTATCAAATGAAAGGGCTCGGCTAGTAGAATAGCACTATTGCAAATCCAAGATGGCCGCCGCCACAAAATGGCGAATGTCGGGGGTTTTAAATTTTTAATTTATACTTGTGTCGCGTCATGATAAGTACACCCCAAAGCCCAACACAATAATATGCACCTAGCATAAGGAAAGAAGTTAACAAACAAGAACTACACCAGAAGACATTATGGCGCACACATATTTTGTGTTTGCTAGCCAGTATCTTCTGGCGGTGGCTATACTCAGTGACCGCGATTCACTCGGGAGAACATAATTCAGTGAATTCTCTCCGTTTTCCGTCTATTTTGGAAGGCAATTAAAACGCATTTCCTATCTAAACATCCACACAATACCTCGGATCCGCGTATAATGCAACCCGAGGCGCGCGCCATAAATTTGTTTTACGACCACTGAATTATTATGTAGGTACTAGAACAGACAACGCTAACAAAATCTGTGTACCGCGAGCAGCAGCCCTCCTCCCGCGCGCCCCGCTCCTTGAGACATAGATGGGACTACTACAATACAGAGGCGACACATTGAGTATATTCTACCTATTGAGAAATCGCATCTGAGAGTTTGATTTACAATGTTTATTTTATAGCACTATGTGCCCCAAACTCGCACTTAAGCAACGTTTATCCGGGACTTGGGTATTCTATTACCTATTAAACCTCGAAAAAATAATAAAACTTGCCTCGTTGGTCTACCATTGATATGCTTGACTGCGAATTTTTAGGTCATGGGTTTAATACCTAAGTCAGGTCAAGCCTGGCATTGGAAGTTAGCGGTGCTTTACCCCCGTACCTCGGAGAGCACGTTTAAAGCTGTCGGTCCCTGTATTTATCACTAATTTGTGATAATAGTTGTTAAAAACATAGCTAATTCATTCCCAACTAATTCACCTTTCAAACAAAAAAACCCGCATTCAAATCGGTTCACCCATTTGAGCGCTAAGGTGGAACAGACAGACACACACACACACACACACACACACACAAACACGTCATACTTATAACACCCCATCGTTTTTGTATCGGAGGTTAAAAATAAAGTGTCTCATCTGCGTAGTTTCTTAGTCTATGAATTTCAGCGAAACATGGCAGCAAGTGCGGTGACGTACCGTAAAACGGGGTGAATAGGGACAAATTCCAACTTCACATAATTAAATTACATGTTTTAACCAATAATTCAGTGAACTTACGAGTGAAAAGTAACTCCTTGGCTTTTACTTGTATTTCTTGAGTGGTTGGCACAGTATTGCAGTACACACCCAGGCATATTTAATTGATTTTAAATAGATCTCAAACACGTCACGCTCCGACAGACGCTTCGCGCAGACTAAGTGAGCTAAGGTACGTTTACCATAACTCTTGTTACAAAAAACCAAGTCTCGGCGTCGACTCTATATAATAATTCCTCAAAGTTTACGACAGTGCAAGCCGCGCGCCGCCGCCGCCGCCGCGTTTTGGAGTTTTCCGTGTTGAGATGGCAAGAAACTGTTTAGAATATATTTCGGTAAAAAGCGTTTACATATTTTTACCCGACTACGGCAAAGCCAAAAGGAAGGGTTATGATTATGTATGTTTGTATCCAATTTTTGTATGAGATTCTGTATGTACCACCGTAGCGCCTAAACTGCTGGGCCGATTTTGATGAATGTGGTATCAATTAATTCTTTGTTATGGTCCGGGTGACATAGGTTCCATTTTATATACGAAAAAATCGAAAAACGTCGTCCGAGCGACAAAACTAACGTATTATTTAGTTTTGGATAGACATAATAGATGGCGCCACTAGCTGCTTGCCCCGCGTTTTCCGCACACTAAATTATTATTTTATATTAAATGAAATTACTAAGCGTGGTCGGGTTTTAGTTTACAAACTTTATATACTGTCAGTATTTCCACGTCGAAATATCCTACTCGTATTATAGTATGATTCTCTCATATAATAATTATTCACATCATTTTTCTAAATGTTTACAAAAGATCCTTCAAAATATTCAATATTGGAATGGGTTCCACATGCAACGTTGTAGGATTCAATCTGGCGAAGGCCTGGGCTCCTGAGGTTTTTTGGACTCGGCACAGGCCTCCTATCTTAAAAGAGAGGTATTTAAAGCTTAGACCCGCCACGCTGATCCGATTAGTGTCGGTGGGCTTTAAGGACTCATGTCACGAGATACTGATTGTAATAAACAACCGCGACTGATAGCATAATGTGCTCTCCGAAACACTGTCAACTTCCAACTCCTGGGCCACTGACAATTTCTGAACAGAAACACCCAATGCCTAACAGTTTTCGGCCCGATTCGGGAATCGAACCCAGGACCTCGTGGCCTGCAGTCAAACATGCCAAACGCCAGACCAACAAGACAGTCTGAAGCAGGACAGCGTGAAGAAAAATTTATTTTTAAATGGAATTTTTCGTATTATATTGAATATAGACTTTGGAATATTGAATTATTACGAAAAAATTACCGTTAAAGTTTCAACCAAAAAATGTCCTTTATAACTCAAGTCTAAATCACTGTAACGATCCAGTACAATACAGAAACAACCTCACTGCACTGCATTCACTTTTGATGTGACCACTTCACTGCACTTTTCAAAATGATCCCTCTTAGATACGAAAAATGCGGAAAACGAAACGAATGGACGAACACTCGCCGAAAAGCCGTGTATAAGACTAAGTCCGTATGTGTACCAATATATTTCATTGCACCTATCATTTCAAACATTTCACAACCAAACGGTTTTGCAAGCTAATCTTTTGATATAAAGTTGAGAATTCCCTGGATTAACGTGGAGGGATACGACTGTAAGTGTTTGAGATACAAACAGTAGGATGGGACAGGAATATTTTCATAGTTTCAGAAATAGCTCGCACGTTACGCTACTGGGGCATTTCACACCTTTTACTTTCATTTGCTAAAACTTCCTTATTTTGCTTTTATTAGTTCTTAGTATTGCTTTTATGGAGTTTTGAAAACTTTAATGACAAGTTAAAAAACCTCCGACATTCGCCATTTTGTGGCGGCGGCCATCTTAGATTTGCAATAGTGCTATTCTACTAGTCAAGCCCTTTCATTTGATACCCATATTAAGGGAGTTGTGAAAAAATATGTAATCCGCCATTTTGTAGCGGCGGCCATCTTGGACCGATTTTCATCAAACATAGCTAACAACACTCGACTAATTCTCCTTTCAAACTAAAAAAACCGCATTCTAATCGGTCCACCCGTTTGAATGCGAACAGACAAGTGAACAGACAGACACACACACACGCACACGCACACGCGCACGCGCACTCCATAATAGCTACTTGCATGCCAAACAGCTGGATCCGTCCAGTGGTTCGAGTTGTGCGTTGATAGATCAGTCAGTCAGTCAGTCAGTCAGTCACTTTTTTCTTTTATATATTTAAGGAAGAAGTAAAGTCTACACACGCCACACGAAAAAGGAAAAAATGTAAATGTAACGATAAAAATAGTGGACATTTATTCCCGTGCGCGCTCGAAATAACGGTTTGTTGTGACAACTGCAGCGCGGAGTTGATATTAAAAATATATTAGGAACCGGGGCCGAAGACCCGGAGTAGAAACGAGTATAACATTACACTATTCAGATACAAAAGCCTCTACTAATGTAACTGTCCTAAATGTAAATGAATTTTCTTGTAGACTGCCAAAGGAAGCGAGTTGTCCCGTACTAAAAATTTATACACCCTATCAACAAGTATTGAATTATTTTAATATTAGTGTATAAACCCTCGACTTTTAGAATTAAAGAAACGAATTCGAAGTTTTTTTTCTTCCTTCGCGTCCCTCTTAAGGTCATTGGACATCCACCGCCACCACTACAGTCTTTTTAACGTCCCACAGCTGGGCACAGGCCTCCTCTCTCAGAGGAGAGAGGGATTTAGAGCTTAGACTCGCCACGCTGCTCCAATGCGGGTTGGCGGGTTAATTGGTCATCCTATCTTTCGAAAATGTCCAGAAGTGGACAGATGAAAGCTGGTGAATTGGGTAGGACAGGATAGTATTTACTGAGTCTATTTAAATAAATTCCTACTCGTGAATTAGCTTTGACAACTTAAGGAACCGACTCCATCGTCAGGTAAAAACCATTCCTCATTAGCCAGCTTTCAATTGAGTCAATAAAACCAACATTGACGCCTTATAGTATATTTTAGAAGCTAGCAAAGAAAAAAGTATTGTTAAGGACCTGTTTCGCCATCTTCTGATAAGTGTTGGTAAATGTAAGTTTTGTCACTTTCTTTCTTTATAAGTGACAAAGACAAAGTATGTGAATAAGCTATCCGACACTAAAGCCCGATTCGCACATATCAGTGAAGCATCAGTGCCGGCACAGTTCCAACATACTGATAATCTTTCACACATTCTCTATGAACGTGTTCACACCTGTCCGTATCAGTGACGACGCAGTGTTTCAGTGTCAGTTCATAAAGAATGACATATTTTTCACTGTGCCGGAACTGCGCCGGCCGCGGCACTGATACTTCACTGGTATGTGCGAATCGGCCTTTAGTAGGTTGTGAAACAGGCCCTAAGTGTTGTAGCTCCGGAAATGTGGTGATTTCTTTACTTACAACGCTTAAGTAAAGCTGGCAATTCAATCAATGTGAGGGAAAAAACGTCTTTTTTTTTTTTGTTTTTAGCGTGTCGATAATTTTATCGGGCCTCCCGGATCGTGTGTAAACACAGACAGCCGGTGTTTAAACACGACTTTTTGAACATTTTTTCAACGTGAATTCCGCGTTTCGTTCTTGATTACACGCCCCATTCATTCCGAGTGGAGTGAGAAAACCCAGCGGGACCGCGATTCGGGATCGGGAAGCTGGAAATGAGTTTAAAATGTACTCCGATTTAAATTAAATCGACGATTGTAATTTTTAATCCCCGACGCAAAAAAGACGGGGTGCTATAAGTTTGACGTGTCTGTGTGTGTGTGTGTGTGTGTCTGTTCCCCTGTAGCGCTCAAACGGGTGGACCGATTTGAATGCGGTTTTTTTTTGTTTAAACGGTGAATCAATCGAGTGTTGTTAGCTATGTTTGATGAAAATCGATCCAAGATGGCCGCCGCTACAAAATGGCGGATTAAATATTTTATCAAAACTCCCTCAATATGGGTATCTAATGAAAGGGCTTGACTAGTAGAATAGCACTATGTAAATCCAAGATGGCGAATGTCGGGGTTTTTTTATTTTTTTTAATTTATACTTGTTTAGTGTCTATCTGAGAACTACGCAGTTAAATTAAACCATATCTATGAAATTCTCAGCTCTAAAACTTACAGATGGAGAAGGAAATAACCCTGTTCTCAGCAGTTTGAAGTTTGAGATACACAATAATATTGTCAGTAAGTCAGTTTCTCCTATTAGACGACCCGTAATTTTTAAAAAAGCTCTTTCACGTACGATTTTGCAAAGAATGTAAAAAAGTGCGTTTGCTTTACTTTAGTGCACTACGTAAATACATGTTTACTTGTTTTTTTTTTTTTTTTTGGTTTTTTACCACCAGATGCACCATGACACATTAAATAATCTTCCCGCCAAACTGCTCAAACATTTTGTTGGCAACTTCGCGCTCTTAAGAAAAATTAAATTTTATCGTGCACTTACTCCTAAAACACTATATTATACATATTATACTATGTAAACTACTTAAAAGAAGAAAAAAATTAAAATCATCATTTAAAATCACAGCATATCGTCTATAGTTCGTAAGAGTCCTAAATAAAAACCTCTTATGTGTATTTCTCGGGTATCTTTATAGTCCATTTTAGGTGCAGAAGCAACAAAACTGTAGTTTATATACGACTCGATACCAGTATTTAGCGTGCGGAAGGTTTTAACTCGCAATAAGCCGAGGTCCGGTGGGCGTCGCGATCGCGAGAGACAACTTCCGGCGGCGTCTCTCGCTTCCTATCCCGCCCCGGCGGAGTATTTCGTTTGCGAATCGTATTTTCAGTTTATTTTCGTTCTATGTGCTGTACAAACGAAATTGATTTGCTACAGAAATACTATCTAGAAATAGAATCTTGTATCATCACTTTATAGTTTTTTTTTTTTTTTTAGTACAACTCGATCTGTTTTGACATGTTCACTGGGGTCGTACTGTCTTTTTGCAAGCTGGGTAATGGGCAATGGCACTAATTATGTTGCAATCAAACAAATTCGCGGGCATCAGTTAGTATTATCTTATAAGCAGTAAGTTCGCTTTACGAAAATCATAACGGATAAGAAATATATAAAAATTAAACTATAGAACAAAAAATGCACACAAATTTTTCTAAATTCTTTATTTCAACCAACCTGTGGTTGAAATAAACCAACCAACCTGTGGCTCTTATGACAACTCAAGCCTCTACCACGGGTTCGAAAATAGGATTCTGAAAAAGCCAGTAAACGGAGTTTTTCCGAAAATTTCAAATTTAATTTCACTGTCTACAACTGTACTATAATATTATCACAAAGTTTTACCTAAATAAAATGTACATAATAGTTATGCATAAAAACCAAGGTCAAACACAAGCCGACGAGACGCCCCGGTACTATACATTTCAGGATATAAGCGCACCAACTATCAATATGTACTAAATCTGAAACCTATCCTGTCACAGTTTTGGCTTACCCCATGACTCTGGCTTTACGCCAGGCGTACACATCATTTATCCCATCGAAAAATAGATCTAAATATGCGTAATGTTAAGGTTGAATTTTCATCGGCACGTTTGCGATTGTTCGTAACAAATATTTGAACAAACTTTACAGCTATTTAGTTCGTATTACACAGTCAATAAAGTTTAAAGTCGGCGGCGTGTTGATACAGGCTTTGTTTTTATTTGTCTATTTGTTCGAGCGTCGCGGGCTGGATGTCGTATCGCTTCGCTCGGGATGAGCCCCGTTTCGTGTTTCGTGTTTTAGACTCGTTGTTTGCTCAAGTTTCACCGACCGCTCATCCAATGGATGTGTAATTAACTTTCAGTGAATAGACGTCTGTCGTCAGCCTATACGTTATCTGTCTATCTATCGATTGCTTTTGGCAAACTGATGCTCACGACTTGTTTCGCGTAGATTACCGTTCATCCAATGGATGTGTAATTAACTTTCAGTGAATAGACGTCTGTCGTCAGCCTATACGTTATCTGTCTATCTATCGATTGCTTTTGGCAAACTGATGCTCGCGACTTGTTTCGCGTAGATTACCGTTCATCCAATGGATGTGTAATTAACTCAAAATAGATGTCTGTCGTCAGCCTAAACGTTATATGTCTATCTATTGATTGTTTTTGACAAACTGATGCTCGCGACTTGTTTCGCGTAGATTACCGTTCATCCAATGGATGTGTAATTAACTTTCAGTGAACAGACGTCTGTCGTCAGCCTATACGTTATCTGTCTATCTATCGATTGCTTTTGGCAAACTGATGCTCGCGACTTGTTACGCGTAGATTACCGTTCATCCAATGGATGTGTAATTAACTTTCAGTGAACAGACGTCTGTCGTCAGCCTATACGTTATCTGTCTATCTATCGATTGCTTTTGGCAAACTGATGCTCGCGACTTGTTTCGCGTAGATTACCGTTCATCCAATGGATGTGTAATTAACTTTCAGTGAACAGACGTCTGTCGTCAGCCTATACGTTATCTGTCTATCTATCGATTGCTTTTGGCAAACTGATGCTCGCGACTTGGCTCGCGTAGATTACCGTTCATCCATTGGATGAACTCTGGTTGTAGTGTCTGTATCTGTACAATAGATACTATAGATACTATATAGATACAATAGATAATAAAGTTATTGTGTACACCAGTAGATGGGGGGTCAATCTGTCATTCTGGCGTTGCACGCAGGACAGCCGTAGCCGTACCCTGCCCTCGCTGGTGTAGTTATAAGCCAGTGAAACACCGATACTTATAGTTATCTCATTGTCGTGATAGTGATCACTACATAAGTGACCGAAACAGACACTTTTCTCCTAACGACGGTTACAATAAGGCCTCTTGGTCACAGCACGGTTTCTTAACACGAATTCTTTTAGTGTTAAGTTTTCGTAAGTAATTATCACCACCACTTTCATGTTCCTAAATTGACGTTCAAAAAGTGTAAAGTACCATTTGAAAAAATATACCTTGATTTTGCCACGCCGCAGTGCCGCCCTGTGTGAACAAGCTTCCATTGTGCTCCATACAACACTGTGTCTACTTTACGGCGGATAAACCGTAATTTTTCACGGCGAAAAAACCGTAATTTTTCACGGCGAAAAAACTGTTATTTTATTAACGGCAAAAAAACCGTCATTTTACACGGCCAAAAAAAACATGTGTGAATAAGAAGGCCTGAGGCAGTCCGACGGTGTTTGAACTCACCTTGACGAGGCTCAGCCTGATGGCGAGGCTGGTGTGGTCGGAGGGGTTGGCGCTGGTGGTCAGAAGCAACTCTCGCACGCTGCGCAGCGCCGCTTCCGCGCCGCTCCCGCTCTTCTCGCTGATAGCCTTTTTCTCGGATTCCGAACACCTGTAGGGGTTGAGTTGATCGATTTTGAGTATCGATACACGATAACTTCAAAGTAAAATAGACCTAATCAGGCTCGTTTTAAGGTTTGAGTTCGTCCATACATCTACATTCTACAGTCGGCGGCTCAAGCGGCTTTGGCAAAATAAAAATCGGAAGTACTGAATGTACCACTTTAAATAGGTTCATTTTATTTTGATATAATATTATCATCATACCATTATCAACCCATTACCGGCTCACAATCAGACTATACATAATATTTTGGAACACTTGAAAAATTAGATTTTCACGTATGCCGTATGTGAATTGCAAACATACACCTTTTGTTTTAGATACATTAAACCACTCTTACTGTCCTCATAAGAAAGCTCAGAGTCACCCAGAGAGCGATGGAGAGAGCTACGCTCGGAGTTTCTCTACGCGATCAAATCAGAAATGAGGAGATCCGTAGAAGAACCAAAGTCACCGACATAGCTCAGCGGGTTGCGAAACTGAAGTGGCAATGGGCGGGGCACATGAACCGATGGACGTTGGGGTCCCAAGGTGCTGGAGTGGCGACCTCGCACCGGGAAGAGCAGTGTTGGTAGACCCCCCACTAGGTGGACCGACGACATCAAACGAGTCGCAGGGAGCCGCTGGATACAAGCGGCACAAGACTGTGGCATGTGGAAGTCCCTTCAAGAGACCTATGTCTGTGCGACTGAGCTGTGGACGTCGATTGGTTGATAACGACGACGAACGACGACTCTATGGTCACGATATTGTTATTTTAAAAAAGAGCAACCGCCGAGTTTCTTGTTGGTTCTTCTCGGTTGGAACGGCATTCCGAACCAGTGGTAGATTCAATTGACGACTCAAAAGTACTTGTAAAAGTTAATTTGAATAAAAAAACTTTTCTACTCTATTCTATTCTAAGAAACGCATAGTTTCCTCACTTGTCGCGCAGCTTGTTGAGCGCGAGCGCGGCGCCCCTGGCCCGCAGGTGGTGCGCGTCCAGCTGCTCGCGGACCGCGCCCGCGAGCGCGCCGCCGCACCCGCGCACCACGGCGCGCCCCATCGCCGTGATCTCGTTCGCCTCGCGCTGCCGGGCTCGCACCTGATGATCACGACGAACCAATACACATACTATCATCAAAATAATAATAATAATAATCTTTATTGTTCAAAAATTACATGGATACTCATACAATGTGGCTAATTCTGTTGTACACAATCTCTAAATCTAAACTAAAATGACAGGTCTAAATATATTCCTGTCTCTTTCACAATCCTCCCTGCTGAAGGGGATAGCACTATTTTTAAACCTGTCAATTTAGTTTAGGTTTATAGATTGTGTACAACAGAATTGGCCACATTACTTTACTTAAAGTAGGTAGGTGTTAAAGTAAGCCATGGTACAACCTAGCAAGAAGTCTGGCCCCCAAACTAGGATCCCCTGTGCTATGGGAAGCCAGTCTTTCGCCCGAGTATACATTCTTAAAGGAGGATGGGCAAAAATGTATGAACGTTGGTCTACCTAATCAACACAAACGCCCTCTATGGAAATAAGAAGCTAATAAGTAGTTAATCAAATTACGTATAGCGTTTATGCCAAAATATATGGGAGTTTTTCAAAATTCACTAAAAAATAAATGTTTTAAAAATACTCTATATTAGTAATTCTACTATGAATTTATTTAATAGTGCGCAGCGTTCTACGTTAAACTGCCTCTTAGGTCTAATGGTTAGCATAATCGACTGCAGATCACGAGGTCCCGGGTTCGATTCCCGGGTCAGGCAAATAATTGTTAGGTAGTTATTGGGTTTTTCTGTCCCTGACCCTGAGAAATTCTCAGTGCCAGCTCGGAGTTGGTAGTTGGCGCTGTTTCACCCCCGTACCTCAGAGAGCACGTTAGGCAGTCGGCTCCGGTTATTATTACTATCATGTGACAATAATCGTTAAAGCCCACCAACCTACATTGGAGCAGCGTGGCGGGTTTAAGCTATAAATCCCTCTACTATGAGAGAGGAGGCCTGTGCTCAGCAGTGAGACGTTAAAAGGCTTGTAGGTGGTGGTGGCGTAGCGTCTAGAATTAAATACATTGGTCAAGTTGGAAGCAGGGGGCACAAAACCGGCCTAATGTCGGGCCCAACATAACTAATAATTAATAAGTCGAGATTATTAGCACACAAGTAGATAGGTACAGAGGGAAAGCTTCATACAAACGGCCCGCTGTAGGTACACTCACACAAACACTCACCAACGGTTCACGGACGCCCGCGTCCATCGATGTATGTATTAGAACTACATCGATGCCCGCGTCTAACCTCCATTGGATGACAAACGTCTGCATATGTGTGCGTGTACCTACAGCGGGCCGCTTGTAGAAGCTTCCCCTCTGTACCTATCTACTCGTGTGATTATTAGTTTTATCGTTAGAAAGCTGCGAACTATTCCTATCGTTACTAGGTGGCATAATATGTTCTTCATAGCCTAATGCTTCTATATCTTGCGGTCATAAAACAGAAAATAAGGTAAGGGGCTGCATTATGTTTTTCTCGAAAATCTCTTGAACCCCAAGACTTACAGCTTTGCTTCCATATAATAAAATTAAGTACTAAAAATAAGCTTTTCATTGAAATAGGTTTCATTTATGTTGAGTAGGTAGACCACTTTGCCCATCCTCCTTTAAAATAAAGTTACCTTAGTTAGTAAAAAACATTTGAACTTCTAAACATAATCATGATCATACATGACAAACCAAAAATACAGTTGTCAAAGTTATTTGAGCGTCTAAACATGATTATGTTTTTAATTTTACGAAAATTTTACGGGGTATGAAATGGTGTATCACTTTGATAGTTCAATTCTATGACGTGACATTTGAAATTTAGGAATTATGAATATCCCTAGATTTTTCTACGATACCTGTTTATCAAGCTCCTCCAGGTGGCGACATTCTCCACAGAGTCCAGGTCTCGTTTGAGGGAGTCCAGCGCTTCGCCGCCATTCTTCAACGCCGCGTACAACGCAACCAACGACATTTGAAAATTTAGGAATTAATGGGTGTCCGTAGATTTTTCTATGATACCTGTTTCTCCAGTTCCTCCAGCTGTTGGGTGGTGACATTCTCCGCGGCGGAGTCCAGGTCTCGTTCGAGGGAGTCCAGCGCTTCGCCGCCCTTCTCCAGCGCCGCGTACAACGCAGCCCACGATGTTTGGCAGCGCGACCACCTGGACGAAAAGTTTGTTTCGCTAGAGGGTAGAATGTAGACGTAGAGGTACGGAAACCTCACCTCAAAGTCTACCTTAACAGAGACGATGTGTGTAGATTTTTGTATGCAATCCTGCTGCATATAAGCAATCAAATATCACTCGCTTTAACGGTGAAGGAAAACATCGTGACGAAACCTGCACGCCTGAGAGTTCCCCATAATATTCCCAAAGGCGTGTGAAGTCTACCAATCCGCACTTGGCCAGCATGGTGCACTATGGCCTAAACCCTTCTCATTCTAAAAGACCCGTGCCTGTAGTGGGCCGGTAATAGGTTGATAATGATGATAATGATGATGATGATGATGATGACGGTGATTATGATGATAATGATGATGATGATGTTGTTGATGATGATGATGATGACGGTGATTATGATGATAATGATGATGATGATGTTGTTGATGATGATGATGATGATGATGATGATGAGGAGGATGATAATGATGATGATTATGATGATGATGAGGATGATAATGATGATGATGAGGATGATAGTGATGAAGATGATGATGATTACCTCTCATGTCGATCTCGGTAAGCATCAAGAAGCGAGCTCCACTCGGCACGCAGCTTGTCGCGCACGCGCCGCACTTGCTCCGCGCCCGACTTGCGTGCCGCCCAAGAGTACGAACTTTCGATTTCCTCCACTTGCGATTGTACGTCCTCCATCGATGATTTTATTCTCTGTAGGGATGTAACAAAGATTCGAGTTTTTTATTGATTGAATGTTTATTAAATACACGCAAACAATGTTGCAGGCATCAGCTAGGATAAGATATATTCCGTAAATTATGTACATACATGACGTGATAGCCTAGTGGTTACGACTTGACCTACCTTTCGGGGGGACCGTGTTCGATCTCCGGCACACACCTCAACCTTTCGGAGTAAATAGAATATTGACGGTAAAGACAAACACCGTGAGGAAACCTGCATGCCTCAGGCACTAAATAAATCTAAAAATAATTTCACAAAACTTCAAGGTCAAACAGTGGTGAGCAACTTACAGCATAGTTTATACAAGTAAAAATATGTTCTTGAATACGTTAAGTATAACATGTTTCAAGACTTTAAAGGAGAAGAAAAGAACACAAGACAATTCAGACCAGTATCCTTAGTGTGATACTCGAAATCGACCAACATTATCGCAATGTGCAAACTCGTACTAACCTTAGAGATAGATAGATAGATAAAAATAGACAGATAGATAATAATCCATACCGCCAACGCGTCCTCCTGTAACGGGAATTCGTCGTAGTCTTTCCCGGCGAGCGGAGGCGATCTTAGTGCAGACATGATGCTAGTGATGGCCTCGCGGGCGCGGTTCGTGCGCGTCACGAACTCGCCGTTACGAGTGTCGGAGGTGTCCTGTGTATACCGTGAAAGGTTATTAAGGCCTTTGGGCATAGGAAACTCTATCGTACCAGCGTTTAAGTAGGGCAAATATTGCCTAAAGATGCGAACAAATTGTAAAAAAATGTGTCCGTGTGCAATTCACAAAGGAAGAGCAGATTTTATTCGTGGCTGATTACATAATCCTAATATCTGCTAATGTCTGTTACCTATTCAAGGTTCGCTGGAACTTTAAAACAAATCAACAAGTTTATACGGTCAGGTGTTAGCTTGTTATCAAATTAACGTTAATATCTCACGAATCGAAGCACAAGATACACAAACAACCCCAAAACTTACCAATTTCTTCTTATCTTTCTTCGGCGCGGTCGCTTCATACGCATCTCTAATCTTGCCAACAATCGTTGCAACCTCGGTCGCAGCTTTTTCTGGAAAGGCGACTCTCTGTACCCTCAACTCCCTGCACAAATCCTGTATCCTCTCCAGATCGTTTTCACGATCGAGTAACTCCGCTTTGAGATCGCCGCCATTTTGTTTTTTCATGTCGTAATCTTTATCCGCTCCCCATTTCTGGATCGATTCTATAAGATTGGTCAGCTCTTTGACATCGTCTTCTGCTTTTAAGGCAGCGTTTCTCTTCGTTTCTATTTCGGACATGACCATGGACCACTTGTTGCGCAGTTTGTCCTGGAAGTGTGTCTGGAGGTATTCCGCCAGTTGTGGGTTGTCCTTGTGCTTCGCGTACACCAGACTGTCTCCGCGTGATATTAACGCCGCCGCGTCCGGTGCTACCGCTCCTAGTTGGTTCTTTAGGATCTGGATGGCAAAAATAAATTAGTTAGGACAAAAAAGTTGACCCATTTAATTTGGAAAGGTGGGAAGACTTTCGTTGACTAATTTGTACTTATAGACATGTACAAATTTGATAGATCTGATGCCTTTTCCGCTGGAAACAATACGAAAAGGACGGCGTTTATTTTAGGTCTATCGATTGAAATCAACTTGGAAACCTGTTTAGCCCAGAGACAAGAGCCCACATTTGATGTATTGAAATCCCTAGCGAAGTTGAGAGAGAAGCGTAATATTTGACACACATACCTAGGACGTCTGATAGGACTTGTCCTGTTAATTGTCCTAGATGTCGCAGGATAAACGAAGCTTGGTCCTCGGAAGAACGCTGACGTAAAGAAGCGCAGGTCATGAAATGGTCAGCTTCTGGTATAGAAGGAAAAGATCCTCTTTTGGTCACTAACCCAGCTACTAACTCAAGCATTGTTAGTAAGATTGAGGCCACTGGCTACATCGCTTAAGCTGCCAAAGAAAATTGCCAACTTATGTGTTGTCAACAAGTGTTGGTGACAAAAGTTGGCAACTTTGCTTTGATGGAGACCCGACTATATCTGAGAAGCAGTTTAAGGAGCTCTTAACTATACTGACTTCAAGTCTTTTAGCAGAATCGCGTTCGCTGGCGACGCCGCCTACAGTCAGCACGCTAATGTTTAAGGAGCTCTTAAGAATATTGACCTCAAGTATTTTAGCAGGATCGCGTTCGCTGGCGACGCCGCCTACAGTCAGCACGCTAATGTTTAAGGAGCTCTTAAGAATATTGACCTCAAGTATTTTAGCAGGATCGCGTTCGCTGGCGACGCCGCCTACAGTCAGCACGCTAATGTTTAAGGAGCTCTTAAGAATATTGACCTCAAGTATTTTAGCAGGATCGCGTTCGCTGGCGACGCCGCCTACAGTCAGTACGCTAATGTTTAAGGAGCTCTTAAGAATATTGACCTCAAGTATTTTAGCAGGATCGCGTTCGCTGGCGACGCCGCCTACAGTCAGCACGCTAATGTTTAAGGAGCTCTTAAGAATATTGACCTCAAGTATTTTAGCAGGATCGCGTTCGCTGGCGACGCCGTCTACAGTCAGCACGCTAATGTTTAAGGAGCTCTTAAGAATACTGACCTCAAGTCTTTTAGCAGGATCACGTTCGCTGGAGACTCGGCTATATCTGAGAAGCAATTTAAGGAGCTCTTAAGAAAACTGACCTCAAGTCTTTTAGCAGGATCCCGTTCGCTGGCCACGCCGCCCACAGTCAGCAACATGACGTGCATGCGTCGCGCCATACGTTCTGCCGCGGCTTCAAAACGCTCCAACTCCTCGTCACAGGCGGTCGGGAACCGTTTCTTCAACTCCGACGTGGTCTCGACAATTTCTGAAGTCTCGCTTATATCGTCGTCGGTGATTTCAGGTTTAGACCCCTGGTAATAAGGAAACTTGTGGAATACAAGCCATACTGATGTTTTAAATGCGAAAGTGTGTTTGTCTATCTGTCTGTTAGCTTTTCAACAGCTGTGGGAAAAAAAGCTGAACCAATCTTGTCGAGCACAGAGATAGCTTGTATTCTGTAGATAGACAAAGGATACCTTTTATTCTGAAATATCAAAGAGTTGCAATAGGATTTTTTTGAAATCTAAATCCACGAGAACTTGGTTGCAAACTTCAGCTACGTTACTGGTAAGTAGTGAATTCGTAAAATCTGTAAAAGCTGGAAAAATTTGAATTTACTACTGTTTACTACCAATTAAGTAGTAAAATGCTAAATTAAGGTCTGCCATTGGTATTTCAAGATGTATTTTTCCCTATTGTAACGGTTTATGGGTATAAAATAAAGATTGGAAGGACAAACCAGAAAATCGATTACTTACTTGTGAATAGTCGTCCGTGCGCTGATATTTTTCATTGAAAGGCTTCCTTTCTTTCACAGGTATCTGTGACTTGAGACCTAACAGCGGACTAGCGGAGGACTTAGTCTTTGGCGATGCAGGAACTTCATCCTCTTGAGCAGGCTTAGGGGACATGGCTACGACTTGTACTTGCTTCTTCGTTTTGTCGTCCTTTATTGGTGTTGACGTTGACAAAGGTTCTTTCACATCGAATTCCGATGCTGAGAGACGAACCTATAAATATTTGCATTCTATAGAAAAAAACTTTAAAATATCGTAAGATATTAATCAAAATCGAGTTTCACAACATACACAAAAATAACTTAAAGAGCATAAATAAATCTAACCGAGTTTTTCAAGCGCAATTACAACTTGTTTAACTATTTGAAAGTTAGGATATTTGATTTCAAAACAGCGTACACTACTCCAAGATTTCCTCGATAAACAAAATGTATTTTAATAATACACTAGTAATTAGGTATAGCGCGATAACAACAAATTGCTATTATAAAATTAAATTGTTATTTTTTTATCAATTTAAAAAGTACCTGCGTTGCATATTCAACTTCTGAGTATATGACTTCTTCTTCCGCGACACTATCCGATACATTACTATCAGAAGATTCAGGTTTAGGTTCACCTACTTCTATTTCTTTAGCTTTACTATCATCTAAAGATTCCACTTTATCAGAAGCTAACGTCTCTGTAGCGGAAGGTTCAGGCAACGCAGCTTGATCTTTAGGCACTTCATCCAAGATCAAATATTCATTGACTTCATCCCTCATCAAATTTTTCTGGACTTCGTTCTGTCTTACTGCTAAGTCATACAACAATGGACATTCCAGGGGAATGTCTACTAAAGGTGTAGGAGGAGGTGTTCTCATGGATACGTCTTGGTCTTCTATCTCTGACGCCGGTATCACATCAGGAACATCAGCTATAGATACTTTCATAACTTTAGCCTTCTCCACATCATTGGCACCTCTGCGTTTTAATATTCCTAACGTTGGTTTCATCCGCTGTTCAAACGTTTTCACTTCGACCACGAAAGTTTTCGGTTCAGTTCCTAAGTCGACTGATGATCGTTTCGAATCTGTATCTTCATCGGACTCAATAGATTCTTCATTCTCCGTGTCTTCAATAATATTTACTGTTTCCACAGTTTGAGGTATGAATTCCATGACGGTTTCTACTGTATCAGATGGGTATATTTCCATTGGCTCTATAGGACTGACAGTGGATTTGACGATCTCGTGTTCTTTAACTTCAACAACATGACACGTGTCCTGCTGCTTTGACATTTTTGGAGGAAGAGGTGGTTTCGGCTCTATTTTGTTCTTAGATATTTGCGTGAACAAATCACTATCCTTAAGTAGATTAAAAGTGCTACTTTCCTTCCGTGACGTCTCTGGGGTCGATGGTACGGAACCCATTAAGGAACTGGACCCTTCCATAGAATCCGTAGACATTGTACTTGTGACGCTATCTGTCATTGGACTATCGGCTTTCTTTTTACGCCGTTCCAAAGAAGATCCTCTGTGACCGCCTTCTTTAACTTCCTTTTTAATGGGAACGGGACTTTTCAAGGCCAATGGAATTCGGGACTTTTTAAATTCAGGTCTCTCGGTTTCCGGCGAGTTGACCGGACTCTCTAATCGTCTTTTGATAGTGTCAGTCACGTTTTCGTACTCGATCACTGTCGATTCTTTGTCATCTGTACTTATGGCGGCCTGCAAGCACAAACCGTCTTAGACTTTACGTTAATATTTGTTAAACTTGTTATTTACATGTTAGTCGAAATTTCAATGATCCCATTCGGTGGGTTGACCGAGATGATCTTATGCATGATTCCCAAAGCATCGCGTGATGAGTGAAAGCATGATCCCTGTAACTCCTCAAGCCTTTTCCGTGTAATGGTCTCTATGCTGTGATACAATAAGCGTTTGTTTACACCACACAAAAATAACACCAACACCAATTTCACTTATTTACACATAGTAGTAGTTATTTACAAATGAAACATCAACTAAATTATCATTTATTTGTTCAAGTCATAGAATTGCAGTCTCCATGTAGCGTAGTGTTTTGTATGTTTCGATGTTTTTAGTAATGAGAGGCACACAACAAACGGTATAAGTACGTTTTAGTTTGTTTATTATGAACTAGTTCACTTGCACACTCATGTAAACACACTGACAAACAAATACCAAACACCGGCCGACGAAGCGTCTAAGTGCTCCCGTGTATAAACAGTGATCAAACAAAGCGTAAATGAAAATTCTTGCGGAAAAACGAACTTATATGATAGGTAAGTTTGAAACATCCACGGAAACAAACATTTTTGAAGCATAAAGACATTATAAATTATTAAAAATGTATAAATAATCCTATTATTAGAACAGTCATCCATTAATTACGTTATGCATATTTTTGTAGTTTTGGCCTTTCCCTTGCCATGTTCCCCAAAAGCTGGGCATTCACGGTCAAGCCTTTTGGCGTGATTCCGGTCGACTGAAATCCAATGGTTGGATGTCAATAATTTAGGTCACTTATGACTTCTTACTAACATAAATGGGTGTGAGTACGCACATTCATGGACAAATGGGATGACATGGCTTGAAACCGTGGATTATGGCGGACATGGAAAATTTTTGGGTTGTCATCCCGCCAAAATCTGACTTGAAGACTTGACACTCGCGGTCAAATTCAGGCTCTATATCACGCTATTTACACGACAAACTGACCGTGAATTCTCAGCTTTATTTCTTACAAGTGCAGTATTGTATAACACAGTGATCTTTATACTTTTAAAGTGTTACGTAATTGATGGACGACTTTGAACGGACCGCATTATTAACAACTAGATGATGCCCGCGACTTCGTCCGCGTGGATTTAGGCATTTTAAAAATCCCACGGGAATTCTGCTTTTCCGGGATAAAAAGTAGCCTATGTCCGTCCCCGGGATGTAACACTGTATTAAATTCCATCCAAATCGGTTAAACTGTTGGACCGTAAAAAACTACCAAATCGGTTAAACTTTTGAGCCGTAAAAAGCTAGCAGACCATCAGACAGACAGATAGACAGACAGACAGACGCACTTTCGCATTTATAAAATTTAGTATGGATTTCGACCCGGGAACGGGGCTTTGTTAAATAAAAGGCTCTACTCACAGTGATCTTTTCCAATATCCTCTCCCACTGTTTGGACAACGCTTTGTTATCCGCTGCGTCCACATCGCTCGCTTTACTTCGAACCTCCGTCTTCAGCAACCTCAATTTAGCCGCCGACATAGTCTCAGGGCTCTCCAACTCTTGTTCCATATCATTCAGATACCTCTGCAGACTCTCTACTTCAGTTTCCTTCTTTCCCAAGCCGTGCCGTTTCAAATTATCCCACCTCGCATTGATATCGTCGATTTGCTCGCGTAGACTCTCCAAGTAGACTTGGTCGCAATTCTTGCCGTATTCCACATAGTTGGCGTTCAGTTTGTCCTTTATGGCTTCCATTCGGGACATTTCCAGTTCTAAGGTCTGTTTGCCAACATTTCCCAGACCGTGAAGCCATGATGTAAGGGACTGTAAGTCGTTTTGTATCTCCCTAGCGGTTAATAGAGCTGTTTCTAGTTTGGTTTTGGATTCGGTCACGTGCGCTCCGAGTCGGTTGTATAGTTCTTTCAGCATGTCGATCTTTTTGGAGAACTCCTGTGGTTCGGGTACAGCCTTCTCTTCGACCATCTTCCGGCCGGTTTTGATTACTGATTCCACTTCAGATTTGATCTCGCTCAATGTGCGGTAGAATCTCTGTGGGCAAATCATATGGGCACACATTTATTACCATAATAACTCTTAAATAAAAAGGTGTGCATTCAAATAATCTTAAAGTAAAACTATCATTAGATAAAGTTTTGTCCATTATTTTTGATAAGGATGAGACAACTTTTAGTTCTCTAAGCGAATAAAGGACCGGTATCTCTTAATCAAAAAGAAATTTTGAAAATTCATTATAGAATGAGTTAAATTGATAATCCTGCTCATAAAACCGTTGATCACTTTGCGAGATTGACGCTTCCAAACAAACACCAAACCGTTAACCGACGGTTAACCGACTTCGAAGAAAGGAGGATATTCTCAATTCGAGGCGTATTTTTTTTTACTATAGATAAATACTATATAGTGCTACGTTAAATATAGTAAAAAAAATCTTACAATCCACTTAAACAAAACGATACACAGGACGAAAATCAAATAGAACAGGTCCACATTCATGTCCAACATGGAAGCAAAAATTTCTTTAACCGATTTCAAAAAAGGAGGACGTTCTCTGATCGTATTTTTTAACTTTTTTTAATATTTTTTTTTTATTATAATTTTTTTAATTTTTTTAACTATAATAAATAATTGGCTAGATCGAGTAGATGATGGTAACGGAATGTGGAGGCGAGCCGTGCGCGGCTGAATCAATCGCGTAACTCCATTGTACTACGCCGATTGATTGTAGTATGGGCAGCGATGCGTTAAAAGTTTATAGGTGGCATTTTTTTAAATCGAGGCTACGTGAGCATTGGTTTTGAGATCAAAAGTGACTTGAGATATTTTGATATTTGATATTAATTCAAATAGGAATTAGAAAAATTAAAAAAAAAAAAGATTCGACTTCTAAACTACGAATTATTTTTACGGGAATTTGCAGAAACTGATATTTGTTTTATGATCGTGTCTACTAAATATAATCGATTCGTTAATATTTAAATTAGTTCGATTTGTTAATATTTAAATAAGAACAAAAAATCGTTTGTATGAGGCGCGACGATCAAGCGTCGGTCGACGAAGCGTAGACGCACCTCAACCCAAATATTTCTTTAGTCGTGTACTTGATCAGCGGCTGCGTTTTCTCAATTTTTCAAAACGGTCGACTTATACAGGGTATAAGGAGACCGCTACCGAAAACTTAGCGCTATTGTTATACTACCTAAACATAATCGTATAGGGTAGGTATCGGCGTCGGCGCGACCGCGGTTTCGTAGGTATCTAACGATACGTAAATAGGTCACATCAAGTTCGTTGACCTCCAGCGTCAGCTGATTTTATTTTAATCACGCACGAATTACGTAACAAACTTTTACAAAATACAGCAAATAAGTTTTTTGCAATTACAGGGCTGTTTGTTTAACCCTCCAAAACAGGTATTGCATAAAAAGTGCAATTTTTTTTTTTGTAAAAAAAAATTTTTTTTTTCACGTTTTTTTTAGTGATATCTTATCAGTAATCATCAGTACTATCACCTGTCTTCGTTTCCGAGAGCGGTCTCCTAACACCCTGTATACAAGTATAAATTAAAAATTGAAAAAACCCCCGACATTCGCTAATTTTTGGCGGCGGCCATCTTGAATTTGCAATAGTGTTATTCTACTAGTGAAGCCCTTTCATTTGATACCCATATTAAGGGAGTTGTGAAAAAATATGTAATCCGCCATTTTGTAGCGGCGGCCATCTTGGACCGATTTTCATCAAACATAGCTAACAACACTCTCGACAAATTCTCCTTTCAAACAAAAAAACCGCATTCAAATCGGTCCACCCGCTTGAACGCCACAGGGGAACAGACAGACAGACAGACACACACACACACACACACGCACGCACGCACGCACGCACGCACGCACGCACGCACGCACGCACGCACGCACGCACGCACGCACGCACGCACGCACGCACGCACGCACGCACACACACACACACACACACACACACACACACACACACACACACACACACACACACACACACACACACACACACACACACACACACACAGACACGTCAAACTTATAACACCCCGTCGTTTTTGCGTCGGGGGTTAAAAACCCCTCTAACACATAAAAATAAAAAATCTCACGTCAAATTGTTTTACCATCTTTTCATAAGTATCGGATAGCTACAACTTTTGTCTTTGTCACTTGACATAAAGTAAGAAAGTGACAAAACTCACGTTTAGGCTATCCCACATTTATCAGAAGGTGGTGAAACAAGCCGTAAATATTTCGAGTTAGTATTTAAGCCCGCTCCAGTGGTTCGCGCATCTAACAAACGGCCAGAATCCTTTCAACCGCCGCACGATACACAATAGTTTATTGAACTGCTCATAGTATTTATTGATGGGATTAATACGATTCTTCTAACCGAACCTACACACACTGAAGCACGCACTAGGTCACCGCATAGACATTACATTGTATACAACGTTAGTTTTACTTTGCGCAAAAACCGAAACACGTGTCAAATATTTTTACATTTGAAATAGTTTTACTAAATTTCGAAAACATATAGTGTAAACTTACGAAGTTATAAGCTTCTTGTTTCGCGTCAATGTCCTCAAAAAAAAAATGGTCACCCCAACTCGCAAGCCATCGTCACCTTGACTCGCGAGTTGAATGACCGCGCGCTGTATGCCGATCGTCAGCTGATGCGCGTTTTAAGCACTGTGCCTGAGCTTGCAGGATTTTAAAATATTTTTTGGACAAAATTATAACACAATATAAAAATAGTTGGATTCGATTCTGTTACTGATTCTGAGCAAACTACTTTCAGGTTTTGCTTCAAGTAAAACTAACGTTGTACATATGTATATGCACATTTTTAACCGACGTCAAAATAAAATCGGCCAAGTGCGAGTCGGGCCTCACTCTTTTAGAGTTCCGTACATAATAATTATGAATAACATAATATTTTGGGTGTAAGAAATATTTAATTTCCGAGCTAGACATCGCAACAAACCGTGAAAGAAAAACCCAAAAATTGTTCGTTTGTTTTGGTCACAGCTTACAAACTACTTTATTAATCGTTGTTTTTAAATTTCAGGTTTGTAACTCATTTCGTCTACGAGCTATCGACCTGTGACCGGCGGACGGACAGACAGACAGACATCAGAGTGACATTAATAGGGCTCCGTTTTTACCCTTCGGGTACGGAACCCTACAAAGGAGATTCTCAATGGACACGTTTCAATTTTTTATTTAATTAATTATAAAAAAATTAAGTAAAATAAAACAAAAATCGGAAATAATCATTAAATTAGGAACGTATCTCAAAAATTGAAATAGTTATGGAACTTTAAAGTAGCGGTTTCACGAAAACATGCTCCGAGCTATTTTTTACTCGTACTCGTCTTATCAGTTTCTCCGAGATTTTTGAACTGATTTACGTGATTTTTTTTAATCGACAGCTGAGTGTTTGCTAAATGGTGCCATAGATTTTTTCTAAAAAAGTTTTTTTTTGTCACGTCACGTCGTCACGAAATTTCAGAATTTCACGGAATTAATAATATCAGAGTATAAACTCTGATTCTTAATTCCGTGGAATTCTGACGGTGGTGATAAACAAAGTAATTACATTCAGAACACCTTACCTGGGATCGTTTCACGGAACGAAAAATCAAGCAACTGCATTTTAAATACAAAAACAAAGTAATCAACATCCAATTACTTTGTTTTTGTGTTGTGCTTGTTGTTTACTTGGTTTTTGCATTTATATTCCGGGTTAGTGTGTGCAGTTACTTTGTTTGGGCAATTCAAATTTCAGTAAACGGTTCAAGTTATTTGAAATATTAAACTGCGGTAAAAAACTACTCGACATAAAACTTTTGTTAATGCAAAAAAGTCAATTTCACAAAAAAATGTCAGTTACTTTATTTATCGCTAGGGCAGCCGTAGTGTTGCTAACTTTGGAATTTCATTTCCGTATTTTTCATGAGATTCTGGTCGACATTATACTTTAGTTTAGGGTAAAATCGAACTTCAGGTGGTAACCCTGTTTTTCATACAAATAAACAAATAACTCATTCTATTTTTAAATGACAACAGTCAGAATTTTACCGAATTAAAAATCAGACTATGGGTAGTACAATAATAGCGCTAAGATTTAAATAGCAGTCTCCTCCTATCCTGTATTATGAACTGGATTGAGTCACTCTAAACATATTATGGCAGGCTTCCGAACAGTGACCGCACGTCGAAGCCGCTAATTGCCGCCCGCCACAAATCAACGCCAACTAATATTGGTTTACTAATTCATGACACCTCGCCACATTTCCGATATACCAACAATAGGTTTATAAATTATTTAGTATGTTTAATCATTTATTTACATTAGAAGTATTTTATATACCTATATACATTATACATAAATTAATTCGAAAATAAATCATAATTATTTTACTGTCCATAAATTACGTATATATTTCTTGAATTTATCAGTCAGTAGAGTTCTCCATAATGTTCTCAAAGGCGTGTGAAGTCTACCAATTCGCACTTAACCAGCGCAGTGAACTGCGGCCTAATAAACCTTTCTCATTCTGAGGAAACCCGTGCCCTGGTAGTGGGCCGGTATTGGGTTGATAATGATAATGATGATGATGATATCTCGGTGGGTATCTAATAAATACCACAGATACTGTCTTCACTTACAACGCAAGTACCCTTCTTACTCCTTTCTGAGAGGAGACTGGACTGTGGTTGACAATGATGATAGATGATAATAATGATAATGATGATGATGATGGTGGTGATGGTGATGATGATGATAATGATGATGATGATATCTCGGTCTAATAAATAACTCCACTCACGAGGCAAGTTCGCAGCTGAGCGCGCACCGCGTCCGGGTCCGCGGCGCGCAGCGACAACGCGGCCGCCGCGCCGCGCTGCACCTCCCGCAGCGCGTCAGTCGCGCGCGACAGTCGCGTCGCGAGTCGCGCCGCCTCCGACTCCGACTCCGCTCCGGCGCTCACGTCGCCGTTCGAGTCCTCGTCTTGCTCCCGCTTCAGTATTTTGAGCTGTTCTTCGGTCTCGTTCAGGTTACGCTGAATGGAAAACAAATGTGATGAAAAAAATTATAAGGGCCTGTTTCACCACCTTCTGATAAGTGTCGGATAGCCTGAATGTAAGTTTTGTCACTTTCTTACTTATGTCAAGTGATAAAGACAAAAGTTGTGAATAGCTAACCGACAATTATCAGAAAGTGGTGAAACAAGCCCTTACTCTTTTTGTTTCCCACGACAGCACAAAAGTTTCCTTTAGTTAGGGGATGAAAGTTTGTATGAAAGTCCGTCATTTTTCAGGCTATATTCATGAAAATCGGTATTTGTACTACGGGTTGAAAATAAAGGATTAGTGTTTAAGGAACTTTGGAAAAACTACCCCCAAGTTGGTTAAATGGGGGATGAAGGTTCGTATGAGAGTCCGTCATTTTTCACGTTATTTATCAATTTATTTCCATGACAATTGGTATTTAGGTTTTCGGTTAAAAACTACCACCAAGTGGAATGAATGTTTGTATGAGATTTGTATGAATCCACGCGGGCGAAGTCGCGTGCATCAGCTAATACTGGTATATACTAGGACTGGGAGGATATGGGACTGGACTGGGACATACCACCACCCACCACCACCACTACAGCCTTTTTAACGTCCCACTGCTGGGCACAGGCCTCCTCTCTCATAGGAGAGAGGGATTAGAGCATAGACCCGCCACGCTGCTCCAATGCGGGTTGGCGGGCTTTAACGACTATTGTCACATGATAGTGATAATAATCGGGACCGCCTTCTTAACGTGCTCTCCGAGGCACGGGGGTGAAACACCGCCAACTACCAACTCCGGGCTGGCACTGAGAATTTCTTGACAGAAAAACCCAATACCTAACAAATATTTGTTGGTATACTGGGACATACATCCCAGTGCTATAGTTACCCGCACGTGGTCCAGCTGGTCGCGCAGCCTGTCGGCCGCCTCCAGCTTCCCCGCTTCGCGATACGCGTCCACCTGCTGCTCGACCTCGCGCAACACCTCGCGTTGCGCCGCGAACTCGACGGGCAACTATGAAAGCGAAAAGTTTTTCGTTACTTTTTCATATAACAGGTGTATGGGGGAACGCTCTTGGAATCGGAGACAGGTGACAGTACTGATGATTACTGATAAGATAAGTAAAGTCCGTTCGGTAACATAGTGTCATACAGGCGCAGGTGCTCTTATTATTCTGCTTTTATTTTTATTATTTTTTACACTTTGTAATTTTTTTTGTATTCTATGAATAAAACAGAATCTCCAAATAGTCTGCCAATCCGCACTTGGCCAGCGTGGTAAGTAAACGAACGTGGTAAGTAAACGAACCTTGACCGTAAGTAAACGAACAGACTTTACTATAAAAAATTCGTTTTTACAAAAAAAAACGTTTTGAGGGTTAAACAGAACTGTAATTGCAAAAAAGTAAAAAAGTAATTGCAAAAATAGTTGTTGTATTTTTTAACGTTTGTTACGTAATTCATGCGTAATTCAAATAAAATCAGCTGACGCTGGAGGTCATGTATTACTAAAATTTTGTAAAATAAAACATATTTTAATAATGCTTTAATTTGTTGGAAAAAGTAACTCCATCGTAGTTTTGTTGCTTTATTCTCGATTGAAAATGCATCCCAAACCAGTAGTAGATTTGATTATTCAGTAACACTTGTTAAAGTTTGTTCTAGGAAAAATTCAATAGTATCTTTACTAAAAATTTCTATACAAGTGTAAATTGAAAATTTAAAAACCCCCGACATTCGCCATTTTGTGGCAGCGGCCATCTTGAATTTGCAATAATGCTATTCTACTAGTCAAGCCCTTTCATTTGATACCCATATTAAGGGAGTTGTGAAAAAATATGTAATCCACCATTTTGTAGCGGCGGTCATCTTGGATCGATTTTCATCAAACATAGCTAGCAACACTCTCTACTAATTCACCTTTCAAACAAAAAAAAACCGCATTCAGATCGGTTCACCCGTTTGAGCGCTACGGGGGAACAGACAGACACACACACACACACGTCAAACTTATAACACCCCGTCGTTTTTGCGTCGGGGGTTAAAAACAAAACTTATGGTGATTTATCTACTTCCAAGAATAGAATAGAATAGAAAAGTTTTTATTCAAATAAACTTTTACAAGTACTTTTGAATCGTCAATTGAATCTACCACTGGTTCGGAATGCTGTTCCAACCGAGAAGAACCAGTAAGAAACTCGGTGGTTGCTCTTTTTTTAAAAATAACAATATAACAATTATTTATGTAAGTACATGATTGAAATGCCGTCTCGCGCATTGCTGGAACGAGTTAAATTCATGCTTTTTTATCGTTTATATAATCTTCAATTGTATAATAAGCTTTTTTTATGAGCATACTTTTAAAACAGTTCTTAAACTTGTGTAAAGGCAAGTCTAAGATTGCTTGTGGAATTTTGTTATAGAACATTACGCCCATTCCCACAAACGACTTTCGGACCTCTACAAGCGCTTACGAATCGACAAATGAATCTACCACTGGTTCGGAATGGTGCTTACAATTGAGGCCGTCAGCGCATAAGTGGCCTAACCCACATTTTTTTAAGTTCTTACTTATAGACCTAAACTGATTTCAAAGATGATAATTCTTTGCCTAAAAATGGCCTAACTATAGTTATCCTGTTATGTAATCGATGGCGCAACAAAATCCATTTTTGTATTTAATTATTTTCGTCTTTTATTTGAGCAATGATGTCCTAACCCGCCACTAACTAATACTAACTGTCTCAGGTTTAGGCCATTTTTGCGCTGTTGGCCTCAATTCTACACATGTGAAGAGTACAGGGGTTCATACCTGTGTCACGTCGAGGGGCTCATCTCTGAAGGCCCTGTTCTGCACCGACGCCAGCCACTGCTGCAGGTTGTCGAGCGACACCTCGCAGCGCGCCGCCTCTCGCGCCGCGGCCTCCAACTCCGCGGTCCTGTCTGCCGCCTGTACAACGATCATTCTCATATCTATGCTTCTATCCCTACCACCACCACTACAGCCTTTAAACGTCCCACTGCTGGGCACAGACCCACCACGCTGCTCCAATGCGGGTTGGCGGGCTTTTAACGACTATTGTCACATGATAGTGACAACAACCGGGACCGACTGCTTAACGTGCTCCGGGCTGGCACTGAAAATTTCTTGACAGAAAAACCCAATACCTAACAATTATATGCCCGACCCGGAAATCGAACCCGGGACCTCGTGATCTGCGGTCGACTATGCTAACCACTATACCAACGAGGCAGTTACTACTCTTCTTATTACAGTTAATACTTCTATACTAGTAAATAAAATTGAAGTGTTTGTCTTTAATTTCGAAATAACTACCTCATATTAAGCTCTATATATATTAGTGGTTGCGCCTCTAGCGGGCGATCCCGGCCGACGCCACATTGGTTGCACAACCAAGCTGACACCGTTTGAGGAACCCTCCATAGAATTGTATATATTTTGTTGATAGCGCGTCTGGTTGCGCCACCACTGGTGTAGTATGAGATATAGTGTTGTGATTCGGTATCATTGTTGTTTTATTACCGTTATGATTAGCCATGATTTTATAAAATAACGTTGTGATTTCGTATCATTGCTGTTTTATTAACGTTATAATTAGTCATGATTTTATAAAATAACGTAAGAATCTGAATTCAGAATAATTTATAGAATCACTAAATAAAAGTAACCATGCCTTTATTATATTACGAGCGGATACCCGCGACTTCGTTCGCGTGGATATTGATTTTAATAATCCCGTGGGAATCATTTTGTTTTTCCTATGCTCCTTTGAGCTTAAACCTTGCTAAAAACTGTTAAAAGTTCACTGGCGGATGTTTAGGTACATCGAAATGTAAACATCCGCCAGTGAAAGTCCCATCAAAATCGGTCCAGCCTTTCGGAGATTAGCCAGTAGTCTTTAAAGTATCTACTTTCTAACAAAAAAAGAATGAATAAAATCGGACCACCCGTTATCGAATTACAGCTAAGTACACATTTTGCCTTTCATCCCCTCTCCCAAGGGAACCGTGCGGAATTTCGGGATAAAAAGTATCCTATATGTTACTCCATAGTATTAACTTAAATCATGCCGAGTTTCATTTCAATCCATTCAGTAGTTTTTACGTGATGCGCGCACAAACATACAGACAAACAGACAAACAGACAAACAGACAAACAGATAAACAGACAAACAGACAAACAGACAAAAATTTCAAACGTAGCTTTTTTACGTTCTATTACTTATCCCTAACATCCCCCAGTTATTATTTTGCAAAAATCTTCAATGTACAGATACGGCAATTCTACGATTTTATTATATGTATAGATTAAGTAATACTGACGATAGATGGCGTTGTGTTACGTTACCTCGCGCTATTATATGGAGCTATCGCGAAGTATTTATGCGAGAATTTGCCACATTATTTAAATCACAAAAATACACCTACCTACACATACTTAAATTATAATCGACATTGAAATAAATTTTGAAAACGTTATTATAAAACGTTATAAGATAGTACAATAATTATAGTATACGAACTAGTAGGGCGCTTGGCTGCGCGGCCCGCTAAAGCGGACCGCGGGGATTTCAGTATTATTTTTGTTTTAGCACCTTCTTCTATCATTTTCAGCATCTTTAACCCTGGCCGTGCTCCTCATCTATCTTCCAAACCCTCGATCATCATCACTCCAAATTTTTTTCTCCGAATCATTTGCCAGAAGGAGAGTTCTTCCATAAAAACAAATTTTGAAAAGGAACCGTATCAAAGTCTTGTATAGTTTCCCAACTTATAGTCTCTTCAATATTCGCCATATATTTTGTGTGAAAGAAATAAATTCCGCCATCTTGTTTTTTTCTGTTCATCAAGTAGACTTTTAGGTCTTGATCATCTTTTTCCCAGAAACCACTCTTCCATCTTTTATGCTTGGTGAGATAGACTCTGATGAAATTTGTATAGCCGCCATCTTGAATCCGCCATTTTGTTTTTTTTTCAGCTCAGTGCCAATTGGATGAGGTTTTGAGTAATTTTTGTTTGAGCACCTCCCATCTATCTAACATACCCTGCCCGGGCTCCTCATCCATCTTCCAAACCCTCAATCATCATGTCTTTCCATATTTTTCTTTGAGAGTTCTCCAAAGAATCGCATCAAAGCCTTGCATAGTTTACAACTTGTAGTCTCTTCAATATTCGTCATACATTTTCTATGGAAAAATAAATTCCGCCATTTTGATTTTTTTTTTCAATTCATCAAGTAGACCTTTGGATCCTCATCATCTTTTGCGAAGAAACCACTCTTCCATCTTTTATACCCTCCGAGATGGAGACCGATGAAATTTGTATGGCGGCCATCTTTTTTTCGCCATTTTGAATTTTTTTTCGGCTCCCTGCCAATTGGATGACGTTTCGAGTGACATTTGTTCGAGCACCCCCCACCTATCTTCAATACCTTAAGCGTGCTCTTCAACCGTCTCCGAAATCCTCAATCATCAGCTCTCTCCATATTTTTCCTCTTAATGAATTTTTGTCCTCTATACGAAACCATTTGTGAAAAAAAAATTTTTCATACAAAATTTTACAGGAGAGGCGATGAATGAGTCAGTGAATCAGAACGAACAGCTATATATATATTAACTAGTACGGCGCGTGGGTGCGCGGCCCGCAAGCGGACCGCGAGGATTCGAGTAGTTTTTGTTTGAGCACGTCCCACCTATCTTCAATACCCTCGCCGTGCTCTTCATCCGTCTCCAAAGTCTTCGATCATCAGCTCTTTCCGTATTTTTCCTCCGCATGAATTTTTGTTTTCTACACGAAACCATCAAAAATTTTTTTTGTGTAGAAAAATAAATTCCGCCATCTTGTTTTTTAGTTCTTGATCATATTTTTCAAAGAAACCACTCTTCCATCTTTTATACTTGGTGAGATAGACACCGACGAAATTTGTATAGCCGCCATCTTGAATCCGCCATTTTGGTTTTTTTTTTCACCTCAGTGCCAATTGGATGAGGTTCTGAGTATTTTTTGTTTGAGCAGCCCCCATCTATCTACAAAACTCTGCCCGGGCTCATCAATCATCTTCCAAACCCTCAATCATCATGTCTTCCCATATTTTTCTTTGAGATTTCTCCAAAGAACCGCATCAATCGCCTTGCATACCTAGTTCACAACTTTATACTCTCTCTCAATATTCGCCATACATTTTCTATGGAAAAATAAAGTCCGCCATTTTGAATTTTTTTTGTATTCATCGAGTAGACCTTTGGATCCTGATCATGTTTTGCTAAGAAACAACTCTTTCATCTTTTATACCCTTCGAGATGGACACCGACGAAATTTGTATGGCGGCCATCTTTTTTTCGCCATTTTGAATTTTTTTTCGGCTCACTGCCAATTGGATGACGTTTCGAGTGACATTTGTTCGAGCACCCCCCACCTATCTTCAATACCTTAAGCGTGCTCTTCAACCGTCTCCGAAATCCTCAATCATCAGCTCTCTCCATATTTTTCCTCTTAATGAATTTTTGTCCTCTATACGAAACCATTTGTGAAAAAAAAATTTTTCATACAAAATTTTACAGGAGAGGCGATGAATGAGTCAGTGAATCAGAACGAACAGCTATATATATATTAATGAAAGATTATTCGTTGTGTAATAGACCGGGAGATAGTGGCAGACAATTCCACGTCATTTGTTTTGTTACTACTTAGTAAGTAGTAACAAAACAAAACGTACTAGTAAGTAGTACTTACTAGTACGACGACCCATAAGGGTCTAGGGGCAGTTCGTTTCTTGTTTGAATACTAGCTTATGCCCGCGACCTCAACCACAAATTTCAAAACCCAATTTATTCCGTTCAATTGAATTGAATAGGGGTTGAATGTTTAAAAATCTTTTCTTAGCGGATGTGTTGTGATGTGTATAGATTTATTAGCGGATGTCTATCGGTCATTATTATCATAACAATAGTATGAGATGAGACTGTGAGATGGTGCTCTTACCTGTTTCTGCAGCGACTCCCAGCGTCTCGTGAGCGCGTCGATCTCCGCCCTGATCCAGTTGGGCATGATGTGCGCGTCGGCCAGCTGCCGCCCCACCGCCTCTATGCGAGACATGCGCTCCTCGCTGCGGTTGGACACGTAGTTCTCTAGATCCTAATGTAAAAGATGAGGTTAAACGCGATTTCATTTCATGGATAAAAAGCGGGGAAGAAGTAAAGAAAAAAAACTTGAGAGGTGTCAAGGGACACCCGGATGGAACGAAATTCCACACTGTTCAATGCGAAATAGAAAGATGAAACGAAAATAACTGGCTTGCTTTCTATAAGAGAGAGAGAGACAGATAGAGAAACACGCGCATGCCGCACGGCTTACAACTATAGCAAAAAGTGTCGTTACAACTTTTGGTCTTAATTTTTAGGGTTCCGTACCCAAAGGGTAAAAACGGAACCCTATAAATGTCACTCTGCTCTCTGTCTGTCTGTCTGTCTGGTCACAGGTCTCTAGCTCGCAGAGGAAATGAGTTACAAACCTAAAATTTTGGTATTTTGTGTAAGACGTTGACCCAAAATTAAATAATGAATTAGAAATTGAATTAAATTATTTTTCAGGGGGGCTCCCATACATGAGAAAGGAGCCGGGAAAAAAATTTTTTTCTTACCCTAGCTTGTAGGGTATCATTGTTTAGAGCTCATTGAGTAGAGTAAGAATATATATTTTTTTAATTTTTGCTCAAAAAATAAGGAAATGGGAGGCCATCAAAGTTGTCAGTTTTAGACAATTTTTGTGACGGGGGCTATCTCAAAAACTGAACTAGTTAGGAATATGATATTTCGGTTTATTATGTACCATATGCTCTATTTAAACAACAAATACTGAAAACAACGATTCATAAAATAGTTTATAAGCTGTGACCTAAAACAAACGAACATTTTTTGGGTTTTCTTTCACGGTTTGTCGCGATGTCTAGCTCGAAAATTAAATATTTCTTAGACCCAAAATATTATATTATTGTTCATAATTATGTACGGAGCCCTAAAAGAGCGAGGCCCGACTCGCACTTGGCCGATTTTTCCGTCTAGCCCCCTTTCGCAACGCGCGGTAAGGAACTTCGTTCCAAAAATATTGGTCTAAAAATTACAGCAACTGTGAGATTATCGCAGTTGAGTATCAACACTAGTGGTTTGGCGGTTTTGCAGAGCTGTTCCCTATTTGTCAAAATCTTCTGACAATGACTCTTAATAATCACCACTAGAAAATAATTTAAAATATTTTTTCTTCGCAACCAAAAATGGGTTTCCAAGTTCCTTTCAAAAATAAAACAGGCAATAAAAAGCTACAAACTCACGTAAAGCTCATCAGAGATATCCTCAGCGTCGGCTCGGGGAAAATAATTAAAAGATTTTTTTTTCACAACCAAAAACGCGGATATTCGATCCTTAAAAAAAATCTAAAAAAACACACACACAGGAAAAGCCACATAGACTCACGTAAAGCTCATCAGAAATATCCTCAGCATCGGCTCGAGCTCTCCCTTTTATTGATTAAAAGAAAAGATTTTACTTCACAACTAAAAACGGGGATATTCAATCCTTTAAAAAAACACACACAGGAAAAAGCCACATAAACTCACGTAAAGCTCGTCAGATATATCCTCGGCGTCGGCTCGGGCTCTGGTCTCCTTGGTGAGGCGTCGCTGCAGGCCGTCCAGCCACGCGCTCTGCTGAGCGAGCCAAGCCCGTAGCTCGCCCGACTCGTGCCAAGCTTCCGCTAGCACCCTGAATATATTATCACTTTTAACCAGGGGACTGGAATTTATAATCAATTTTGAAACAGGGTATTGGAAATTATAATCAATTTTGAACTAGGTGATTGGAATTTATAATCAATTTTAAACCAGGGGATTGGAATTTATAATAAATTTTGAATTAGATGATTGGAATTTATAATCAATTTCGAATCAGGGGATTGGAATTTATAATCTACTCATATTGAAACTTATCAACAATAAAATAATATACTCACTTGTATCTCTCATACACGGAATGTGTGGCGCGCGTCCAGCCAGCGTTGAGTTGCGTGAGGCGCCGAGCCAATGCCGGGGCGCTCTCCGCTGCCAGTAAAGCTTCGTTTCCTAACCAATAAACAATATAGTTACTTACAAATGCTATGCTAATAGTTACTTAAGATGCTAGTCTAACCCATCGTTCTTCCATAGTTCAAGGTTAACCCTATCCAATAGATAGTCCACCCCTAAGGGTATGAAAAAGGGGATGACTAATTGTTCACCCACTGACAGTTAATTTTTATTATAAAATTTGCATTTATGTTTTGAAACTGTGGGCAGCTGAATACAAAGCCGTCCAAACTTTGTAATTACCAAATTCATTAATTGTCATTTATCTATCATACAAAATAATAACAAATCAACTCACCATCCTCATTCAGATTCCTAAACTCAGGAGTTTTGTCATCACATTTATCCTTCAAAGTTTGGAACCGGGTCTTCATTTGATACAGTTCAGCGGAGTCTGTTATATTACACTCATCCTCTTTAGGCATTTCCTTTTCCAAATCCGCCAGCCATTTCTCCATATCGTCAATCCTTCGGAATAAGCCTTCAGACTTCTCCAAAGCCCGTCTCAAACTCTCGTTGAGTTTGAGCGAAGACTCAGTAACTATATCGTATCGTTTCCGTAACTCTTTGATGTCCGTTTTGACGGTTTTGGATAGCGATTCGTCGCAGTCCTCCAGTATTTTTTCTTTGGTTGATTCGATAGTTTCTAGTCTCTGTTTGTTTGTGGTTTGTTGGTCGTAAAATTTCTGAAGCAAACAAGATTCATCTTAATCCATACTAATATTATAAATGCGAAAGTAACTTTATGTGTCTATATGTTACGTTTTCACGCCTAAACCGCTGGACCGATTTAGATGTTTGGTACAGAGATAATCAAGACTTTGGAGATGGGCATAGGCTATCTTTTGTCACCAAAAAAAGTCTTCAAGAGGTTGAAATAGGGGATGAAAATTTGTATTGGAGTCCGTCATTATTGAAGACAAACCAGACCATGAAATTTCGTATTTAGGTACCTTATAAGAAATAAATAAATAATATCCCGGAAAAGAATTCCCCTAGGAATGAATTCGTGGGCATCTGCTAGTGTGTTATGTACATCATAATAATTGGGATTGGGCCTCCCTACATAATTTTCTTTGGTCTATTTCAGTTATTCAGATACTTACATTGCTGGTATCCAAAAGCCTTTCCAACTCTTGTACGTCGCCAAATGGCACAGTTTTGTTGTGGTCGACAAACTCTTGCACCATATTTAGCCACTGAATCAAGTCTCGTTGTTCCGATTGCAATTTATCTAATAATTCTATACCTGAAAGGGAAATAAAATTGGTAAAAGTAATTACATTTGTAGTGCAATTTTTTTCTCCGCAACGACTTTATCTCCCCCATAAACTCTATGGCTTTGTTGCAAAGACAAACTGTTGCAAAGACCATAGCGGCAAACACTATTTATACAATTAAGAACAAAATAATCTTTAGAATAAATAGTATTATTTCATCTATGGCATTTTGTACAAAAATTAAATGTAAAAAATTATCCTTTATTATTTTAGAAGATCAGAAGACACACACATTACAATATTCGCCAACAAGAAGCTTACTTTTGTCTATTTTATTTATCTTTTGCTTATAAGCTTAACTTTTTCTATTTTATCTATCTTTTGCTTATAAGCTTACCTTTGTCAATTTTATCTATCTTCTGCTCCAGAATGGTCCTGGAATCCGAGAACCTCATCACCAGATTCTCAACACTACTCCTCAAATTCAACTCCTCAACACTCCCCTTATCGTATTTCTCCCTTTTCTGCTTCACCACACTGTCGTATGACGACTGCAGATCGTCGAACTGCTTTCGCATCTGTTTTAGTTCCTCCAACTTCTTGGCCATTTCGTCCTTCGAAGATATGATCGCGTGTTCAGCGATAATTTGCGTTTCCATATCCTGTATCTTCCTTTGAACAATTTTGTAGTCATCCTCGCTTTGCAGCGTCGGTGTCCGTTTGTTCAACGCTAATTTAATCTCCACTTCTCTCTTAGTGAGATACAAAAGTAGCTCCTCGAAATCTTCGTTTATTCGTTTCGTGTCTCTCTCGATTTCGTCCTTGTGCGATTTCGATATCGGTTTCGTGAGTAATATAATGGACTGTGCGTTCAATTCCTTCAGTTTCATCTCTAGTTGTTTGACCGCGCGTATTCTGTTGCGTAAGTGTATCAATTGGTTGTTGGTGGGTGGTTCTTTCAACATCTTGTCCTTCCATTTGTGGACGTCGTCGAGTTCTGTCTGCAGAGCTTGTACGTTCTTGTAGAAGTTCTCTTTGTCTTCTAGAAGGTTCATCATGTTTCGTATGCCGAGCAGGGTCTCCTGGATGCCCTCCCATCGTTTCTTCAGTTCCTCTATGCTGTCCGCGTGTTGCTTTGCTTCCTCTGAAAGAAGATTGCCATTTTTTTCTGTACCCATAAATCCTTCAACCTTGTATAAATTGAGAATTCAGGTATTTTATCTAATTTAGATGGTTAAATATTCTGTTAATTGAGAATTAAGGCAATTAATTTCAGAATTCGGGTTATTTTAACTCGTGTGACTTTTTGTAATTAATTTGTGAAAACTGAGAATTCAATAAATACCTAGTGTAAATTGAGACTTTAGATATGTAGTTGTGTTATGTAAATTGAGAATTTCTTTTGTGGAGGATTGGGAAAATTTTATTTTGCATAGACTAAGAGATCTATAGAGCATAATTTGACTGACTCTACTTAGCTAATACAGAGTTAAAACTAGACAGATTTATGTCAAGGACATATTTATGACCCCTTTTAACTCTGTCTTAAGTCTGAGTAGAGTCTATACTCTATAGATAGATCTCAGTCTAGTATGTCACTTTACCTCTGAGCGAAGAGTCAGCAGCCAACCGTCTCTGTATTTCCTCAACGTTCGCGAAGTCCGCGCGTTGTTCCTCGCTCTCGCGTTGAACGCGCTGCAGCAACGCGCGCGCCGCGTCGCGCGACTGATCCTGCGACTGATCGCGAGACTGATCGCTCGATCCTTCGGTTAGCTCTCGCATGCACTGGAAGGAACATTGCAAAATTGCTTACTGAGTCGATGAATTGATCCATCAAAAATTTTAAATGTTACAATAAAAATTATTATACAGGGTATAAGTGGACCGCTATCGAAAACTTAACTCTATTATTATACTACCTAAACACAATCTCATTTACAAATAACTATTTGTAACATTAGGTACTTGTAGATTTAGTGGTTTAGTATTTAGTATTTTTAAACCAGTAATCTACACAACTCGAGGTCAATGCCCCGCGAGCGGCGGGCGGCCGGTGACAACTTTAGGTATTTAAGCGTCAATTGATTGTATTACATTGCGAACTTTTAAAAAACTTAAACTTGTGTGAAGGCAAGTCTAAAATTGACTGTGGAATTTTATTATAAAACATTACGCTCATACCCACATACGACTTTCAGACCTTCTTGAGGCGTAGTTGAGGAATCGTGAGCCTATTTCTATTTATTTGTTGAATGGAAGCAGGCGTTACTTTGCGGAATTCCATGATATACAATGAATATAAAAATTATTTTGCTATAATCCGCTAACAGTGACAAATTCGTAGGCACAACACCACACAATCTTGTAGGCACAACACCACACAAATTCACCACAAAACAAACTCGACGATCGTTTCGCTCCGACACCGGAGCATCTTCAGGAGATGTCGACTTCACAACGGACGATTGCAAAGTCCTTTGCAATCATCCGTTGTGAAGTAAATAATTTTTAAATATATATTAATTAAAAAAATAATTTTTATATTCATTGTTCTATTTATTTGCCTGTCGTGTAATTCACTAAGAATATTTTGTCTAACTACCCTATAAACATTAAATAGGGGGGTTTTAACTCACTTCAGCAAGAGCCTTCTCAGTAGCCTCGGCCCAGTTCTCGAACACTTTGTACCCGACCTGGAAGTCGGCACTGGATTTGTCGCTGAGGCGCGGCTTCTTCGTGCGGTGGTCGAGCTCCAGCGTGGTGGTGGTGGTGGTTATAGTGGTGGTGCCGTCCTCGCTCGATTCCGTTGTGATGTCGAACTCGAAACCTAGCTCCTTTATCTGTGGAAAAGTATCTATATAAATAAAAAAATTGGTTGTCTGTAAAGTCGGTATACGGACGATAATTTTACGTGATAGCGTCATAAGAAAACATTATAGAACACATACATAGGCCGATCGTGCATCTTTATCGCTTGTTCCGCGCTCTCAATTACACGCTCGGCTTAGGCGGAACGTGACACTTTTTCGTGCGTGCCTGGCTGCACGCATCGATTTATAAGACGTTATCACGTCAAAAACAATGTTTATCTGTATGTCCTCTATCCTAAGCTATTCATCCGATTGCGATGAAACTTTAGGGAATGGTTGAACGCATGCCCACGAAGGTTTCTCTCCCAAAAAATCTATATAAAAATGGATGTATGTATGTTTGTCCTGTGTGTTTCTAAATACAAATTTTTCAAGGATTTAACCATTGAATATTATGTAGGTACTAGAACAGACAACGCTAACGAAATCTGTGTACCGCGAGCAGCAGCCCTCCTCCCGCGCGCCCCGCTCCTTGAGACATAGATGGGACTACTACAATACAGAGACGACACATTGAGTATATTCTACCTATTGAGAAATCGCATCTGAGAGTTTGATTTACAATGTTTATTTTATAGCACTATGTGCCCCAAACTCGCACTTAAGCAACGTTTATCCGGGACTTGGGTATTCTATTATCTATTAAACCTCGAAAAAATAATAAAACTGCCTCGTTGGTCTACCATTGATATGCTTGACTGCGAATTTTTAGGTCATGGGTTTAATACCTAAGTCAGGTCAAGCCTGGCATTGGAAGTTAGCGGTGCTTTACCCCCGTACCTCGGAGAGCACGTTTAAAGCTGTCGGTCCCTGTACTTATCACTAATTTGTGATAATAGTTGTTAAAAACATAGCTAATTCATTCCCAACTAATTCACCTTTCAAACAAAAAAACCCGCATTCAAATCGGTTCACCCATTTGAGCGCTAAGGTGGAACAGACAGACACACACACACACATACACACACACACACACACACACACAAACACGTCATACTTATAACACCCCATCGTTTTTGTATCGGAGGTTAAAAATAAAGTGTCTCATCTGCGTAGTTTCTTAGTCTATGAATTTCAGCGAAACATGGCAGCAAGCGCGGTGACGTACCGTAAAACGGGGTGAATAGGGACAAATTTCAACTTCACATAATTAAATTACATGTTTTACCAATAATTCAGTGAACTTACGAGTGAAAAGTAACTCCTTGGCCTTTACTTGTATTTCTTGAGTGGTTGGCACAGTATTGCAGTACACACCCAGGCATATTTAATTGATTTTAAATAGATCTCAAACACGTCACGCTCCGACAGACGCTTCGCGCAGACTAAGTGAGCTAAGGTACGTTTACCATAACTCTTGTTACAAAAAACCAAGTCTCGGCGTCGACTCTATATAATAATTCCTCAAAGGATTTAACGGACTTTTTTTCCAGAGAAACTCGAGGCTAACTGTTATAGTATGTAATAAAAACTTACCCTATCCGCTTGCACTCGCAGTATCAACTCCAACGCGTCGAGCCGGTCGTGCAACGCGTCAGCGCTGTCCGCCAACCGCTCCGACCCTTCAACCGCTGACAAGCGCTGCAGCAGCGTCGCGAGGCCACGTCGCTGCGTCGCCAAGGACGAGCTGCAGCGCTGTAGCGCTGATATGCGCTCGAGGACCTCTCCGATTTCGCTCGCTGGGTATGCTTCCATCTGTAGAAGAGTTTTAATTCAGATCATCAGTGTTTTGGAACTGTTGCGTAGCAGGAGTCCATAACCTAATGGACAGGAGGTCATTTGAGGTCCCAGGCGCCCCCTTTTATAACAAAATGTTGCGTACCCTTTTCCTTCTCCACTCGCCCTTTCTCCCATTTCTTCCCTCCTTTAAAAGATCTAGCCCAGACATTGTCGCCAACTTTAAAATTCCTTCGACTTCCCCCCGCACTAATAATCTGCTTACTCTGCTTTTCCCTGACTCAATCTTCAACCTGAGATCCCCGTAAACAATCTAACCGCGGACGTACTGTCGCTAGCAAGTAAGATTGTAAGGCCGTGTCCACATCAGAACTTTCAAACATGGCTTTTTAATCGCTCTTTTACACAGTTTAACTGCCCCTTCTGCAGCTCCGTTCGATGTCGGGTGATACACCGCTGAAAACGTGACTTTGTTGCCATCATTTCGCGTAAAAGTGTCGTATTCAGCACTAGAGAAAGGTGGACCATTGTCACTAACGACTTCTCTCGGTAAACCAAAGCGCGTAAATGTTTCTCGTAATACCCTAATAACATGTAACTCTCTCAACGTCCTTCATTCCAAAATTAGAATATAAGTTTCACTTCTACCGTGTGTGAATCGCACACAGACACCTTTTTTTTAGATAGTATAATAATAACGCCAAGTTTTCATTTGCGGTCCCGTATATAGTGGGTTGATACCTGTTTGAGGTCCGCCTCGAGGGTGTCCACTTGGTGTCGCAGCTCGGCGGCGTGCTGGTCGAGCGCGGCGCCGCGCTGCAGCCGCTCGAGCCGCGCGAGCGTCCACTGGCACGCGTGCGACCAGCGCTCGCCCAGCGCGCGCAGCTGGTCCTCGATCTCCGATACACCTGCCGACAGATTATTGCGTTACTGGCTGATAACCGATATTGAGGTCTACTGCACACTCGGCTGAGCAGCCCTTGGGAAGTTTCTAGAAGCTCCTTCGTCCAAAGTACCGCCAAATCACCACCGTCACCGACGTCAGCCTTTGACCTGGTGATTGCCTGGTGACAGTGGTGACGAGTACGTACTGGCCAGGTGCGCGTCGTCGTCGTCCACGACGAGCACGCAGTCGGCGAGCGCGCGGCGCAGGTCGGCGTGCAGCGCGCGCGTGCCCTGCAGCGCGGCGCCCGCGCCCGCCGCCTGCTCCTCCGTCTCCATGCGCGACATGCGGTCCTCCGTCGACGTCAGCCATTGCCTGGTGACAGTGGTGACGAGTACGTACTGGCCAGGTGCGCGTCGTCGTCGTCCACGACGAGCACGCAGTCGGCGAGCGCGTCCACGAGCGGCTGCTGGCGGCGCAGGTCGGCGTGCAGCGCGCGCGTGCCCTGCAGCGCGCGCGTGCCCTGCAGCGCGGCGCCCGCGCCCGCCGCCTGCTCCTCCGTCTCCATGCGCGACATGCGGTCCTCCGTCGACGTCAGCCATTGCCTGGTGACAGTGGTGACGAGTACGTACTGGCCAGGTGCGCGTCGTCGTCGTCCACGACGAGCACGCAGTCGGCGAGCGCGTCCACGAGCGGCTGCTGGCGGCGCAGGTCGGCGTGCAGCGCGCGCGTGCCCTGCAGCGCGGCGCCCGCGCCCGCCGCCTGCTCCTCCGTCTCCATGCGCGACATGCGGTCCTCCGTCGACGTCAGCCATTGCCTGGTGACAGTGGTGACGAGTACGTACTGGCCAGGTGCGCGTCGTCGTCGTCCACGACGAGCACGCAGTCGGCGAGCGCGTCCACGAGCGGCTGCTGGCGGCGCAGGTCGGCGTGCAGCGCGCGCGTGCCCTGCAGCGCGGCGCCCGCGCCCGCCGCCTGCTCCTCCGTCTCCATGCGCGACATGCGGTCCTCCGTCGACGTCAGCCATTGCCTGGTGACAGTGGTGACGAGTACGTACTGGCCAGGTGCGCGTCGTCGTCGTCCACGACGAGCACGCAGTCGGCGAGCGCGTCCACGAGCGGCTGCTGGCGGCGCAGGTCGGCGTGCAGCGCGCGCGTGCCCTGCAGCGCGGCGCCCGCGCCCGCCGCCTGCTCCTCCGTCTCCATGCGCGACATGCGGTCCTCCGTCGACGTCAGCCATTGCCTGGTGACAGTGGTGACGAGTACGTACTGGCCAGGTGCGCGTCGTCGTCGTCCACGACGAGCACGCAGTCGGCGAGCGCGTCCACGAGCGGCTGCTGGCGGCGCAGGTCGGCGTGCAGCGCGCGCGTGCCCTGCAGCGCGGCGCCCGCGCCCGCCGCCTGCTCCTCCGTCTCCATGCGCGACATGCGGTCCTCCGTCGACGTCAGCCATTGCCTGGTGACAGTGGTGACGAGTACGTACTGGCCAGGTGCGCGTCGTCGTCGTCCACGACGAGCACGCAGTCGGCGAGCGCGTCCACGAGCGGCTGCTGGCGGCGCAGGTCGGCGTGCAGCGCGCGCGTGCCCTGCAGCGCGCGCGTGCCCTGCAGCGCGGCGCCCGCGCCCGCCGCCTGCTCCTCCGTCTCCATGCGCGACATGCGGTCCTCCGTCGACGTCAGCCATTGCCTGGTGACAGTGGTGACGAGTACGTACTGGCCAGGTGCGCGTCGTCGTCGTCCACGACGAGCACGCAGTCGGCGAGCGCGTCCACGAGCGGCTGCTGGCGGCGCAGGTCGGCGTGCAGCGCGCGCGTGCCCTGCAGCGCGGCGCCCGCGCCCGCCGCCTGCTCCTCCGTCTCCATGCGCGACATGCGGTCCTCCGTCGACGTCAGCCATTGCCTGGTGACAGTGGTGACGAGTACGTACTGGCCAGGTGCGCGTCGTCGTCGTCCACGACGAGCACGCAGTCGGCGAGCGCGTCCACGAGCGGCTGCTGGCGGCGCAGGTCGGCGTGCAGCGCGCGCGTGCCCTGCAGCGCGGCGCCCGCGCCCGCCGCCTGCTCCTCCGTCTCCATGCGCGACATGCGGTCCTCCGTCGACGTCAGCCATTGCCTGGTGACAGTGGTGACGAGTACGTACTGGCCAGGTGCGCGTCGTCGTCGTCCACGACGAGCACGCAGTCGGCGAGCGCGTCCACGAGCGGCTGCTGGCGGCGCAGGTCGGCGTGCAGCGCGCGCGTGCCCTGCAGCGCGGCGCCCGCGCCCGCCGCCTGCTCCTCCGTCTCCATGCGCGACATGCGGTCCTCCGTCGACGTCAGCCATTGCCTGGTGACAGTGGTGACGAGTACGTACTGGCCAGGTGCGCGTCGTCGTCGTCCACGACGAGCACGCAGTCGGCGAGCGCGTCCACGAGCGGCTGCTGGCGGCGCAGGTCGGCGTGCAGCGCGCGCGTGCCCTGCAGCGCGGCGCCCGCGCCCGCCGCCTGCTCCTCCGTCTCCATGCGCGACATGCGGTCCTCCGTCGACGTCAGCCATTGCCTGGTGACAGTGGTGACGAGTACGTACTGGCCAGGTGCGCGTCGTCGTCGTCCACGACGAGCACGCAGTCGGCGAGCGCGTCCACGAGCGGCTGCTGGCGGCGCAGGTCGGCGTGCAGCGCGCGCGTGCCCTGCAGCGCGGCGCCCGCGCCCGCCGCCTGCTCCTCCGTCTCCATGCGCGACATGCGGTCCTCCGTCGACGTCAGCCATTGCCTGGTGACAGTGGTGACGAGTACGTACTGGCCAGGTGCGCGTCGTCGTCGTCCACGACGAGCACGCAGTCGGCGAGCGCGTCCACGAGCGGCTGCTGGCGGCGCAGGTCGGCGTGCAGCGCGCGCGTGCCCTGCAGCGCGGCGCCCGCGCCCGCCGCCTGCTCCTCCGTCTCCATGCGCGACATGCGGTCCTCCGTCGACGTCAGCCATTGCCTGGTGACAGTGGTAACAATAGGGTAGATGATTCCATTTTTAAAATGAAAATTTCTTTACAGTGTTGAATGAGACTGAGCCGTCACGCTCGGCTATGTAACGCTCGTTCGGATAAAGTCGGCTCAAGTCGACTGAGGGAACGGGAGAAATATAGTCAAAGCGTCACTCCTAGCGAGGATCACCAAACATAATCAAGTCATGATAGCGTACCTAAAAGCATTGAGCTGTTGATGCTGCGCCCGCATGAGAGCGCGATGTACTCGCGCCTGTTTGTCCATAGCGCCTAAGCGCAACTGTTCCCAACGTTGATTCAACAAACGCATTTGAAGCCGGACCTGCAAGACCGAAAAACATTTGCGCGTTTTAGTATACAGCTAACGCCATCTAGTTGTACGATTGGTAACTAATAGTCACCTACCTTGGTTGTCAAAGTAACTTTGAATCGCAATTTTGATCTTGTAACTGTAACAGTCGAATGTAAAGACAGCAGTGTAACAACATAAAGATAGACCACATTTTCTGTGAAATGGCAAAAAATGAAACTACGGCTGTCATCTTAGAATTTCATACAATTTGACTACAGGTTAGTGTTGTCCGTTCCTTAAACATAAAATACCTACCTAATTAATTATAATAAGAAAAATCTTTTCGGAAATTAATATAGAATCCGTAATTATTTCTTAGCATTAATGATGCCAAAAGCTATTAAAAGTGATGTCTGGAATAGAATTCTGAAAATAAAGACATTTTTTGCAGAATCAGGCTCCGATTATCACTACATAGTATAAAACAAAGTCGTTTTCTCTGTCCCTATGTCCCTATATCCCTTTGTACGCTTAAATCTTTAAAACTACGCAACGGATTTTGATGCGGTTTTTTTTAATAGATAGAGTGATTCAAGAGGAAGGTTTATATGTATGATAACATCCATTAAATAGTGGAGAAATACTGTTATTTTTGAGGTTTCTAATGTGATGTCGTAAATAATTACATTTTTTCCGCTTACATTGCAAACGCAGGCTGAACCCTACGAGATTTATCAATATAATGTACTAAGTATTGTACACATTGAAAAGGTCTATAGAAAACTCCGCGATGGTATATGTCTATCTCTTATGGATATCCCACAATAACATTTTTTGTCATTTACTTTTTTACGACAAATAATGGCTAATTTTAGAAGCGATTTTAACCAATACAGCATAAATCCTTATCTAATTAAATACCTTAAGTACATTGTTGATTTATTATAGATCTATATGGCCCTTTACAGCATATGATTTAAATGAATATTTTCGAAAATATTACAGATTTAAAAATTGCGGGACATAGACTTTGCGCGCGGCGCGCGGTTCCAGCCGGCCGGGGCGGCGATGCGTAAAGTTCTCCTATAGCATTTTGAATTTAGCAGCGATCGGACGCGTATGCTATCGAGTATCGGAGCTTTCTAGTGAGGAAAATAACAATCACACTAATATTATAAAGGCGTTATTAAGTTATTAAGTTTGTGTGTATGTTTGTTCCTCTTCTCCGCCGCAACTACTGAACCGATTTGGCTGAAATTTTAAATGGAGATAGCTTATGCCCTGACTTAACACATAGTTAACACAAGTAACTTTTTATCCCAGAAAAGTATTCCTGTAGGACTAAAATAGATATAGACCTCCAAAACGCCACAGAGGGCGCTGACTGTTCTTAGGTAAATCACGCTCACATAACCCATTATTGCAATACTTTGCTGTGTAGCATGCATTGGCAACACATAGGCTACTTTTTATCCTGGAAAAATGCACAGTTCCCACGGGATTTTGAAAAACCCGAAATCTATATCTACAGCTATAGGTAGATTACTATAGCGACCTTGCTTGATATTTTAAGTATAAAGGTAGGAAAAGGGAGCGGGAACGGGAACCGGAACTCCACGATTCCCTCGGGATTTGTTCAAAACCGAAATTCACGCGGGCGAAGCCGCGGGCAGAAGCTAGTTTCATAATAAAATCGAATAAATACAAGCGAGTATCTGCTGGTACAGTATTATCAAGTGCAACCGGTTTGAGAGCTGTTAAAACCCATTTAAAAACAGACTAAATTTATCATCAGTATACTTACGTAATATGTAAAATATACACATTAAAGTAACGATAATATATTAATGCGTCTTGGCGGGAGTGCATGTGATGCGATGAGTCGTAGTGAATCCCAGATTAGGATTACTAGTCGCGGGCGACTTCTCGTACCTCATAGTACGTACTGTTATGGGATTTTCGTAAATTTGTCGAATAAACGATTGTATGGCAATACTAAGGCGATACTAGCGACCTCCCTCAGTTCACAGATAGAATGGTCGCACTATACATGTTTGTGACATGACTGACTGAAAGAAAAAGGGAACAGCGGAATGACGCATTTACCCGTTTTAGAGTACAGTTAACGCCATCTAGTTGTACGGGTAGGTAATTAATAGACGCTTTGGTTGTTACAGTAACTTTGTCACAACATAATATAATACATTGTTGTGACAATACTGACTGAAAAAAAAAGGGAACAGAAACGTTGGCTTTTTTTTTTTAACTATAAGGGCCTGTTTCACTAACTTCTGATAAGTGTCTGATAGCCTAAATGAAAGTTTTGTCACTTTCTTGCTTTATGTCAAGCGACAAAGGCAAAAGTTGTAGATAGCTATCCGACACTTATCAGAAGGTGGTGAAACAGTCCCTTAGTATTGGTAACTAACAACATGATTTTAAAAATTCCTTACCTCATTAGCTTCATCTCTAGATAGAGCCTGTTCTCTGACTAATCGAGCGCCTTCCTCTAACACGGCTCCGACACGGCACTGTTGCTCTGACAGCTCTAATAAGAATTTCTGTAAGAATATTGATTTATTAAAACACAATTAATAACATTAGAAGTGGCATATAAAATGCGATAGTTTGCCGAGTTAAGCCGAGTTTCTTGCTGGTTCTTCTCGGTTGGAATGGCATTCCGAACCAGTGGTAGATTCAGTTGACTATTCAAAAGAACTTGTAAAAGTTTATTTGAATAAAAAACTTTTCTATTCTATTCTATTCTATTCTAGATAAGTCAGGAAGAGACTGAATTAACATACACGCTACATCGTACCAAATCATTAATTATTATTAGTTATTGTTTATTATCTACTGGCCAGAGTCAGAACAAGTTAATCGTACTAACTCTGTTATACAGAATCTTAGTGATGTGGAACTAGAATTAGTACCATTAGATATCTTGGCAATAAAATAATAATGCATTTCTCTTACATCACAAACTACAACATAGATGTCGCTGTACCAATTTGCATCGCGCTACTAAGTTATAATATATGTAAGATGCAATTATTGAATTGTCAGATGTCATGGATTTAATAGCATAATTAGTGAAGTTTATCATTATCATAATCAAGGTTGTACTTGTTTGTCTTAATCAAGCGGCAGTTATGATCCTTCGAGCCGGATACAGGCGTTACTTAGTATGGTCACCGATAGCGGCAGCCGTAACCGCTTTAATACTGAACAAGAAGTCTCTAATGATATGGTCCTTCGAACCGGATAAATTGTAAGTACCTCATGCGAGTGGAAGTGCTCCTTGAGCGCGGCAAGGTAAGCGCCCGGCTGGTCGTCGCTACTGATATGGTCCTTCGAACCAGATAAATTATAAGTACCTCATGCGAGTGGAAGTTCTCCTTGAGCGCGGCGAGGTAAGCGCCTGGCTAGTCATCGCTACCGATATGGTCCTTCGAACCGGATAAATTATAAGTAACTCATGCGATTGGAAGTGCTCCTTAAGCGCAGCGAGGTAAGCGCCCGGCTGGTGGTCGCCCTTCTTCGGTAGCGGCAAGGCGTTGTCCCTCCTCCCCGTCCATCAACGCAGCAAGCGCGGCACCATACGTACCTAATTACGTAGCTAATTCTACTGAGCATGTTGTCTCTACCGATGGTCCTTCGAACCGGATAAATTGTAAGTACCTCATGCGAGTGGAAGTGCTCCTTGAGCGCGGCGAGGTAAGCGCCCGGCTGGTCGTCGCCCTCCTCCGGTAGCGGCGAGGCGTTCAGTCTCTCCTCCCCGTCCAGTAACGCAGCGAGCGCGTCCTCCAGCGCGGCGCCGTACGCGCCTAACTCCACTGAGCAAGTCGTCGCTATTGATACTGGTCGGGAAGCCGCGGCACTGCCACCGCCGCTAACCTGGAAGATATTCAAAATACTAATTAAAAAAATACTATAAGAATAAAAATAATTTTAAAAAATGTATTCAATTTCTGATGCTTTTAATTTAACCCCTGTGGGTTTACGCCGATGCCCCTTATGCCGAGTTTGCACATTGTAGCAACGTTGATCGAATTCGAATATAGAAACACAAGGACTTCAGAGTGAAATGGACCAAAACAGGCTTGTTTTAAGGTTTGATTTCGTCTAAATATCTACGGCTAGCGCCACAAGCGGAAATTTTGCAAAATAAAATTGGAAGTACGAATTACATCATTAAAATAAGAGGCTTTGGGTCCATTTTACTCATAATTTAAACATTTGGGACTAGACGTTATCGTTAGACTAAATAAATAAATAAATAAATAAATAATCATTTATTCGGAAAATTTTCGCCACACAGTACAATTTTAACCTCTATTATGTATAACTTCTATCTCTGTATGACTAAGATCTAATATCGGAGTTGAGACTAATATTAAGACTCTGATATTATAGTTTTTCCATATTCGAAATCTAGTAGCGTTATCGAGGGGTCCAAATCGACATAACCCTACTGTTCCAGAAAATTTATCGTATTCTTGTTAAAAAATACTAAAACAATAAAATATAGGACAGCGATGAAGAACAATAATATACCCTACCTCAGCATTCACATCAACAGGACTAGCCTGTTCATCGCCAACATCTGAAGGTCCGTCCGTGTGTGTCACTTGTTCTGAATTCTCTGTATGACTGACTTCTTCACTCGCATGCGGTAGTGATTGGAACAGGCACATAACATACATCATTATAGACTTCTTGTCAGGATTTGGTGTGTTCACATCTGAAAAATACACTTCCAAAGTTAGTAAGTCACAAAGTTAGTAATTTAACATTCAAACATTAAGAGCCTGTTTTACAAGTATCGGATAGCTATCTACAACTTTTGCCTTTGTCACTTGACATAAAGTAAGAAAGTGACAAAACTTACGTTTAGGCTATCTGACACTTATCAAAAGAAACGCCCTAATTCTAGTAAGATTCTTGGTCGTCTATTTTCACACTCTTTTGATCGCGAAGCATTTTGGCCACTGAAATATTTGATTTTAAATAAGTTTTTCACGGAATAATGTATAAAATAGGAAAAACTTACACACAAAAACATTTTTTTTAATAAAATAATAAATCTTTATTAATTGAACTCATTACAATATATTCATTGGAATTCTGACACCTAAACTAAGAAAACTCGACAACATACAAACAACTTAAAATCCTTTACTTTCTTTAACCTTTTATTGAAAAAAAAAAAACAATGAAAATATAGATCTAAATCTATAATATATCTATCTATATTTTCAGTTTTCTTTTGGTCACACTAAAATAAATTAAGTTGACATTCACCTTCTGGGTCCAAAAGCCGGTCGATTCCCAGGTGTCTTTGGGCCAAAGCGAAGGCATGCTCCAGCCTTTGTGCTGCTGTTGAGCTCAGTATCGTGGAATAGTCGAAGAGCTGCGGTCGCCACCTGTGCAATAGCGCGTTGAACGCGAGCCCGTCCGACCAAGATGACGTGAAGTTCTCCACTTTAACTCCCATGTAGTTCTGTGAACATTTTTAACATTAATAGGATCGATTTTCCTAGTGATTTTTTTCGAAGCGCGCAGTACTTAATTGTACTGAAACACAGAAATCCTAATAATATAAGGCATTAGAAGTGCTGTGTACCATTTCAAACTATACAGAACGCATATCGCCGCCTTACTACATACACAAACATAGTTCTACGCAATCACGCAAACACATTTAATGCAGTGCAGACAGAATTAAGCCGTAGGATTAGTGCATTAAGGTTGCAAATGCGTCGTCGTTCGCTTACCTCACACATCGTTGTGTGTGATCGACGACGTCCGCGTCATCAGCACGGCGACAAGATCACGCTTACACCGCAATTTTAATAGAATAGAATAGAATAGAAATAGAATAGAAAAGTTTTTTATTCAAATAAACTTTTACAAGTGCTTTTGAATAGTCAGATGAATCTACCACTGGTTCGGAATGCCATTCCAACCGAGAAGAACCAGCAAGAAACTCGGCGGTTGCTCTTTTCCAAATTTACAATATCAATATAACAATTTTATGTTAAGTACATGATTGAATTGCCGTCTCGCGCATTGCTGGAACGAGTCAAATCCACGCCTTTTTATCATTTAAATATAAGTAATCATAATTTTATTCAGATAAACTTTCACAAGCGTTTACGAATCGACAAATGAATCTACCACAGGTTCGGAATGGTGCTTACAATTCTACACATGTGAAGAAGGGCAGACAAAAGTAGCCCCATTTCCGACGGCGGCACCCGTTCACGAGCATGACGCATGATCCAGCCATTGCTTCGCTCAACCATATTCGAGGGAACGTAACAACCCGCACCACACGACACCACCACAGAAATGTTTAAAGCCTTATATTATTAGGATTTCTGTGTACTGAACCCTATAACTAGTGTAGTGGTTCCAAATAAATGCGTTTTCTTTCTTTCCTTCTTTCTATCTTTTATCCTACCAGAAAAGCAAACTCTGGACAACTTTAAAAGAGTCAATTGACGCAAAATGACGCAGTATAGGAATAAGTTAGCAAGAAACTCTTGCTCTCGAAGAATAAAATCTTCGTTCAGTCACTGAGCCAGTAAAGTATGAAGTGTTTTGCTTGTCACATTAACATACCTGCGTGTGTGTCCGACACCAGGCGAGTAGCGTTTTCTCCAAATTGGTCTGTTGCAGCTCTGACATCAACTCCTTAAGATGGTAATGCACTTGCCAGTGCAAAATTATACTCCATACTAGACCTGAAATAATAACACATACAGATACATTTTAGCTTAAGTAAATGTTTTAAGTTTAATTCGAAGATTATTTAAACGACTAGCTAATGTCCGCGACTTCATCCGCGTGTATTTAAGTTTTTACAAATTTCGTAACTCTTTAACAATTTGTAACAATACTGTTTGTCTAATTAAAGTAAGTCTTGAAAAAAAACACGATTTGTTTAGGTCTGTTGCTTACGTTTTATGGTACGTTATTGTTATATATGCCTAATATAATAATAAGATATTAGAACTGCTGTGTACCACTTCAAACTATACAGAACGCATGTCGCCGCCTTATTACATACACAAACATAGTTCTATGCAATCACGCACACACATTTACGCTCAGTGATGTGCAGACATTTTTATTTTGACTGAATTAAGCCGTAGAATTAGCGCGTTAAGGTTGCAAATGCGTCGCATTGTTCGCTTACCTCACACATCGTTGCGCTTGCGGCGTACGCGTCCTCAGCACGGCAACACGCGTACACAGCATTTCTAGTGCCTTATTATTAGGATTTCTTTGGTTTTATATATAAGTATCTAATGCACTTAAATGACCTTACCGAGTATAAGCTTAGGGTTGCCATCAACAATATCACCGCTGCTGATGTTGACGAGACGCACCCCTGCCGCGGCTAACGCCCTTAACGCTGCGTTCACGTTGTTGAGTTGATGCACACGCATACGACCGCGTTCGCGTTTCTGAAATAATTTATATTTTTATATAAGTACCTTTTTAATGACTAATGATTTAAGAGTCATTGCGTGGTTTACCGACATGTAAAACACGTGACAACCATACCCCATGTTTATCAAGCTTATCTGGGTCTGTACGTATGTGGGATTTTTTATACCCTCGACGCATCCCAATGACCGCTCGATGAATTTCAATCAATGTCTATCGATTCGTACGATTTTGAGGTTAGGCTTTGTTTTTCAGCCGGTTTCTTTTTTTTTTCAATTTGTGGAAAAAGTCTACTTACGAACTGCTGGGCGGTAAGTATCTCCAGTAATGACAGCAGCACTTCTCCATCACGCAGGTCTTGAAATAGGTCTTCTACTAACGGTTTTCCATTCTGTAACACACAGGAATAAGACATTTCAGTTAATCGTCAGCAATTTGAAATTACTGTAACACACAGGAATAAGACATTTCAGTTAATCGTCAGCAATTTGACATTACTGTAACACACAGGAATAAGACATTTCAGTTAATCGTCAGCAATTTGAAATCACTGTAACTCACAGGAATAAGACATTTCAGTTAATCGTCAGCAATTTGAAATTACTGTAACACAGGAATAAGGCATTTCAGTTAATCGTCAGCAATTTGAAATTACTGTAACACACAGAAATAAGACATTTCAGTTAATCGTTAGCAATTTGAAATTGCTGTAACACACAGGAACAAGACATTTCAGTTAATCGTCAGCAATTTGAAATTACTGTAACACACAGGAATAAGGCATTTCAGTTAATCGTCAGCAATTTGAAATTACTGTAACATACAGGAATAAGGCATTTCAGTTAATCGTCAGCAATTTGAAATTACTGTAACACACAGGAATAAGACATTTCAGTTAATCGTCAGCAATTTGAAATCACTGTAACTCACAGGAATAAGACATTTCAGTTAATCGTCAGCAATTTGAAATTACTGTAACACAGGAATAAGGCATTTCAGTTAATCGTCAGCAATTTGAAATTACTGTAACACACAGAAATAAGACATTTCAGTTAATCGTTAGCAATTTGAAATTGCTGTAACACACAGGAACAAGACATTTCAGTTAATCGTCAGCAATTTGAAATTACTGTAACACACAGGAATAAGGCATTTCAGTTAATCGTCAGCAATTTGAAATTACTGTAACATACAGGAATAAGGCATTTCAGTTAATCGTCAGCAATTTGAAATTACTGTAACACACAGGAATAAGGCATTTCAGTTAATTGTCAGTAATTTAAAATGACAGTGGGCATGCCATGCTTATTGACATACGGAAATTTCAAATAACGAAGGACTCCAAAAAAATGGCGGTTCTGGAATTTTCCGCCATTTTTACAAAGTTTTAAAGATATTTCAATAACTTAACTACTCAAATACGATGCGATTTTGTACAGATATTATGTAGAAATTAATACAGAAAAAAATATCTGTGTGTATGACTGGTCAGATTTCCGTAAAAGCAAAAAGATTTCCGTTAAAGATTTTATACGTAAATATTTGAGCCCGTGTAACTTTGAAATTAGATATTTTTACAAAAACCTGACAATTCACAAATAAATATATATAAGTTTCCAAATCGTGTCTATAAAAACATAAAATACTAAAAAAGTAGGTAAAGGTTAATTTCAAAGTAATAATTAAACTTCACTAAGTTATCTTGATCTACCGAAATATTGTAACCTCCATGTTAATGCTCTAAATTGCAAAAAGTACTTCTAAACCATTTAACTTCAAATGTAACAGGAAGTTAACAAATGGTTGAACAGCAGAAACGTTTTACACAAAACTCAAGTCTCAAACTTAAGCCAATTATTTTTAAAATGAATATAGCTCAACCAAACTGTACTGGCTTCTAAATAACTAGCTTTTGCCCGCGACTTCATCCTCATGAAAAATCCCGCGGGAACTGTTTGTTTTCCCGGAATACAAAGCTCTACAGGTCCTCAACTATACCCATGCAATCGATTAGATCGATTAGTCTGTTGCGGCGTTATCGAAGGACAAACAGACACACTTTCCACCACCACCACTACAGCCTTTTAACGTCCCACTGCTGGGCACAGGCCTTCTCTCTCATAGGAGAGAGGGACTTAGAGCTTAGACCCGCCACGCTGCCCCAATGCGGGTTGGGGGCCTTTGACTATTGTCACATGATATTGATAATAACCGGGACCGACTGCTTAACGTACTCTCGGAGCTCCGAGGCACAGGGGTGAAACACCGCCAACTACCAACTTCGGGCTGGCATTAGAATTTCTTGACAGAAAATCCAATCAATTATTTGCCCGACCCGGGAATCGACCTCGTGACCACTACACCAACGAGGCAGTCACATTTCACATTTATAGATAGTAGGGGTTATGTAAGCTATAGGGCATAGCTCAACATAACTATTCATGTAACGGGAAGTTAGCCAATTAGTTTTCAGCGTTTTCAAGAGCTACTACAGTTTTTCGAGCTACAGTACGATAGTTATTCTAATTGTCCTTAATTGATCGTGCGCGATGCTAACAGAACGGCGGTTTTTCAAGCGATCGTAGACCCCTATCCATATTAATAAAAAACTCGACGAATAAACACGGTTTTAGTCTAGCCAGTGACTATAATAATAGTTTCTATTCATAATTAACTAGTTTACACCAATTCAGTCTTGGTTCTCGAATAGTGAGTACCATTTATATATTACCATTTATTTGTATTACAATTTCTGTCAAATTACAGCTGTTATGTCTATAGTCTGATTTTTAATTCGGTGGAATTCGGATAGTTGTCTGATATTTGTATGAAAAACAGGGTTACCACCAGCTGAAGTTCAATTTTAACCCAAACCAAAGTACCTGAAGGATCTGTCGGGCATTTGTCATATCTACATGATTTTTATTTACATATTATGTAAGTTTTCAATTTATTATCATTTTCGTGGGAACTGTTTTATCTCTGGTAACATTAAGAAACGTTCCAAGGAATTAAAAATCAGAGTATACCAACACCGTTTTCGAACCCACGCGCGGCTCTATTGGAATCGCGCTTAGAGTGCTGCAACTTTTCCGCCGGTTCTTCAATTTTAGAATGGCTTAGAATCCATTGCCCACTATCAAAAATTAAAGAAAAAAAGAAAAAAACACTATTCCTTCTATATCTGTCTATAATAATATTATAATAATAATAATCTATCTATCTATCTATAATATAAAGTAGCTTGTCCTGACTGACTGATCATCAACGCACAGCTTAAACCACTGAAGCTAGAAACTTGAAATTTTCACAGTAGCTTCCTTTTATAACGTAAGAGCACACTAAGAAAGGATTATTGTAAAATTACACCCCTAAGAAGGTTAAATAGGGGATGAAAGTTTGTATGGAAGTCCGTCATTTTTCAAGTTATATCCATGAAAATTGGTATTTGGGCTTTCAATAAAAAATAATGAGTATATATTTCAGGATTTTTGAAAATTCTTCCCCTAAGTGTGTAAAATATGAGATGAAATTTTGTATGAAAGTCCGTTATTTTTAAAGTTATATCAATGAAAATCGGCATTTGTATTGTTGGTTAAAAATAAAGAATTACGTGTTTCAGGAATTTTGGAAATTCTACCCCAACGTGAGATTTATAAGAATCCACGCGGGCGAAGTCGCGAGCATCAGCTAGTATTTATATATATCTATAGTATATTATGTAGATTAAAGTACCTTGGCGAGTTGTGAGTTTATCCATTTGGCAAATGTTTTCTTTTGTACATCCTCCCGCTCATCTGTAAAAGAAAGAAAACCACGTTTAACAAATAATAATAACCTATGACCCTGTATACTTCGAACGCATTATATATTTTCAAAATCTTGAACTATTATAGGAAAGACAGTCTGAAATTTCTCCAGGATATCACTATTCTTTCGCGTGTAATAAACAAGCAAAAGGTATTTTATTCCGTTCGTTATTCTAATCAGATCCGCAAGAAAAAAAAATTATACGCATGAATGAATAAAGTAAGTAAATGTACATGTTTAGATATATATTTACCACTGTCCGGGTTACGCTATAACATATAACATAGAGCAAATATATAATGTATATATAGCACGGTAATCATATATCTCTTCATTCATTTTTATGGACATGTTCCTACTAAACTATAGCTACTATATAATCAAATACACGTTGTCTTTAATCTATGCTATAATATAGTATTGGCTTTCTGTGCTTATGTCGTATTATGCTATACTAGATTTATAGCAGAATAGCAAATATGGCGTAGACTGAACTGCTTTTCAATAAGTTAATAGAAAGTAGTATAGCATTACTTTCATTTGAATACGTAAAATAAAAAATTTAACTAAAATAAGTCGATCTTGCTTATCTACTCCTATTAAAATTGAATGAACTCAATTACACGTATGATCGTCACACTCCTCCAACTGCGCTTTTATTCCAACCAACACTTCCCAAGTTTTCAACAATGTCAACATCCTAACATTCTTCTTTAGCTTACTTATTCCTTGATTACTTAAGATTTCAAATTACTTAGTCGCCAATGAAAAAGTAATCAGTCACATTCTTCAAACTAAACTCTTTCCAATTTTTCGCTCCATCAATATTTATTCAACATTATAGTTCCTAATGCTTCGTCTTTTACTACATCTTTAGTTTTCTCTTTTTTCTTGTAGTACAACCTTATTTCTGGTTTGTAACCTTCATAAGCTATCAATGAGATAACACCAGACGTGCACCAGACTAATTTGTTATTTAGTCACTAAACCACACGCAATTCCTTAATTCTTGACAGCAGAAAAATCACAACAATTAGCAGCATGCAACAACACAACACTGTAGAGTCAAAAACTCGAAATTAAGTAATCGAAACCTCGAAATCGATATACAATGTGGGCATTGAGGTGAATGGGATTAATACGACTGACCAAGATACTGGACACAAGTGTGCTAGCAACGAATTAGCAGGTAGACGATAATCTCTACGTTGCATGTCTGGTCGACATGTTCACAGCAGCATATTACCAATCTATCAGATCTATCTATAATAATATAAAGAGGTTTGTCCTGACTGATCATCAACGCACAGCCTAAACCACTGAAGCTACAAACTTTCCCAGTAGCTTTCTGCTCACTAAGAAAGGATTATTGGAAATTCCACCTCTAAGAGGGTTAAAATAGGGGATGAACGTTTGTATGAAAGTCTATCATTTTTCAAGTTATATCCATGAAAATTGGTATTTAGGTTTCCGAATAAAAATAAAGAATTACGTGTTTCAGGATTTTTGGAAAAACTACCCCCGAGTGGGTTAAATTGGGGATGAAAGTTTGTATAAAAGTCTGTCATTTTTCAAGTTATATCCATGAAAATTGGTATTTAGGTTTGCGAATAAAAATAAAGAATTACGTGTTTCAGGAATTTTGGAAAAACTATCCCCAAGTTGGTTAAATAGGGGATGGAAGATTGTATGAGATTTGTATGAATCCACACGGGCGTAGTCGCGAGCATCAGCTAGTTATTATAATAGAGCTGCAGTTATTTATTGATAAAGAAGACATGGAAGGCATGAGGAGACATTACAGTTGCCCAATTCATCTCAAATGATGCGGACGAGTAAGGTTATAAGATTGGCTTGCAAGCACAAAGTAATCCAAAAAGTTTCAAAAGTTATAAACGTTAGGATTTCGATAATAATTATTATCGAATTAATTAAATAATTATAATTAATGACGATTGATTTATCTCTCGAAGATATATGTAGGTAGTTGGGACAATAAATTGAAATAGACCAGAAATAGCCCGTCAATTGGACAAAGGAGGGCTCTTTCATCAAATCAATAAGGAGAAAACAATCAATTGATAAGTGGGAAAATCACTGAAGACATTATTGGAACCGTAATGATTCTAGTCCATTACTAAACGCTTTCACTGCAAGAGTTCTTCCTTTCGATACAAATCGAAAAGCATTCAAAACCCCGAAAATCATTCAAACCCCGTATATTTTAAGAAAATATTTAGGGACATAATTATCTAGACTTAGGTATAGTCGTCAAATATAATTTAATATCTCGCTAGTAAGATACAGAGACGAAAACGGTACTGCCCAAAACAAGAGAGTTTGGCGTTTTTCAGCTGGGAGGTTACAATCAACTTCGGATTCTCTAGCTATCACAGTGCGTTATTGGATCTCCCTGTGTATGATACTACCGCAAATCCCGCTCTAAGCATTCGCTAATAGAGTTTATTAAATAAGTCCACACAATTTTTTGCTCACTAACTAACGCAATCAAAATTATTAGTGGATATCCCTGTGTATGATACTACCGCAAATCCTGCTCTAAACATTCGCTAATAGAGCTTTAAATGAGTCCACACAATTTTTTGCTCAATATCTAACGCAATCAAAATTATATCACAATCACTCTCACTAACATAGCCAGCTCGAGCATATATCGCGGACTGGATATGTCCTGTAAATGACAGATCCCGTTAGATGCGCTTCGACGGATATAAGTCTATGTCTGCATTGTTATGTAACGCCGCAACGGGGCTCGCATGCAAATTAGACAGACAGAAATATCAAGAGTATAGCTATTTGTTTACAGTGGATATGGTAGTATTCGATTTGAAGAGACATGATAGATAGATGTATAAAATAGGTGGTCATCAACTAATAGACGTCCACAGCTGGTCATAGATCTTTTGTAGGGACTTCTACGCGCCGCGAACTTGTACCACTTAAATCCATCGGCTCCCTGCGATGTCTGTTATCGGCCCACTGGGTGGAACGGATGACACCAGACGACTAACAGACACCAGAGTTGTCTGTCAGTCCAGCCAGTGTTCGTGTAGATAATAATTTATGTTCATAATCTGACCATTCCTGACTCCTGATCCTGAGTAACTTTTTGAGGTGCGACAAATCACAATCATCTAAACCCTGCCTAACTTCACACCGCACCTTTTCCCGTGCTCATGGCCTTGTGCCCGACCTCCGAGCATCAGACATTTTTATTGCCAAGCAACAAAAACTATGACTTGTAACTATTTACCTACTTAAAGATGATTCATTTATCTTTGAGCAAATGTGGTAGGTACAAAATAGAGCAATGAATCTTTTGTATTGTTACGAATGAACCTTATTTCTAGAGCAATAAGGTTCATAATTGCTCGTCACCTAATAAATACCTAATCACCCATCGATGTAAACAAACAACAACGAGACCTTTCCCGAATAAACATCGATAGGGGTGGAACTTTCTAGAAAACACTTAGTCACGCGGTAACGGGTATATAAAGGGACCGGCGAGCTGACGCGGGCAGTTCAGTTCTGAGAGCCGAGCGAAATACAAGCGAAGGAAGCGATCGGAAGTGAAGAGGATTGGAAGCGAACAAGCGTGAAGAGGAAGTCTACAAGAAGATCAGGAGTACCAAGTGGAATACGGAAGTGCGGAATAAAGTCTGATCAAGGGTCACCAGGTGTTTTATTCCAAATTTTCGAACCCCAGCACGTAACAATTGGTGTCAGAAGTGCGATTTGGAAGCTATGCCATTGACTCCGAGAGACGACTTCGGCAGCGAGGGTGTCAAGACCAGGGCCCAGCGTGCAGCGGAATCCAGCCGAGCACCTGTGGAGGAGCACCTGGAGGAACCAGCACCTGGTGGGTCCCCCCAGCTGGCCCCGCCCACTGGCCACACCCACCAGGCCCCGCCCACTGGCCACGCCCACCAGACCACGCCCATTGAGACCACGCCCACTCAGCCGGAGGCCCCGCCCACTGGCCACACCCACCTGGCCACGCCCACTGAGCAAGCCACGCCCACCGTTGACTTGTCGAGTTTGATGCGGATAATGCAACAACAGTTTGCAGCGATACAGGAAAATCAAGATTGCAAATTTGCAGCGATACAGGAAAATCAAGATTGCAAATTTGAAGGGGTGCAGCGGACTGTTTTGTCGGCCGTTCACGAAGTCGGCGGCATGGTGGCTAAATTGCGAAAAGAGTTGGACCTCATGGACGAGCGAGTCACCTGCCTAGGAACGGACATAGATGGTGTGAAGACTGGCCTCAACGAGCTACAGAAAAAGGTGATACGTCTTGAAACGACAAGACTAACGTCAAGTGGAGCGATGGGCGCAGTTCAGGGACCTAATGTTAAGGTACCCCCATACGACGGTAGCACCTCCTGGCCCGCGTACCGGCAACAGTTTCAGACTGTTGCTACTGCCAACGGATGGACGGACGAACAGTGCTTGACTGCCCTCACTGTCGCATTGAGAGGGCAGGCTCTAACTGTTCTGGAGGCCTTTCCTACTTCAGGCTGTGGATACAAGGAACTGTTGGATGCACTCGAATCCAGGTATGGGGAGCGACATCTGGAGCATGTGTTCCGCGCCCAGCTGCGCGATAGAGTCCAGCGATCTGGAGAGGGTCTCCAGCAATGGGCGTTGGAAATAGATAAGATTGTGCGGAAAGCTTATCCATCGGCCGACGATAAGATGGTAACCGCAAACATCGTGCAAGCTTTTGTCGATGGAATTAAAGACCTGGAGGTAAGAGCTGCCGTGAGGCTTGGTCACCATGCCTCATTAAAAGAAGCATTGGCGCATGCCTTAGAGGTCGAAGCAGTTCGACACGACATTCGTCAGACTCACAGACTACGTGAAGTTGTCGAGGAGGTGAAAGAGGTTAAGACCTCATTCAGGAAGAACTTTGGCGCTGTGTGCTATAGATGCGGTGAGAAAGGGCATTTGCAGCTGAATTGCCCACAGAAAGAGTCGCAGATGTCCCGACTAATGAAAATAGAGAAACGGTTGGAGGAGCTTGCGAAGAGAGGTGAGGATGCAAGGTCTCAAAATCAGGGAAACTAGTAACAGCCAGGACTAAGGGGCGAGTACTGGCTGGCACGGAGGGAGCCCCAGCAACGGTTATCTCACAGGTATGCGATGGGAACAATTTAGCAATGCCAAGCATGGATAAATCAGGTTCTTGGAAGGATCCTACAGTCTATGAGCTTCTTAAAGACTGCAAAAGCAACCTGACTTATTCACAAAGCATCAAGGCAAAGAAGTTTCTATTACGCTACGCGGACATCTTTTCTAGTCAAGAAGGAAACCCAGGGAGAACATCGTTAGTGCAGCATAGAATCGATACCGGAAATGAGGGACCCATCCGTCAGCGGGCGAGACGGCTACCAATCGCGAAGGAAAAAGAAGTCGAGGATATGTTGAAAGAAATGGAAAGGAACAAAATAATAGAACCATCCGCAAGTCCCTGGTGCTCACCGGTTGTGCTTGTGAAGAAGAAAGATGGAAGCACACGGTTCTGCGTGGACTATAGGCGGCTCAATGACATCACAAAGAAGGATAGTTACCCGCTACCTAGAATCGATGACACTCTGGATACTTTGAGTGGCATGAAATGGTTTTCGACTCTAGACCTAAAATCAGGTTACTGGCAGGTAGAAATCCATCCAAAAGACAAGGAGAAGACAGCGTTTTCAACGGGAAAAGGATTATGGCAGTTTAATGTTATGCCTTTTGGATTGTGCAACGCACCTGCCACCTTCGAACGACTCATGGAATGTGTGCTAGCAGGATTAGTAGGAGATGCCTGCTTGGTGTATCTAGATGACGTCGTTATCATGGGTCGAGACTTCGAGGACCATTTGCAAAACATGGAGCGAGTCTTCGCCAAAATACATGGGGCAAACTTAAAACTTAACCCGAAGAAGTGTCAGCTATTTAGGAAAGAAGTGAATTATCTCGGCCATGTTATCACAAGTGAGGGCATCCAGACTGACCCGGCGAAAATTGAAGTGGTTAAAAAATGGCCTACCCCTAAAGACAAGACAGAGGTAAGGGCATTTTTGGGTTTGTGCTCTTACTACAGGCGTTTCGTCAAGGGGTTTTCTGAGATCGCGAAACCGTTACATAGACTGACGGAAGAGAAAAGACCATTTTGTTGGGATGAAGCCTGTGAGGATTCCTTTTCAAAACTGAAGGAATACCTATGTGAAACACCAATTCTGGGATACCCACAACCGGAAGGCCAGTTTATCGTCGATACCGACGCGAGCAACACCGCGATTGGAGGAGTGCTATCCCAAAAGCAGGGAGATAGAGAAGTCGTTATGGGGTATTTCAGCAAATCACTGTCAAGACCGGAACGGAACTACTGCGTGACACGGAGGGAACTTTTTGCCGTGGTAAAAACATTGCAACACTTCAGCAAGTACCTAATCGGCCGAAAGTTTTTACTACGTACGGATCATGCAGCATTGAAATGGCTACTGCAATTTAAGAATCCCGAAGGTCAAGTTGCTCGGTGGATTGAACAGCTCCAGGAATATGACTTCGAGACTCAACATCGCAGCGGGAAGTCACATGGAAATGCAGATGCACTTTCTCGGAGGCCATGCCCGGAAGAATGCAAACATTGCATCAAACAGGAGTCGACGGAGCTATCATTGAAACTTACCAGGACGAGTTCCTTAGGACCCTGGGAGGATGATGCAATGAAGATGGCTCAAGAGGGTGATGAGGATCTACGGCACATCATCGTGTGGAAGAAAAGAGGAGACGCCAGACCAACATGGAGTGAGGTTGCACCTATGAGCGTTATCACTAAGGCATACTGGGCACAGTGGAGCAGTCTTACTCTACAAAATGGAATACTCTACCGAAAATGGGAAAAGACTAACGGTAGGGAGTTCCATCTTCAGGTAGTCGTTCCGAGAGCCAAGGTACCCGATGTCCTACGTGAAGTGCATGACGGAGTTTCGGGAGGTCATCTTGGCGTCAAGAAGACACTAACGAAAGTACGGGAGAGGTTTTACTGGCTCCATTGTCGGGAGGATGTGCAGGACTGGTGCCGTAAATGTACCATTTGCGCTGCCGTGAAGGGACCGCAGACAAGGAGTAGAGGTAACCTGCAGCTGTACAATGTTGGTGCACCCTGGGAACGTATAGCTATTGATGTAGCCGGACCATTCCCTGTGACTGAATCAGGGAACAAATACTTCATGGTTGTTATGGACTACTTCACTAAGTGGCCGGAAGTATTCGCGATACCTAACCAGGAAGCTACAACTGTTGCAACTAAGCTCGTTGAGGAGGTTATATGTCGCTTTGGTGTACCATTGGAAATCCACTCAGACCAAGGAAGGAACTTTGAATCGCAAGTGTTTCAGGAAGTATGCAAAATTTTAGGTCTGCATAAGACACGCACAACTGCATACCACCCGCAGTCTGACGGAATGGTTGAAAGATTCAATCAGACGCTTGAAAGGCATTTGGCAAAGTTGGTTGACGCCCACCAAAGAGACTGGGACAGGTACATTCCACTGTTTCTCCTCGCCTACAGGACTGCAGAGCATGAGAGCATAAAGGCGACTCCGGCGTTAGTCAATTATGGCAGGGAACTACGGTTACCAGTAGACTTATTGATGGGAGGGACACCGGATGAACCTTGCACCGTACAAGACTACGTCGCCAATCTGAGAGAGAAAATGCGAGAAATACATGCTACAGTCAGGGAAAACGGATTGCAATCAAGTGAGAACATGAAAACCAGATACGACCGGAAATCGAACACGAGCGGATTCGAGGAAGGCGCCTTAGTCTGGCTGCATAATCCGACTCGTCGAAAAGGGAAATCTCCAAAATTGCAAACCAGATGGGAGGGTCCATACAAAGTGGTTACCCGTATTAACGACGTCACGTATAGGATTCAACGTCAACCAAGGGGAAAATTTAAGGTTGTGCACATCGACCGCTTGGCAAAACATTACGGAAGCAACAGTGATGCTCGGGACGAGCATCGCTAAGAGGGGGGCAGTGTTACGAATGAACCTTATTTCTAGAGCAATAAGGTTCATAATTGCTCGTCACCTAATAAATACCTAATCACCCATCGATGTAAACAAACAACAACGAGACCTTTCCCGAATAAACATCGATAGGGGTGGAACTTTCTAGAAAACACTTAGTCACGCGGTAACGGGTATATAAAGGGACCGGCGAGCTGACGCGGGCAGTTCAGTTCTGAGAGCCGAGCGAAATACAAGCGAAGGAAGCGATCGGAAGTGAAGAGGATTGGAAGCGAACAAGCGTGAAGAGGAAGTCTACAAGAAGATCAGGAGTACCAAGTGGAATACGGAAGTGCGGAATAAAGTCTGATCAAGGGTCACCAGGTGTTTTATTCCAAATTTTCGAACCCCAGCACGTAACAGTATATATGTACCGCAGAAATGCCTTAACACAATACTATAGTTGGGACATTGCAAACGTGCGAACTGAGTCATGAATCATTTTTATCATTTGTGGCTATGAGATTTGATAGTACAAAAAATAATTCAGTTACTTCTAATACTTGTACAGTAGGTATCTAGTATCTACCTACTGTACCTAGGGACTATTACACTACATACTATAATATTAAATGTTAATTGCTTATCACTGCGAGACGAGGTCGCGGTCATTATCATTTTTTGTACATTTCCGATTAAAATGTTTCTTCTAACTATACTAAATTCATGATCACAATCAACTGCCTCGTTGGTCTAGCGGTTAGCACGTTCGACTGTGGATCACGAGGTCCTGGGTTCGATTCCCGGGTCGGGCCAATAAAAAAAATGAGGTATTGGGTTTTTCTGTCAAGAAATTCTCAGTGCCAGCCCGGAGTTGGAAGTTGGCGGTGTTAGATACACCCCCGTGCCTCGGAGAGCACGTAAAGCCGTCGGTCCTGCGCCTAATCTCTCCGGTCGTGTCGCATTGGCGTCCCATCGGACTATGAGAGTGAGGGAATAGAGAGTGCACCTGTGTATGCGCACACACTTGTACACTATAATATCTCCTGCGCAGATGGCTAGTCTCTGCCTCGGTTGAGATTGGCCGCCGTTGCCGAAATTCGGTCAGGAGGACATTAAATTCATGATCACTGATCTACTACGGCTAAACTGTAATGACTAATGATCGATAGTTACCAGAAAAAAGTTGGTTGTCTGTACAGTCGGTTTACGGACGATAATTTTACGTGATAACGTCATAAGAAAACAAAGAGAGATAGATGTGTCACAAGCCAAACGCTTATACTGATCGTGTCTTCTCTATCGCTTGTTCCGCGCTCTGGGTTGTACGCGGTATGTGACAATGAGTCATGCTTTTTCGTGCGTGTAGCCGGCGTTCATCGATTTTTACGATATTATCACGTCAAAAAACTCATATTATCACTCTGATATACCTAGTTAACCGTATCGCGTCGCCTCGACGGGCGTTCACACGTGGGCGAGCCCCTGTTTAATGGAAAGTTATGCCCATATCCATCCTCGACGTTCGTCCAAATTAGTCAACTCCTGCTCACGCTCATTGGCATTTAAGTGTGTTTTTTAGGGTTCGCTTGAGGTTAAGGTTCGTTTTGAGGTAGGTATACGCTCAAAAGGTAAACAAGTATAAAGTTCGTAAACTAATTGTAAAACCCGACTACGCTTAAAAAATTGATAATAATTTAGTGTGCAGAAAGCGCGGGGCAAGCAGCTAGTGGCGCCATCTGTTATGTTTATACGAAATTAATTTAGTAATCTAGAAAGCCGCGCGAAGGTCACTTCTCGATTTTTTCGTAAATAAAATGTAGTCACCCGGACCATAACAACGAATCAATGGACACCTCATTCATCAAAATTGGTCCAGTAGTTTAGGTGCTACGATGATACACGCAGAACAATATACAAAATCATACAAAAATCGCCCACAAACATACATACACGACCTACATAGACTGCTAAAATCATAATTCTTACTTTTGGCTTTGCTGTAGTCGGGTAAAAAGGAACACTTATAAGATCACTCTCTTGTCCGTCTGCCTGTCCGTGTGTCACCAACGATTTTCTCAGCAAGCAAAGCAAGGTCTTACAGCACAAATAAAAGGAAAATTTCAAAAAATGAAAAAAGTAGAAAATTAAAGGATATTTCCATACATACGCCGTTAACAATAAACCTCTACAAACACAGTTAATAGTTTTGCGGTTCATTACGAAAGGATTTCTGTTATAATTATAACGTTCATTATTACGTTAAATGCGTTTACTTCTGGAGTACGGAACCCTCGGTGCGCGAGTCTGACTCGCACTTGGCCGGTTTTATTTCTTGATAACATTCAATGTATTCTGAAGAAACGTGTGGGGCATAATTTTATGAGTGCAATTAGACTTATAAGGTGAGCTCCGTTGAAACTTTTTAAAAACATCGTAAAGAAATGTTTTTCATTTGGATTCAATTTTCTTGTTCCACCGCCCGTAACTTCTATACCTACTTCTACAATCATCGATGAAAATGCGTACCTACGAGAAAATATTAAACGTTATACTTTTTTGATGTAATTGGACAAATACTGAATTATTCGTTTCTTTTTAACAGCGAATTCCAAAAAAGATCATTTTTTGGTCTCGTATTTTTCTTCTGTTTCGTATTTTTTTTCTATGTACCCACTCGTATAACGATTTTTCCGAGATTTCTGGACCGATTTTCGTGATTTTTAATTTAATCCTCACAGGGAATTTACGAAATAGTCCCGAAAAAATTTCTGGTTCCAACTCCTCCAGTGGGTGGGGCATAAAACTCGATTAAACATGCTGACTCGCGACGATCTCCCTCCCTTCAATATCTTGTGTAATTACCTATTACTCAAACAAAATATATGTCTTTTACACTGTATTTTTTTTTGTTTAAAAGGTGAATTAGCCGGGAGTGTAGTCGGGAATGTTTGATGAAAATCGGTCCAAGATGGCCGCCGCCACAAAATGGTGCATTACATATTTTTTCACATCTCCCTCAATATATGGGTGTCAAATGAAAGGTCTTGACTAGTAGAATACACTATGATTTCAAATCCAAGATGGGCGCCACCACAAAATGACGAATGTAATTTTTTTTTAATTTTAAATTTTTTATATTTTTTGAATAGAATTTTTATAGACACGACATTTTAAGACAAACGGCCCGGGGCTCACGCTCGGGATGCCAAACGCGTCGCCACGCTGCGCTGCGCTGCCGACGAGATTTCTCTTCGTAAAAACTCCTGATTCCACAAGACGTGTTTACGTACCAACATCGAATGCGACTCGATAAAAGATTGTTTACTTTCAAGTATGTCTAACGAAACATTTTTATCTTCATTCATCTTAATCCGGTACATACCTACTCGAAAGTTGGTGGCGTTTGCAGTCTAGTGATTGAAATAAATTATATATATTATTAATTATTAATGTTTATACTATTACTGTCCAAAGGATGCCTAAAAGCTAAGACTATGTAATATATCTATACTAATATAATAAAGCGGAAGAGTTTGTTTGTTTGAACGCGCTAATCTCAGGAACTACTGGACTGATTTCAAAAATTCTTTCACCGTTGTATATATGTACGTGATCCCTGAGTGCTATAGGCTATATGTTATGTACCACGGGCGAAGCCGGGGCGGACCGCTAGTATTATACAACGTTAGTTTTACTTTGCGCAAAAACCGAAACACGTGTCAAATATTTTTACATTAACAATATTTATATAAAATTTCAAAGAAATATAATGAAAAGTAACGAAGTTATAAGCTTGTTATGTTGCGTCGTTGTTCTCGAAATAAATGGTCACCGCAAGCCGTCGCCGCAGGGACTAGCGATCGACGCGAGTTGAATGACCGCCGCTGTGTGCCGACCGTCAGCTGATGCACGGTAAATCGTTGTGTCTAAGCTTGTAGGATTTCAAAATATTTTTGGACAAAAATATAACACTATATAAAACTGATTGGATTCGATTTTGTTACTGATTCTGAACAAACTACTTTCAGGTTTTGCGTAAAGTAAAACTAACGTTGTATGTATTAAAAGTGTCGTCAACTTTCAAAATGAAAATTTTATATCTTAGATTCTACCAGAACTTCAAGTATAAGACAAATGGTTATTAGTATTGTATTGTGTTTAGGCTGTATAATAATAGCGCTATGTTTTCGATGGCGGTCCCCTGCACATACCCTGTATAAATAAAATCCTACGCACTCGAAATACCTTACGCAATGTCGCAAGTTAGTAAGGTCATCGAATATAATATACCTGTTACTTGCTCTCATGTCTGTGAATGAATACCGGCGTTATGTAACACGTACTCACTACCGCATGCATTATGACTGCAACGTGCGGCGCCGGCGGCGCGGGCGCGGCGACAAGGTGCCGCGACTTTTTAGGGCTCCGTAGTCCGTACGCAAAGGGTAAAACGGGACCCTATTACTAAGACTGCGCTGTCCGTCTGTCTGCCTGTCCGGTCTGTCACCAAGCTGTATCTCATGAACCGTGATACCTACAGTTGAAATTTCCACAGATGTGTTTCTGTTACCGCTATTTAACAACGAATACTAAAAAACAGAATAAAACAAATATTTAAAGGGGGGCTCCCATACAACAGACATGATTTTATTGCCGTTTTTATAGATACGGGTACGGAACCCTTCGTGTGCGAGTCCGACTCGCACTTGGCCGGTTTTTTCGACGCACAGGTGTTTACAAATAGATAAGCACTGGCCTATTCCTGTTGGACATTCTGATTTCCTCTCGTTGGTCTGCTGGTTAGCATATTCGATTGCAGATCACGAGGTTCCGGGTTCGATTCCCGGGTCGGGCAAAATAATTGTTAGGCATTGGGTTTTTCTGTCAAGAATTCTCAGTGCCAGCCCGGAGTTGGTAATTGGCGGTATCTCACCACCGTGCCTCGGAGAGCACGTTAAGCAGTCGGTCCCGGTTATTATCACCGGGAAAAAAGTTCAAATTATCGAAAGATTCAAATTAACGAGTGTCAAATTATCGAGAGTGGACTGTTATGTAAAGTCCGTTCGGTAACTTAGTGTCGGTACAGGCGCAGGTGCTCTTAGTATTCTTCTTTTATTTTTATTATTTTTTTCTGTTTGTAATTTTTTTTCTATTCTAACAGAATCTCCGAATAGTCTGCCAATCCGCATTTGGCCAGCGTGGTAGACTATGGTTAAAATCCTTCTCATTTTGAGAGAAGTTCATGATAATATTATATTTTATGTTTATGGTTATATTGTAATAAAATACGAATATAAAAAAATATAAAAGGAAAGAGAATTTTAATAAAAAAATATGAGTAGGTATAAAACGCCAAAACCCCTTGTGCCTATACACCCCGCGCGAACAGACTATAATGTATGTAGTTAGTAATAAATGGTTTTAATGTAGCCTACTGGTAATAAGATCATTTCTCCCATGGCTAATGACTTTGCAGCGTGCCTCACTTATCAACAAATTAGTTGCTTACATTGAACCCATTATGCACAGATCCTTATGCAAGTGTCTAAGGCTGCGCACACAATAGGATGTTTCTGAATAAGTACGTAACTAGTTACTTACTTACTTTACTTTAGTATTTTGTTTATTATTATTTTATAATTACTTTAGTATTTTGTTTTAGAGTTTTGTAATTAACTACGAAGTTTGTCGGAGATGAAGACGCTTTGTATTTAGAGGAAACTGTTTTTTATGTACAAAGTACAAACCCAACGGAGTTATATCATTTGGATACATATAATATACTAGCTTCTGCCCGCGGCTTCGCCCGCGTGAATTTCCGTTTTCCACAAATCCCGAGGGAATAGTGGACTCCCTGTTCCCGTTCCCGCTCGTATAACGTATATGGTTCTCACAATAATGTGTTAATTCAACTAAATCGACAGGTTTGAAAGTAGTGCTTTTCTCTTCCTCAGGGCTCAGTTTGATATTTGCTGAGCCTCAGCGCCTTATAATCGAAGCAGGAAATTTTTTCCTAACCCCCACTGTTGTAGAAAATTTAACTCCCTTGGGAGTTCGTTTCTACACAGTAAGGCAGTGTTAACGGAGGGCTGTTGGTGACCCAGTGCAAGCCCAAGCGGCTTTTCGTGTCGAGTCCCGAAGTGGCTCATGTGTACGCTCAGCGCCTTATCATTTTCTCTGGTAAGGAACTAACTAAATCGGTAAATTCAATCTAGAGATATGTTTACAACTTCTTCCTGTATGTACCCTGAAAATGCTTTCTGAGTAGAAACTAACTAATCCAATATTTAGTCTGGACGCCTAGAGATTCGTTTCCACTTTAGGCACCAGTGTGCGCTTGACCTTAACGACGTCAAACAGTGAGCGATCCATCAGTGAAGTCATTCATTGAACAATCAGTTTCACACGACAATCATCTCCTTCGCGTTCGTTTCATAAAGATGCAAGAGTACCTAATATTTTGGGCTGAGTATTTCTTAGTCCAATTTTTCGTCGTCATCGTCGACTGACAGACGTCCACCGCTGGACACGTGTCTCTTTCAAAGATCGCCACAGAACACGACCTTGTTTTTTTTTATTCAAGTAGGTACAAGTTAGCCCTTGACTGCAATCTCATCTGATGTTAAGTGATGATGCAGTCTAAGATGGAAGCGGGCTAACTTGGAAGAGGTATGCATACCCCTAATCGGTTTCTACACGGCATCGTACCGGAACGCTAAATCGCTTGGCGGCACGGCTTTTCTGCTGGGTTATTCTGTAACTTAGTTAGCAACTGAAAATAGTTGCCAACTGATTAGAATATAATAGAATAGAATAGAATAGAAAAGGTTTTTATTCAAATAAACTTTTACAAGTACTTTTGAATCGTCGATTGAGTCTACCACTGGTTCGGAATGCAGTTCCAGTTTACGCAGATTAGTTTGATATACATTGCTGCTTTACTGTGGGAAATATAAAGTGTTTTCATAATTTTACACAGTAAAGCAGCAATGTATATCGAACTAATTCGTTGGCAACTATTTTCAGTTGCTAACTAAGTTACAGAATAACCCCCCTGGTAGGGTAGTAACCAGCCACAGCTGAAGCCTCCCACCAGAAATAAAATCCCAAATTGCCCCTGCCGGGAATCGAACCCAGGACCTTCCACTAAGACCACAGCGCTCACCACTGCGCCAGGCAGGTCACCTTATTCCGCTTGTGTCCAGCGTTTCGTTCGACATTTCCATCGCTTCCAACTTTTGATAACTTTCCCAAAAATCTTATATTCCGGTCAACCGCAGCCCGTACACGGCGATGCGTGGATTGTGCGAGTTTTTCTCGAAAATCGTTCGCAAGAAAAAATGCCACCGTTGTATGTACCTATTCAGTGAAACATGTGCAAGAACGCGGTCCGAGTGGAACACCGCGCTCGCCCGTTTTGTGCGTGAAAGTCGTGTGAAAGAATTACATGTGCCCGTGAACGAATCCGACTGCAGATCACGAGGTTCCGGGTTCGATTCCCGGTTCGGGCCAGTAATTAATTGTTAGGTATTGGGATTTCCTGTCAAGAAATTCTCGGTGTTTCACCCCCGTGCCTCGGAGAGCGCGTTAAACCGTCGGTCCCGGTTATTATCACTAGCATGTGACAAATAGTTAAAGCCCTCCAACCCACATTGAAGCTGTGATAGCCTAGTGGTTAGGACGACCGACTTCTAATCGGAGGTCGTGGGTTCGATCCCTGGGCACGCACTTCTAACTTTTCGGAGTTATGTGCGTTTTAAGTATTTAAATATCACTCGCTTTAACGGTGAAGGAAAACATCGTGAGGAAACCTGCATGCCTGAGAGTTCTCCATAACGTTCTCAAAGGTGTGTGAAGTCTGCCAATCCGCTTGGCCAGCGTGGTACACTATGGCCAAAACCCTTCTTTGAGAGGAAACCCGTGCTCTGTAGTGAGCCGGTAACGGGTAAATGGTATTCATGTACTTAAATTACAAATTCTTTTGAAATACGCGACTGCAAAGTCGCAACGGCTGTAAGACATGGTCACTATGAGAAAGCTTAGTCACTCAGCGAGCGATGGAGACAGTTATCCTCGAAGTATCTCTTCCTGGTCAAATCTTAAAATAGCCAATCTGTTAAAAAATCTCGTTGAACTATGTCAGTTACTAGCTAGTATACCTAGTTCAACGAATTGAATGAGCAGATAGGTCGGAGAATCTTTCTAGCTTCGGCAACCCCCCTATTTGACGGCCAGACGACTACCTCGCACTGGAAAGCGCATTAGCTTGGCAAACCCCACATTTGATGACTAGGTGACATCAAACAGTCTCAGGGAGCTGATGGATACAAGCGACATAAGACCGCTAAGAGTGGAGGACCTTGATGGCGAAGAGGACGACTGCAAATTGCGAACAAACTTGATGGTGTAAATTTATGCTAGAGGGGTCGAACTTCCACCAATGTACTAGACGACTTAACTTTGATACATATGAAGAATGTTACGGTGGTTTAATAATTATACACTGAACAAAGACAAAGCGACCTGTTTCGGCAACTTGTACATAGGACTATTTACAAAAGTCCGAAAATGTCCAAAAATATGTCTTAAAAATATGTCCTCATCCTCACAAAAGTGTAGGTGACAAATGATAAGCAAACAAACGGTATAGCTTATGGCATGCGATGCGGAAGCACGTGTCACTCCACGGCAAACAGTTAGGCGGCTACACAAATGTGCGCCGTATAGTTAGGGAGATCAACACTGAGCTATGCTGCGCTATGCTGTGCTGTGGGGCCATCCATAAATTACGTCCCACGTTAGGAGGAAATGTGGTCGAAGAGACTTTTGAAAATTAGGTATTTGAAAAAACTATCGTTGTCGCGTTCAACCGTCCCGCGCCTCAAATTCGTGCAATAAGGACAACTGCAAATCCGACTCAATAGCCGTAAGTAAAAAGTCATAATTCGAGGTTTGGCTCTCTAGTGTTTCCTCCTCCAATATTGGTCCAATTTAAAAGATATTTCGTAAACTGAATATAAAGGATATATACTATGTCCCTATGTTTTGCTTTTTTCATTATTAATTGTCAAATTTGTACATTAGGTCTCTGTTGAAAGCGATCTAAAATAGGCAATTATGAGAATTAACGGTATGAGAAGTAACGGTTCTAGTGCTTATAAAAATAATGTATCTTCAAAAAGGAAAACATAAGGACATAGAAGAGGTTGATATTTATTTTGTAAAAATCATTGCTTTAGGATCATAAACCAGGGAGAAAACACGCGAGATCATTTGTATGGAGAAAAGAGCAACCGCGTTTCCTCTTAAAGTATTTCGCTTGCACTTGTGAAATGAGTGTCTCGCTGTCGTTATGATCTGTATTGACTCAGTCGCACAGCCCAATGTTATTTGTCTAGCCTGATTTTTAATGCGGTGGAATTCTGACAGTTGTCATTTAAAAATGGAATGAGTTATTTGTATGAAAAATAGGGTTACCACCTGAAGTTGAATTTTACCCTAAACTAAAGTACCTGAAGTATCTGTCAAGCATTTGTCATATCTATTTAGGTACATGAGGCAATTTTTTTTTATAGGAATAGCGGGCAACCGAGCAAGCGGATCACCTGATGTTAAGTGATTACCGCCGCCCATGAACATTAGCAGCGCCTGAGGAACCACTAATGCTTTGCCGGCTTTTGAGGAAGGGGACTGGCTCTTCAGCTCGCTGCCGGAACACACGGATGCTTTGCGGCAGATTACGGCTGAAGTGTGGTCGCTAGCCAGGCGGATTCGGGGTAGAATCCTACCACAAAGCGGTGATACCATCGAGATAGTCGTGTGGTATCAGGCACAACGACCCGTAGAGGGGACTGAGAGCGTCAGGGCCTCGTTAGCATATTGGCAGGGTGCACCGCGCGCAGGTGAGGTTGACTTTGGCCACATAGGTGGAATTTGGGCCACTTACACCTCAATTGATTTTTATTTATGTAAGTTTTGAATTTATTATCTTTTTTGTGGGAACTGTTTAATCTCTGGTAATAAAGAAACGTCAGAATTCCACGGAATTAAAAATCAGACTATAGAAATAGCACCAGAAAGTTAGCTTAGCTGAGCACAGCACAGCGCAGCATAGCTCAATGTTGGTTGGTCACCCTTACGACGTAGGATGAGCCGGCCCACGGTGTGAATAATGAGTATGCTGATGACTTTTGTGACGCGACTGCACATAATATGTAGTACATATTTACACATATTATCCAAACTCTATAATAGTAATCGTCCGGCCAATGGTAAATCTCAACGGATACTCCAACAATGCCGGAGATATTATTAGTTGACCAAAAGGACATTTTACTACAGCGAGTGCCGGGACGCGCGGCTGTGAAAACATTTCATTTCCGTCATATTTCCGTCAATAATATAAACAGCATCCTTCGGATACAATCAAACTATTTTTAACACCTGATGCAAAAACGACGGGTTGTTATAAGTTTGAGGTGTCTGTGTCTGTCTAAGGTAAATATGTTTCTAATTTAAAGAAATATTAAACTAATGAGCAATTTGTAATAACACGCACGAAATATTTTCTTAATCAACGTATTACCGCCGCGCGGCCGGTCGACTAACAGGCGGACGATAGCGTAGCATTCTGCGTGCATAGCCATTTGGATCAAATCACGATATAAATCACTAACAACTGGTTTTTCCGTCGACTTTGTGGTTTACTTATCTATACTAATATAATAAAGCGGAAGAGTTTGTTTGTTTGAACGCGCTAATCTCTGGAAGTAGGGTAGGAACACCGGTTTCCGGACACGCACCTGTTATCGTCCACCGAGCGGATCACTCTTAAGAAATGCTTAAAAATAGAAACATTATATGACTTACATAAAAATAATGCATCTCTATGCCAACTTGAATGTCTTATCAAGACACAGAGAAAGAAAAAAGTCTATTTCACTTAAGTTTCTTTGAAAACAAAGCGATCGAATTTTGAGTATGCAATTAAGGAATGAAAACGAGCCGTGTGGAGCAAAAAAATTAGTGGCATGCTTCAACTATCACGGGAAGTTATTAATCATTTTACTATAAGATTTAGTTTGATTCTTCTTTGTAGCACTTACTTATGTTTCATAAAATACTGTGAACGTGTTTTTTTACTTTTGATTACATTAGAATACAAATAAAAGGGGTGGACGACAACTAGTTAACTATTTTCTTAAGAAAACCTGTTATCGTCCGGGCGGTCAAACACAGGTTTAGCGTCTTAATTTTAGGTAGTCTTGTTATCAATCGAGGTGTGCACAAAATTGGAATTAAGTTTATTAATTCGAATCCTATACACATACACTAGTTAGTGACTAGTCTTCGTCCACTTTTTTCTCATTGTATATAATACTATGGGTCTTCAAAATCACGCGTGGACGATATCTAAATTTGCACTGAATAAATATTCTAAGATTCGACCACCAAGCTATTATTTGAAAATAAATAGATTTAGTAAAAATATAAATAATTAAACTTGTTTGACAAAAGAATTACCTTATATTTTATGTGTTTCTCCTTGGAACTTTGATATATTTATAAGTTAGATAGTATTGTCGATCATTATAATTTGTGGACGAAATTTAAAATAGAGAATCTGAAGTGCACCGGTTATCCGTCCACCTATATTTTAAACTGTATGAAAAACATATATTTTTTAATATTATGTTATTATTTAGGCGAATTTTGATTATTACTCATATCTATAATTTATTTTTTATTCATCTACAAGTTAGTCCTTGACTGCGATCTCATCTGATGTTAAGTGACGATGCAGTCTAAGATGGATGTGGGATAACCTGAAAGACGTACGGCAGAATCCGTACCCTTAAACGCTAAATGACTTGGAAGTAAGGCATACTAGACTAGAGACAATTTTGAAATTATTAAATTGAATTTACCAAATTGCTCTGCCGAGAATCAAGTAGAGGACCTTCCACTAATAAGACTTACCCCTGCGCCATGCCAGGGAGGCTGCCAAATTATATGTACCTACTTTTATATAATGTAAGTGCGATGTGGTAAAAGACGATGCAAGATAGATAAAGTAAAAGTAAGTAAAGTTGGTAAAGATATTACGTCATATTGTAGACTCTATAAACCGCGTTAACAAGGCAATAGTGTTTTTATCTGTTTTATTTTAAAACAAGCAGTTGACCGCTATTGCGTATGCGTAGAAAGACCACATCACTTTGTATAAAGTTCTTTATCACCCTGTGAAAGTTCTGTCAAAATAGGTTCAGCTGTTTTGAAAAGTAAGTATTACGAATAGACAAAAAATAGAAATCAATTTTTTCATAAACGGTTATGTGGCTTTTTAATAATGTATAAGTAAACATAAGTTCACTAATAAAAACCCATATATTTCGAAAAGACGGACAGGAAGTTAATTTTAATTGGTATAGATATTAAATACATATTAAAGTGGTGTTAATTTTTTATATTCATTATATTATATAATAATTAAAAAATAAAAATTCATAATATTATATAATAATTAAATAATATTCAATTACTTACTCATTACATGCATACTTTTTCATAGTAAATTTCTCATAGAAATCAGTGGACGGATAACAGGTACAAGGGTGGACGATAACTAGATTTAGTGGACGATAACCGGTGAAATCGGCATTTTCAGCTTTTTATTAGGATTTAAAAAAAACTAGTTATCTGACTAAAAAAATACTAACATGCAATGAAAATAGACTATACTAGAAGTATGTTTTAACAAGTTTTTGTTTAATTTTTTTTATAGAACATATATTTTCACCCTCTAAAACTCAGTAACTCCACTAAATGGACGATAACCGGTAAGAAAACCCTACCTATCGGATTTGAAAAATTATTTTTGCATTCGGTAGTCTAATTTTTGGGGCAGGTTATAGGCTATTTAGTATACCAAAAATCCTCCCCTAAGGGGGTAAAATGGGGGTAGAAAGTTTGTATGAAAGTCCTATGTTTTTAAAGTTACAGACCTGAAAATCGGCATTTAGATTATTAGTTTTAAATAATAAAACTCTGTATATTTTATTTTGAAAAATCTTCCCTTAAGGGTGGTAAAATAGGGGATGAAAGTTTTAATTGGAAGTTTTAATTATAATTTTGCTATTGTCAACTTGAAATTTGGTAGGTAGGTTAATTATAGGGCTTAGATATCAGCCTAGAAAATATTTCATGAAAATCCTCCCCTAAGGGGGTAAAATGGGGGTAGGAAAGTTATGTTTTTGAAGTTACAGATATGAAAATAGGCATTTAGATTATAATTTTTAAATGATAAAAACCTGTATAAGTTAATCTGGAAAATCTCCCCCCCTTAAGGGTGGTAAAATAGGGGATGAAAGTTTTTATGAAAGTCCTATGTTTTTAAAGTTACAGACCTGAAAATCAGCATTTAGATTATGAATCTATACTAATAAATAAAATTGAAGTGTCTGTCTGTAATATCGAAATAACTACCTCATATTAAGCTCATATGGTTATTTGAACGGTACCATAACCGAATCACACGTTTTTAAAATTTTTGTCTGTCTGTCTGTCTGTCTGTCTGTCTGTCTGTCTGTCTGTTTGAACGGGCTAATCTTCGGAACGGCTGAACCGATTTTGACGGGACTTTCACATACAAGTAGAGAATTAACCAGGGAGTAACATAGGCTACTTTTTTAACCGACTTTCAAAAAAGGAGGAGTTGTGTTTTTCTACCTATGTACACCGATATCTCCGAGATTTCTGAACCGATTTGCGTAATTTTTTTTTAATCGATAGAGAAACATTGCGACACTGTCCTACAAAAAACTTGGATTCCAACTCCTCAATCCTGATGCTGTAGGGGAACTGATCCCCAAAACTAATGGGATTTAGGAACTGTCGGTTATTTAAATTGATATTGGGGGTGCCAATTAAAGACTTTATCGTTGAATGAACTCGAGTAGGTACATACATATTCAACTCCTCAACCCTGATGCTGTAAGGAATTGCATTCCGAAATCGTGGGGATCCCACGGAATTTTTCCGTTTTAGTGACGGGTTACTACAGATAAGCTACTTTTTGTTCTGGAAAATCAAAAGTTCCTACGGGATTTTTAAAAACCTAAATCCACACGGGCGAAGCCGTGGGCATCATCTAGTATATAATATATGTGCACTGATAATTAAGATGTAGCATTTAAATTCAAATAAATTTCTCTTCTAAGGAAATCTTTACAGTTTAGTTTTACCTGACAAATATAATGTCCACCACCACTACAGCCTTTTTACGTCCCACTGCTGGGCACAGGCCTCCTCTCTCATAGGAGAGAGGGATTTAGAGCTTAGGCCCGCCACGCTGCTCCATTGCGGGTTGGCTAAATAGAATAATATCATCCTGACCAAATTTTGGCCAAGAAGGCCAATTAGACTAGCCAGCTACGCAAGAAATATTATTACAATGCAGTAGTAAAGTGCACTAACACGTCGACAATCTCAACGGAGTCTAGCCAACTACGCAGGAGATATTACAATGCACATGTTTTTGCGCAAACACACGTGCACTCTCTATTCCCTCACTCTCATAGTCAACTACTACACACGCTCTACGGAACACGGGGATGTAGGTAACACCGCAAACTTCCCTACTCTTATCTGCTACTGAGATTTTCTTGACAGAAAAACCAATAACTTTTTGACCTGCGGGGCTATTCTCTAACTTAGTTGCCAACTGAAAATGGTTGCCAACGAATTAGTTCGATATACATTGCATTTTTAATGTGTGGAAATGAAATCACTGTTTATATTTCACACATGTTGAATAGAAGCAGGCGTTACTTTGCGGAATTCCATGATATTATACAATGAACACAAAATTACTTTGCTATAATCCGCTAACAGTGACAAATTTGTAGGCACACCACCACACAAATTCACCACAAATTTAACTCGACGATCGTTTCGCTCCGACACCGGAGCATCTTCAGGAGATGTCGACTTCACAACGGCTGATTGCAAAGTCTTGACTTTGCATAGTGTCGTTCTGCCGTTGTGAAGTCGACATCTCCTGAAGATGCTCCGGTGTCGGAGCGAAACGATCGTCGAGTTAAATTTGTGGTGAATTTGTGTGGTGGTGTGCCTACAAATTTGTCACTGTTAGCGGATTATAGCAAAGTAATTTTGTGTTCATTGTATAATATCATGGAATTCCGCAAAGTAACGCCTGCTTCTATTCAACATGTGTGAAATATAAACAGTGATTTCATTTCCACACAGTAAAGCAGCAATGTATATCGAACTAATTCCTTGGCAACCATTTTCAGTTGGTAACTAAGTTAGAGAATAGCCCATCTGACCCGGGACTCGATCTCGGGACCAAGGAACGATAAATTCGATATTATTGATAACTAACTTGCGTGACCAAGTTAGATAGCTTATCACTACAATAGAAAGCGATGTAAGCTCACGATGATGTAAGACGTAAGTACCTATATGGCTGATAAGGAAGGAAGAATGAAATTCCGGTCTAAAATGCAAACGGTAACCAAAACCCCGACACTTCGTACAAGCGAATCTGCTACTGACAAGCACTATACAACGTTAGTTTTACTTGACGCAAAACCTGAAAGTAGTTTGTTCAGAATCAGTAACAGAATTGAATACAACCATTTTTATACCATGTTAGATTCTTGTCCAAAAAAATTTTGAAATCCTACAAGCTTAGGCACACTGGTTTAGCGCGCATCAGCTGACGATCGGCACACAGCGGCGGTCATTCAACTCGCGTCGATCGCAAGTCGCTGCGCTGACGGCTTGCGGTGACCATTTTTTTCGAGGACAATGACTCAACATAACAAGCTTATTACTTCGTTAATTTTCATTATATATTTTTGAAATTTTGTATAAATATTCTTAATGTAAAAACATTTGACACGTGTTTCGGTTTTTGCGCAAAGTAAAACTAACGTTGTATATATACATTAGATATACTACTACGCGTACTTCTACGTTGCGTTTGACAATTGGCGGGGAAGTAGGTAGTTAGTACCTGTATCATTAGCTGTATCAGTTTTCTATATCAGTCCGATATTCTCATCGAAATTTCGAACATATTTGAGACAAAGGTATACCAGGCATACAGCTTAGCTATTTAATTATTTTATTAGAATTGAGACTGATTGTTTAAGATAATAAAAAACTTAAGACAAGAATAGAACCGAAGGTCTCCCAACTTTAATAGCAGTGAACTGTGAATTGCCTCAAAAAATTAGTGTCATGACATCACTGCATGTAATTGTCACTCACACAGGCGCGTGTGGTGTCATGGGTTAGCTGAGTTTATCGGCTGTGTCGTAATTTATTCAATGGAGTATTGTTTTAAATACTATGTTGTAGACTGTTCCCTGCAACATAGTATATGTAGGTATATCTAAAATATTTCATATTTTATTTCGACAACTTTCCAGGCGCACTGGTCTTATAAGTGGGAGGTCCCAGCTTCGATTCCCAGATGGGCAATTTTTAGAATTTTTAGAATTCATAATTTCTAAGTCACCACCGTACCAGCAAAGCCATGCTGCCAAGCGATTTCTCATTCTGGTACGATGCTGTGTATACAGTATATACCGCTTAGGGGTGTATGTAAGGGTTTAATAAAAACTACTACACCCCTTCTACGTTAGACTGCTTCATCGTCTTCAAGACTGCATCGTCACTTACCACCAGTTGAGATGGCAGTCACGAGCTAACTTGTCATTGAAAACGAAACAAACAGATAAAAAACCTTTTTCTCTATTCCATGGTTGCACAATATTCAGGTTTACGAAATTTCTAGTTTATTACCTACCTACAATTGGCCACAAAATTGACACAAAAAAATTGATACTATTTATAATATGATTGAAAGTGAAATAAGAACCTGGTGTCATATTGCATAACTAACAGGTCAATACCAGTATGCAGCAACATAAAACAGTGTAACTTTACCACAGCACACGTGAGCTTGTACAAAACTTGATCTTTTGTATAATGAGGTGTCTGCGAGTTTGAGCTTGCTTTCTTTAGCGCAATTGGGGCATGACTTGGAATGTTGTAACTATTATCGCAAACTTGCAATAAAATAACATTAAGATGTTTAATTGTTGAATCATTTAAAAAATAATTAATTACTTGAATCAGTCAGTAACTGATGCACAATAACTGCTTCTTATACAGCCCCTGTACACCGGGTCACTAGTGGTGATGACTAGTGGAGGGCCAAATCGGGAGGGATTTTTCATACATTTCATATGATACCACTGCACACTGAACGCTCGAGCAGCCGCATTCGAGCCACAAGAAAATATATGAATACTCACTTCCGTGCCTTGTGGCGGCCACTAGTCGCCGCCACTGTTGGCCCAGTGTGCAGGAGCTAATAAAACTCATATTTATTTGGACGATCAAATAAAATCATTTTAAAACACATTTTAAAAATCTTTGTCTGCTTATCTGTCCATTCGGACGGACTAATCTTGGGAAGAGCAGAACCAATTTTGATGGAATTTTCACAGACAGGTAGAGGATTATACAAGCCAATTTTTTATTTGAAGACTTATGTTGAGTTTTATTAATACAAGCTGCAACTGTGCAATTTACCTAATTCTGGAGAATAAAAAAAAAATTTAAAAGAAGAGTGTCAGCCAATCAGAGCTGATGTGATTTTTACAATGTAGTTGTGAGTCTAGTAGTGGTATGTGCTTGCAGATTTCCTCAAGCGAGTGTCCTCTTGCAAGTATACCATATTTTCACTAGGTATAATAGCAAATGTATAGATTGCAGCAGACTTTTTGGTTTCTGGGAGTGATTGTTTACGTAGGTTTTGATAATCTCTTTGGTCTAAAAATAAGTATTCCAACGTGACGCTATGTAGAGAACTTATGATATGCCTAGTCTCTTCCAGGTTAGCTTTCTTCTATGTTGACGCAAGGTATGAGAGTGCAGTTGTACAGGGGTGCAGTTTTTAATGATAGTTAGTTAATTTAAACTCAGCTTCCATTTCAACCAATATCAAAGAAAATGTAATTGTTTAAATTGTTATCATCAAAAGACACTGCGCCTAGGCACAACTCATAAATGCTGTCCCTTAGACTACATTATCAACTATTAGCAGCCAGAAGATGAGATCACAGTATATTAAACATTAACATGGACTTATCCTGAAATAAATCCATCACAGAAAACCTTAAATGATCTAAGAATCTACGGTGACCTAAATACATTCCAGTATCACAAAATCTGTTATCAAACTACCGGATAATCTATATTGAAGTATAAGAAGAAAGTCTTTGGAATTCTTTATCAAATATTTACGTAAATTACCGAGATAAGATATCGCGGCTTCAGAAGTATTATTACCTTACTCAAAAAAAAAATATTATTACGCATATGCGTAACATTTGAAGCGCGATACATAATTGTATCACAAGTAGACATAAAACGCCGAAATCAAGGTCTCAATAACTTGAGAAGTTAAGTAATACGACTGCTTTGGCGCTCAACCGCGTCGCTTCATTTAATCAATTCACTCACCCACACAACTCGGCTCCATCTTCTCAAAAGTATTATCTCCGCAAGATAATCCTTTAGAACCAAATTTTAAGTGATGATACCAACTTTCTTAGACATGACAACACAAACCACTCCCACTGTAAACTTATTCCAAACTTTGAAACAATCACAAAACTTTTTACGAACTTTGCCGTATAGGTTTACCACAACTTATACACGAGTTTTAACCACTTTTTCTACATTCACGCGTCGAATATGTCGAAAAAAGCGATTAAAATAATCGTAGGAATCATTATCGCGGACACTGTGAAGCGAGACCACAGAGCGAGACGAAATTCCAAACAAGTAGGTAGAAAACTTCGAAAAATGAAACTGAATGAAACTTCAAACAAAATGACAGGAAGGCAGCCGCGCACGTCGTTCGCCGTGCGGCTTACCACAGATAAGTAAAACATGAGCGCTAAAAATAAATGCTTTTCAATTATTTATAAAAATTATTTATCTATATTTTGTAATGTACATTCAGAGATGTGATGTTTTATATAACACATCTCTGTGTACATTCCATACTTACATTTGCTATTGTTGAGATGTATTTCATAGGGCCCAGTTCTGTAGGGAGGAATCTCGCCGATCTCTACAATCCATGTCAGCTGGCGTTGGCGCAACGGCGACGGTAGTGCCATCTCGTTCCGATATTATACATCACAATGTAAAGGAATCCACGCACAACACTTAATATCCATGTTCCACACTAGATGCCGCTTAAAATACTCGTAAATTGTTGCATGATTGATGAATTTCAAAAAGTTCATAAAAATTCGCTGAAAATTATTAAAATAACATAAGTAAGAATAGAAGTAGACACTTTTCATAAATCATTTCAAATTCCATATTATAATGAAGTAACACGAATTCAAACCGTTACCGCTCGTCGTCGTCATCAACCGATAGACGTCCACAGCTGGACATACCTACCTAGGTCTCTTGTAGGGACTTCCACACGGCCTTAGCGATAAACAAAGTAACTAACATTTTTTGTGAAATTAAAACTTTTTTGCATTAACAAAAGTTTTATGTCGAGTAGTTTTTACCGCACAGTTTAATATTTCAAATAACTTGAACCGTTTACTGAAATTCGAATTGCCCAAACAAAGTAACTGCACAAACTAACCCGGAATATAAATGCAAAAACCAAGTAAACAACAAGCACAACACAAAAACAAAGTAATTGGATGTTGATTACTTTGTTTTTGTATTTAAAATGCAGTTGCGTAATTTTTCGTTTCGTGAAACGTTCCCAGGTAAAACTTGTCTATGTTTGAGATCAATACCAAATTAAACGCTCTGTCATCTGTCAGTTTTGCTGCGCGCCTGTGTCAAAAGTTTTCAAGCGGTTGACGAAAACATAGATCACTCATCACACATAGAAACTGGAATTTTCTAAAGAACAGATAGAATAACATTTAGAATAACGGCCTAAAGCCGGTGATTACATACAAAATAATAAAAATAGTTTGCGTGTGCGTGTGTGTGTGTGTGTGTGTGTGTGTGTGTGTGTGTGTGTGTGTGTGTTCCCCTGTGGCGTTCAATCGGGTGGACCGATTTAAATGCGGTTTTTTTGTTTGAAAGGTGAATTAGTCGAGAATGTTATTAGCTACTAGATGATGCCCACGGCTTCGCCCGTGTGTATTAAGGTTTTTAAAAATCCCGTGGGAACTTTTGATTTTCCAGAACAAAAAGTAGTATATCTGTAGTAACCCGTCCCCAAAACGGAAAAATTCCGTGGGATCCTTACGATTTCAGAATGCAATTCCTTACAGCATCAGGGTTGAGGAGTTGGACATGTACCTACTCGAGTTCATTCGACAATAAAGTTTTTAATTGGTATCCCCAATATCAATTTAAATAACAGACAGTGCCTAAATCCCATTAGTTTTGGGGATCAGGTCCCCTACAGCATCAGGATTGAGAAGTTGGAATCGAAATTTTTTGTAGGACAGTGTCGCAATGTTTCTCTATCGATTAAAAAAAAAATTACGCAAATCGGTTCAGAAATCTCGGAGATATCGGTGTACATAGGTAGAAAAACACAACTCCTCCTTTTTTGAAAGTCGGTTAAAAAAGTAGCCTATGTTACTCCCTGGTTAATTCTCTACATGTATGTGAAAGTCCCGTCAAAATCGGTTCAGCCGTTCCGAAGATTAGCCCGTTCAAACAGACAGACAGACAGACAGACAGACAGATAGACAGACAGACAGACAGACAGACAGACAGACAAAAATTTTAAAAACGTGTGATTCGGTCATGGTATCGTTCAAATAACCATAATATGAGCTTAATATGAGGTAGTAATTTCGATATTACAGACAGACACTTCAATTTTATTTATTAGTATAGATGTTTGATAAAAATCGGTTCAAGATGGCCGCCGCTACAAAATGGCGGATTACATATTTTCTCACAACTGCCTTAATATGGTTATCAAATGAAAGGGCTTGACTAGTAGAATAGCACTATTGCAAATCCAAGATGGCCGCCGCAACAAAATGGCGAATGTCGGGGGTTTTTTAAATTTTTAATTTATACTTACTTGTAGGTACAAAGTAGGATAGGTAATAGGTATCATTGAAATACCTAGGCTCGGGGCTAATTCGTAGGTGCAAGGGACGAAGGCAGGGATCGTGGATTCTCGAGTCAAGGTGAACCGCCGCGCCCGCTTAAAATAGCCCGAGGAGATAAAATAGGACGAATAAAACAAAATGGGCCGCAATGGACCCCGCCATGCAGCGGCGAAAGTGCATCGTTGTATTTTTGCAGGCCCTTTGAGAAGACTTCTTGCTATCGGATGATTTTTTTAGAAACTGCCAAAGAGACACATAGGGCAAGTGACCACGACAGCCAGAATTTCGATATTTTATAAAAATCAGCCAAGTGCGAGTCAGGCCTCGCTCTTTCAGGGTTCCGTATATAATTATGAACAATATAATATTTTGGGTCTAAGAAATATTTAATTTCCGAGTTAGACATCGCAAGAAATCGTGAAAGAAAAACGCAAAATAAATTCGTTTGTTTTGGTCACAGCTTATAAACTATTTTATGAATCGTTGTTTTCAGTATTTGTTGTACAAATAGAGCATATAGTACATAATATACCGAAATATCATATTCCTAACTAGTTTAGTTTTTTAGATAGCCCCCGTCACAAAAATGGTCTAAAACTGACAAATTTGATGACCCCCCATTTCCTTCCTTTTTAAGCAAAAAATTAAAAAAATATATATTCGTACTCTACTCAATGAGCTCTAAACAATGATACCCCACAAGCTAGGGTAAGAAAAAAATTTTTTTTTCCGGCTCCTTTCTCATGTATGGGAGCCCCCCTGAAAAATAATTTAATTCAATTTTTAATTCAATATTTGATTTTGGGTCAACGTTTTACACCAAATACCAAAATTTCAGGTTTGTAACTCATTTCGTCTGCGAGCTAGAGACCTGTGACCGGCGGACAGACGGACAGACAGACAGACAGACAGACAGACAGACAGACAGACAGACAGCCGAGTGACATTAATAGGGCTCCGTTTTTACCCTTTGGGTACGGAACCCTAAAAACTGAAAGTTTCTCTGTGTGTCTGTGTATAGGTATTGTCCCCAACACAGGCAAGATCGACCAGCGACTATGAAGTTGGGATCATGGTTACTTTCGGAGATAACAAAATATAATAAAGATGTAAAAAAACTTAAGTACGTCAAAGTATATACTTCTAATTTTTAAGTCTAATTTTTTATATTTTCTTCGGAATAAGTACCTACGTAGGTAGTAGATAGGTATTAGAAATCACGTCATGCATTGCCGGACACTTATTGCAGTTGCAACCCCCTGCCATAAAGTTTAAAAGTTCAAGGCCGACCTACCTAGTACCTACGTGGTCATTATGCTTAGTGCTTAAAAGAGGGGTAGGTATCATGAGTTTCACCGCTTTGTGTGTCTGTGGCATCGTTACCTAGCGCTCAAACGAGTGAACCGATTTGAATGCGGCTTTTTTACTCGAAGCCGGTTAAATAGGGATGTTTCTTGAATACCTAATATATTTGATGAAAATCTGTTCGGAATAAAAAAAATCCAATCCACGCGGACGAAATCGCAAGCCATGGTAGGTAGATATAGCTATTTCTACGAGTATCTAATAAAAGGAACTGCACAAATCATAAAATTTCGACAGGAATGTTTGAATGGCGTTCTACAAACAAGCATTCCTACGTCGCGTGTAGAGTAGGAAATATCTGATAAAATAATTGATAAGATACCAGAATGCTAGAAGGTTGGGCAAGAACAGCTGTAAAGGTTTGTACTTCGATTGTTTGAGGAATATTACTTTTGCGGATATAATATTGTATCTGCCTACAATATGAAATTGCATACATTTACAACCGAAACCAAATATTTTACTAGAATTTTGCTATGTCCAGTGTCTACTCTGACCAAAATACATCGATGTATATGAAAATCATTAAATCAGTCAAGAGCAGCGGTTTCCAAACTTTTAATTGCACGGAATCGTCAATAAATCACTTTCATTTCATATCTTCATAGAACCCTCACTAATATTAATCACTACATACTTAGTATAAAACAAAGTCGCTTTCTCTGTCTCTATGTCCCTATGTCCCTATGTATGCTTAAATCTTTAAAACTACGCAACGGATTTTGATTCGGTTTCTTTTAATAGATAGAGTTATTCAAGAGGAAGGTTTGTAAGTAGAAAAATTGGACCCGGTAGGTGGCGCTAATAGCGGGCAGGACGACGTCTGCCGGGTCCGCTAGTTGATAATAATAATTAATAATCAAAACATACTGTAGTTACAGAAAGAAGAATTAAAACTTACCGCGGAACCCACTTTGGGTATATACACTAGAGAGTCTAGATTTCTACAAGAGCTAGTAAGTACTGTCGTGATTTTTCTAAGAGGGTAGTTTTAAATAAAGGCGAATACGTTTTCCAACTCAATTAAGGGATCGCAGCTCGACGAATCGAGGAGTCTCTCTTGAGCACGCTTCAGGTGCGGTCGTGTCTGTGTTGAATACTCAGTGAATTGTGGAAAGAGGGTGTGGTGCTGTTGGCTGGTAGGGTGAGTGATTTGCTGTCTAATCAGTGGCGTAGCGTACCTTGGCGGGGCCCCGTATAAAAATTTTTTTGGGGTCCCTTATGAAGGGATTTCTCACAAAAAAAAAAAAAAATTGCATAAAATTAAAAGCAATATTAAATTCATCATAATTATTTATCTGTCACTTTTTCTAAAATTTTTACAAACAATTCAAATTAAATATAACTATACTTTCCTTGCCTTTTTTTCGGCTAACTGATTTAATAAATCATTTATAGCTGATGATGACTTTAGTTTTTCTAAAGATTCTGCCTCTATGGACAACTTTTTGGACAACATTTTTTGACTTTTGTTATTTCTGAAATAAACAATTTGGGAAGTGCTTGTTAATTTTTGCTTACGCACGTCGGGGGCCCCCGTGGCTTGGGGGCCCCGTATAATTGATACGGCATATACGGCGGTAGCTACGCCCCTGTGTCTAATCTAGTTTTGGTGTGATTGGTTATTGTGTTGGTTTTCTCTATTGTGGGGCCTAATTACTTGGTTAGAAGGTCGATGTCATCAGGCTAGGTCAGTGTGTGACTGGACGGCTGTGAGGGGCGGTTCTGGAAGCCGTACCGTTCGGTTAGGTTAGTTCCACGTGGACATCATGCCAAGCGAATTCTTCACAGTACCTACATACCATTACCTGCCATAGTTGTGGTTATTTTACGTTAAAGGTAGTATAAGGAGCATTAACTTAATCGAGATAAAATAATAATGATGTCAGAGTCTGGAAGCGCGCTGCGGTTAACTTTTTTCCTTTTATTTTTTCAAAATAACAACTGTTGGCTACGCTCTCGACTCTCATGTGTCGTTTTGTCACGCGTTAAGCCTTTTAAAGTACTTACTTCCATACAAAGTGACAGTTAAATAGGTTTTTCTGTATACGGAAATATACTAGAGTAACTACTTAGTAAAGTAACTAGTTTATTTGTTAAATTAATAGTAAAAATAATAAAGAAAAAGAAATGTCAGTATGGCTTGCCCCTGCCCGGAAGATTTGGTAGAGCCATATTATGACTGGACAGCGATTTTACAGAGATATTAGGTAGATTCCTATGTAGCAAAGAAAATAATATAGTGCAAAAGTGTGCGCGCAAACGCAAATTATCTCTCTATTCCCTCACTACGATGTCCGAGTCATGACATAATAGTGTTGGCAAATTAACGCAATTTGATCCAATCTTCCTTCAAGTAATTCTTTCTCGTCAATTGATATTTGGAGAATCTGCCCATTTATGCAGACACACTTTCGATGCAACATCAACAAATAAGTATAAATCAACAAATATAAATGAAAAAATTAAAAACCCCCGACATTCGCCATTTTGTGGCGGCCATCTTGAATTTGCATAGTGCTATTCTACAAGTCAAGCCCTTTCATTTGATATCCATATTGAGGGAGTTGTGAATAAATATGTAGGTAGGTAATCCGCCATTTTGTGGCAGCGGCCATCTTGGACCGATTTTCATGAAACATAGCTAAGAACACTCCCGAGTCCCGACTAATCCACCTTTCAAACAAAAAAAAACGCATTCAAATCGGTTTGAGCGCTACAGTGGTGTTGACAGACAGACACATACACACAGACACGTCAAACTTATAACACCCCGTCGTTTTTGCGTCGGGGATTAAAAGTGGGTTATTTTTTTCTGCAGTTCTTCGGTTGGCTACCAGCAGGGCTATTCTGTAAAGCCATTTTCGAATTATAGAGAGTGAATTCGAGATGAGTTTGCTAATTTGTACTCTGTAAAACTCGATAGTAGTCTTCTCACTCAAACTCACTTCACTTCGCAAGTGCGTAGCAGATGTTTACAGAATATCAAACCAAGGTGAAGTGAGTTTGCTTTCGAAGCGAGTTATCTCACTTGAGTGAGCTTTGATATCGAGATGGTATTTTAGAGAATAGCCCTACTGTCTTGTAACATGCATAGAGCTAAATGGGAAAATAATATTTTTCTGAATAATTCAAATATCAAGTCAAGTCAAACTTTTGGAAACTCCATGGGATGCCCCATTCAGAATGCAAAGAATGTGAATGAAATATTGTGTTTTAACAGTGTACTTACGTGACGAAATACCTAGTACCGTTAGCGTTACGCTGGTATGAACGCTATTGTGTTGTGACTTGTGATTAGTGATTTATGACGAGGCAAATTACGAAAATTAGTTATAGTTAAGTAAATACGTACCTAGGTATTTTAGGCACAGAATATATAAATTAGTAAAAGCTTAAGTATTATAAATCGGTCCACGCGTTTAGTCTTTAGAGCGCCGCAACGAAATAAAATCAAAACCAAACTTTGAAGCTACAAGACAATTCGTACTAAATGATCATTTAAATGGAAAAGTGGGTTTCGATACAAAAAATTCATCCAAATCGGTCCAGCCGTTTAGGAAGAGTTAGATGACAAACACACGTACCTACGGAAGAATTATATAGTACATAGATATAGTAGATGTACAGGCATCGAACTATTACATTTATTCTAAGGGTACAGGTGAGAGAGTTTACCGTATCCACGCGACGGGATGTTTGACAGTTACGAAACCCGTGAACATTTTGTATGGGAAAATATTTTTTCTTTTATTTTATTTTTTCGTCAATTTTCCAATGTTTTAATAGTTATTCTGCTATTCGGGATGGAGACAAATACAACAAATCAATAACCATGAAAATCGCTCCAGCCGTTCTCGAGTTTAAAGTGTTCGAACTAACACGACTTTGTTTTATATATATATAGACTAGTATGGCGCGTGGGTGCGCGGCCCGCTAAAGCGGACCGCGAGGTTTCATTATCGGGTATTTTTTGCTTGAGCAGCCTCCAATCCTCCTATCTTCCAAACCCCCGATCATTATTACTTTCCATATTTTTTCTCCGATTCTTTTGTCATAATGAGAGTTCTTCCATAAAAACAAATTTTGAAAAGAAACTATATTAAAGTCTTGCATAGTTTCCAACTTGCATTATCTTCATATTCTTATAAAAAAAAGAAGCTGTGATAGCCTAGTGGTTAGGACGACCGACTTCTAATCGGAGGTCGTTTCGATCCCGGGCACGCACCTCTAACTTTTCGGAGTTATGTGCGTTTTAAGTATTTAAATATCACTTCCTTTAACGGTGAAGGAAAACATCGTGAGGAAACCTGCATGCCTGAGAGTTCTCCATAACGTTCTCAAAGGTGTGTGAAGTCTGCCAATCCGCTTGGCCAGCGTGGTAGACTATGGCCAAAACCCTTCTCACTCTGAGAGGAGACCCGTGCTCTGTAGTGAGCCGGTAATGGGTTGATCATGATGATGATGATGATTATCTTCAATATTCGTCGTACATGTTGTATAGATAAATAAATTTCGTCATCTTGTTTTTTTTTCGATCTAACTATCAAGTAAATCACGTTTTGATGATCTTTTGCCAAAAAACACTCTTCCATCTTTTATAATCCGTGATATAGACACCGACGAAATTTTTATCACCGCCATCTTGAATTTAGGACTTTTTTTTCAGCTCACTGCCGATTGGATGAGGTTTCGAGTAACTTTTGTTTGAGCACCTCCTACCTATCGTCAACACCCTAGCCGTGCTTTTCACCCGTCTCCAAAATCCTCAATCATGAGCTCTCTCCATATTTTTCCTCCGCATAAATTTTTGTCTTCTATACGAAACCATCAATAAAAAAAACTTTGTTTGAAAACGTAAATTCCGCCATCTTGATTTTTTTTTTCTATTCATCAAGTAGATCTTTAGTTCTTGATCATATTTTTCAAAGAAACTACTCTTCCATCTTTTATACTTGGTAAAGATAGGCACTGACGAAATTTTTATAGCCGCCATCTTGAATCCGCTATTTTAGTATTTTTTTTAGATCACTGCCAATTGGATGAGGTTTCGAGTAATTTTTGATTGAGCACCTCTCACCTATCTTCAATACCCTGACCGTGCTCCTCACCCATCTCCAAAATCTTCAATCATCAGCTCTTTCCATATTTTCCCTCCGCATGAATTTTTTCTTCTATACGAATATCAATGAAAACAACTTTTTGTGTGAAAGAAATAAATTCCGCCATCTTGATTTTTTTCTGTTCATCAAACTGTAGATCTTTAGGTATTAATAATCTTTTGCCAAGAAACCACTCTTCCATCTTTTATACTTGGTGAGATAGACACCGACGAAATTTGTATAGCCGCCATCTTGAATTCCCCATTTTGTTTTTTTTTCCGCTCAGTGCCAATTGGATGAGGTTTTGAGTAATTTTTGTTTGAGCACCTCCCATCTATCTACAATACCCTTCCCGGGCTCCTCATCCATCTTCCAAACCCTCAATCATCATGTCTTCCCATATTTTTCTTTGAGAGTTCTTCAAAGAACTGCGGTAAAGCCTTGCATAGTTTACAACTTGTAGTCTGTACAATATTCGCCATACATTTTCTATGGAAAAATAAATTCCGCCATTTTGAATTTTTTTTCAATTCGTCAAGTAGACCTTTGGATCCTCATCATCTTTTGCGAAGAAACCACTCTTCCATCTTTTATACCCTCCGAGATGGAGACCGACGAAATTTGTATGGCGGCCATCTTTTTTTCGCCATTTTGAATTTTTTTTTCAGCTCACTGCCAATTGGATGACGTTTCGAGTGACATTTGCTCGAGCACCCCCCACCTATCTTCAATACCTTAAGCGTGCCATTCGCTCGTCTCTGAAATCCTCAATCATCAGCTCTCTCCATATTTTTGTTCCGAATGAATTTTTGTCCTCTATACGATACCATTAGTGAAAAAAAAATTTTTCATACAAAATTTTACAGGAGGGGTGATCAATCAGTGAGTCAGTCAATGAATCAGCACGAGCAGCTATATATATATTAACTAGTATGGCGCGTGGGTGCGCGGCCCGCAAGCGGACCGCGAGGATTCGAGTAGTTTTTGTTTGAGCACGTCCCACCTATCTTCAATACCCTCGCCGTGCTCTTCATCCGTCTCCAAAATCTTCGATCATCAGCTCTTTCCGTATTTTTCCATCAATAATTTTTTTTTGTGTAGAAAAATAAATTCCGCCATCTTGTTTTTTTCTGTTCATCAAGTAGACTTTTAGGTCTTGTACATCTTTTTCCCAGAAACCACTCTTCCATCTTTTATGCTTGGTGAGATAGACTCTGACGAAATTTGTATAGCCGCCATCTTGAATCCGCCATTTTGTTTTTTTTTCAGCTCAGTGCCAATTGGATGAGGTTTTGAGTAATTTTTGTTTGAGCACCTCCCATCTATCTAACATACCCTGCCCGGGCTCCTCATCCATCTTCCAAGCCCTCAATCATCATGTCTTTCCATATTTTTCTTTGAGAGTTCTCCAAAGAATCGCATCAAAGCCTTGCATAGTTTACAACTTGTAGTCTCTTCAATATTCGCCATACATTTTCTATGGAAAAATAAATTCCGCCATTTTGATTTTTTTTTCAATTCATCAAGTAGACCTTTGGATCCTCATCATCTTTTGCGAAGAAACCACTCTTCCATCTTTTATACCCTCCGAGATGGAGACCGATGAAATTTGTATGGCGGCCATCTTTTTTTCGCCATTTTGAATTTTTTTTCAGCTAACTGCCAATTGGATGACGTTTCGAGTGACATTTGTTCGAGCACCCCCCACCTATCTTCAATACCTTAAGCGTGCTGCTCACCTGTCTCCGAAATCCTCAATCATCAGCTCTCTCCATATTTTTGTTCCGAATGAATTTTTGTCCTCTATACGAAACCATTAGTGAAAAAAAAAATTTTCATACAAAATTTTACAGGAGGGGTGATCAATCAGTGAGTCAGTCAATGAATCAGCACGAGCAGCTATATATATATTAAAATGACACTCATCTCGTTTTACCTAAGTATTATGAAAAATCTATTGGTGGAAGAATTAGGTATTAAAATCGGTTCACTCGTTTAGTCGAGCTAGACCGCCACGAAGGAAAACAATCAAAAACCAAACTTTGAATACTCGATAATCCTAAATAGGTTTAAGGATTTTGTGATTGCTTACGTAAATTGTTTAAATAGTATAAGTACATAGGTAAGTACCTAACTATATATTTTTTGGTTTTGATGCAATCGGTTTTTTATTTAATTTACTTTACTTAGATACTTACCAATCTATATCTATACATTTAATAAAATCGTAGACTTGCCGTATCTGTACATTAAAGTTTTTGCAAAATAATAACTGGCGAACGTTAGGGATAAATAATAGAACGTAAAAAAGTTATTTTTGTAATTTTTGTCTGTTTGTGTGTTTGTCTGTTTGTCTGTTTGTCTGTTTGTCTGTTTGTCTGTTTGTCTGTTTGTCTGTTTGTTTGTTTATCTGTTTGTCTGTTTATCGGTTTGTCTGTATGTTTGTGCGCGCATCACGCAAAAACTACTGAATGGATTGAAATGAAACTTGAGTTCATACTAAGGAGTAACACATAGGATACTTTTTATCCCGAAATTCAGCACGGTTCGCTTGGGAGAAGGGATAAAAGTCAAAATGTGTACTTAGCTGTAATTCATTAACGCGTGGTCCTATTTCATTCATTCTTTTTTTTTTTTGTTAGAAAGGAGATACTTTAAAGATTACCTGGGTAATCTCTGAAAGGCTGGATTGATTTTGATTGGGACTTTCACTGGCGGATGTTTACATTTTGATCTACCTAAACATCCGCCAGTGAACTTTTAACGGTTTTTAGCAAGGCATAAGCTCAAAGGAGCTTAGGAAAAACAAAATGATTCCCACAGGATTTTTAAAAACCAATATCCACGCGAACGAAGTCGCGGGTGTCCGCTTGTATTTAATATTATGTGTGATCGAAGTTACTAATATGCCTAGATTATCGAAGAGGCCAACAATCATTGAAAATAGCGGAAGAGTCATAATCACTGGGATTATGTTAGGATTATGTAATATCAGGTACTTATGTATGTACCTATAATATATTATCTGGGAATGTGTCATATGTTGGCAAAAGGGTGACCAAGCTGCTACATAAATTTTATTAATTAAGTAGGTATTTTGTGTTAAAGAAGTTGACGGCCCTGAACTCATAACTGTGCAAAGGGAGGATCAAAGAGATGGGTCCATTTTTAAAGCCTTTGAATATTCTTCTTTGAATAGGTATTATTCATTGAAAGAAGTCTCGTTGAAATTTTATGTTACGTGTTTAGAATTTCGATTCACATAGCGCATAACAGGAATACTTCAACAAAAGCTAATTATACCTTTTGTCAAAGTATCAGCCCAGAAAAGAGACAAAGTACGCGCAAGGGCGTGTGAGAGGGGGCTAATATTAACTGACATTTCGCGCCTGTTTTAGATCTCCCGACGACGCGGTTACTCGGTATATTTACTTTAATAACACTGATCTGATTCAGTGGGACGAGTGCTGATCCCGAAAACAATAGCTACAAATACTGAGTTTAATTAATGGTCAAAATAAATCCGCAACAAGTAGGCATAAAGTTCGTAAACTAAAACCCGACTACGCTTAATAATTTAATTAGTTGAAAGCGCGGGGTAAACAGCCAGTGGCGCCATTTGTTATGTCATCCGAAACTAATTAAAAAAAACTAGAAAACCGCTCGAAGGTCACTTCTCGATTTTTTTTTATAAATAAAATGTAGACTATGTCACCCGGACCATAACAACAGTAGTTTAGGCGCTACGGTGGTACACACAGAATCTCATACAAAAATCGGCCACAAACATACATACATACATACTTACATACATAGACTGCTAAAATCATAAATCAATTAGCTTTGCCGTAGTCGGGTAAAAAGATTCTAAGCTCTAACTAGAGATACCTGTCTCTTCGATTCGAACCTAGACCAAGTTAAGCTGGCCCCCTTCACAAGAATGGGATTGTGGAAGATTTGCGTGGTGGCACGCTCTCCAAAAGGCCTACCTATGTCCAGTAGTGGACGCTTACAGACTGATGAATGTAATGCATATTCAACATTAATTTTCCTCTTAAAAAATTTGCGATACCTACCTACCCATTAAATTTAAACCTAACTCGGTCGTTGCAATGCAGAACGAATCTTCAAAAAAACCTGTTTATCCGTTTTTGATTAGAATATTTGCCCTCAATTTGAGAATTTTCCTAAAGAGGACTGTTATTATGGTAAATAAGTTCTCGTCAAGTTACCTACATACTCGGCAAGTAATCAATCATAATAACTTCTTTAACTGGCGCCAAGTAAATAACTATTACGTACCTTTAAGGAGTTTTTCAAAGCGAATAAGAGCTTTAAGAAGTTTTTGGACTTAAACCAATCAGTACATTTTTCGTCCTAGTAACGTAAGTGCTTCCATTAACGACCCCCCAAAATTTGTATTCTATTACCGCCCTATTTTTAAATTCTTCATAAAAGACTTAATATAGGTTCCAGAAAAGTTGTAACCTTAAAATTATTTAGGTATGTTTATTGATAAACAAAAAGAATAAAGTTGTTGTGCGTAAATAACCTATAAACGAAGTAATTTCACAATGAGTAAGACGCGCCCGCAACGGACGCATTTTTCATACTGTCGCGCTCTCGGCAACGTAAGAACACCTAAATATCACGTAAGGACATTAACACGCTTTAAATGTGTATATCAACATGCTTATATATAATAATAATAATTTATATATTAATTCTTTAATGGGCCCTCAATATTACCTTTTGGCTGTTTTTTTGTAGTTTAAATCAAATTTTAAATTAGAGCGGTGTTAGAAACAAATTTTCATAAGTTGCTTCTAATAACGATCCATGGCGTTATTAGGTGTTTGAGAACATTTAGTATTTTAGTAATTATCTTTCTTAAATTACGCATTTTGCCTCGATTTTTTTTACTTGTGGGATTCGTAAGAATATTTCACATAGTTGGATCAATTAACGCCATACGTTTTTTCTTATAGATTTTGCGTAAAACTATATTCAACGTTAGCAATTATCTTTAATAATGTATGGCAATATAATTTGTATCACCTTTTGTATCAGACTTAAGAGCGTTGATGCGTTCTGCGCCATTTTAGCTCATTTTTAAGCTATTTCGACCCTTCATATGTTGTTAATCTATGCATTTACTTAAAAACTTATTTATACTACATTGTAGAATATTTTGTGTTCTAGGGAATTGGAAGACAACATTTTGCAATTTATTGATAGTTTTTGTCTTATTGCCAAAATACCAAAAGCCTATTTATGAATTTTGGTATTCGTGGAATCTTTGACGTTCACTACGTCAAAAGTTACTTGTTCAATTCACACACAAAGATATATTTATGAAAGGAAATGTCCTGAACTAAAGACATGGAAGAAAACATTTTTTAATTTGGCATTTTTTACATCATAAAAATCCAAGCAAAGGAATTATAATTTCAGTAAATTATCTTCTATAATATAATAAAACTGTAACAGATCCAATTCTGTACATTGAAGATATTTTGAAAATTTTTATTGGAGGGCACTCTATAATCGATACTGAAGCCAAAACTGCAATTTTTTTCATTTTTGTCTGTCTGTCTGTCTGTCTGTCTGTCTGTCTGTCTGTCTGTCTGTATCTTGGCCGCGCATCACGCCGAAACTACTGAATGGATTCGAATGAAACTTGGTACGATTTGAGTTTATACTCCGAGGTAGGTTATAGGATACTTTTTATCCCGAAATTCAGCACGGTTTCCTTGGGAGAGGGGATGAAAGTTGAAACGTGTATTTAGCTGTAATTCATTAACGCGTTGTTTGATTTTACTCATTCTTTTTTTGTTAGAAAGATAGTACTTTATATATTATTCCATAAATATTTCAAGGTCATAGGTTTTTTAGTTCCGAAATGACAGGCATTTATTGGGTTCAAATAACTTGGGACCCGGATCTTTGAACGTACGGCTTATTTTAAACTGGTGTGCGTTTAAATTTATGTTTGTCGATCTGTCTATTTGTTCCAGCTAATTTCCGAAATGGCTGGATCGATTTTGATGGAACTTTCTGGTGATGTTATAAGGAATAACTTAGGCTACATTTAGTTTAGGTACAAAAAAGGATTATGGGATCCAATCCGATCCTATATAAAACCTATATCCAGGCGGACGAAGTCGCGGGGGTCGGCTAGTAGACATATAAAACCGTCATTTTAGTAGATTATTTTTCGCCATTTATAAGTAAAATTAAGTACATATAAAAGTTAACCATATTTGCAATAATATAAGTAAAAAAAATCTTAAATTAATTACTTTTTGTTTCCAAAAAATAACTTTGAAACAGACACCAGAACGCAGAAACAGGCAGTAGGAAATTGAACTAGGAAACTAGTATGAGCCGAGGCCTCTCCGCGAACGGACGTAACGCTTTTTGTCTCGGCAATTCTTATTGGATTACATGGAATATACGTAAAATTGTAGTGCGACTGTCACTATTCAATACTAGATATTTTTAATGCTTGCTATTTTTTCTTACAGATAGATGAAAACTTTTTACGTATTTTTAATAATTGTAATATATTATATTATAGTTATAGTCGAGGATTATAGTTGTAAATCAGTAATCCATACTATATAAAATTATAATTGCGAAAGTGTGTCTGTCTGTCTGCCGATTTTTATGTAATTAGGTACAGAGTTAGCTTACATCCTGGGGACGGATATAGGATACTTTTTAACCCCCGACGCAAAAATGACGGGGTGTTATAAGTTTCACGTGTCTGTGTGTGTGTGTGTGTGTGTGTGTGTGTCTGTCTGTTCCCCTGTAGCGCTCAAACGGGTGGACCGATTTGAATGCGGTTTTTTTTGTTTGAAAGGTGGATTAGTCGAGAGTGTTGTTAGCTATGTTTGATGAAAATCGATCCAAGATGGCCGCCGCTACAAAATGGCGGATTACATATTTTTCACAATTCCCTTTATATGGGTATCAAATGAAAGGTCTTGACTAGCAAAATAGCACTATGTAAATCCAACATGGCCGCCGCCACAAAATGGCGAATGTCGGGGGTTTTTTAAATTTTCAATTTATACTTGTTATCTCGAAAAATTAAAGAGTTCTCACAGAATTCTTAAAGGTCCGTCCATTTAACAAATTCGTTATACAAAATTTGGTGGGTACAGAGGTAGCTTGCGTCTCGAAAATTGACATAGTTCCCACAGGATTTTTAAAAACCTAAATCCACGCTGACGAACTCGCGGCCAACATATAGTACATAATATTATGTGGAAAATGAACTAGAAAATAGCTATCGTATACAAAAACTATCGTCCGGTAACAACGGTTTTCAAACTATCCAGGAACCCATTGAAATATACACACAAAATATTATACAAATCAGTCCAGCCGTTTAGCAGGAGTTAGGTGACTAACATACGTACCAAAGAATTATATAGGTACGGGTGAGGGAGTTTACCGTATCGACGCGATGGGTTGTTTGACAGTTACGAATCCCTTGAACATTTTGTATGGGAAAATGTTTTTCCTCTTGTTTTATTTTTTCGTCAATTTTCCAATGTTTTTAATAGTTATTATGCTATTCTGAACGGAGACAAATCAAAAAACATGAAAATCGCTCCAGCCGTTCTCGAGTTATAAGTGTTCGAACTAACACAACTTTGTTTTATATATATAGATTTTATTAATTCTAATATTTTAAGGTACATTGCGTCATTACAATGAATGATTTGTAATTGCATTTTTGTATTAGCGGTATATTTAATGTTCAAATTAAGTATACCTACAATCTACATGCAGAAAATGTATTTATTACCTGTTTTGAATTACTTTAGTAATAATTTTATTTTGTAAATATGTAAAAAGATCCATGATTCCCTTAGGATTTGTAAAAAACCGAAATTCACACGGGCGAAGCCGCGGGCAAAATATGGTATGTAATAAGTAAATTAACAAGATTTTGAATGAATCTGCAATCTGAATTTTTCTTCACTATCTTACCCTTACACGAGTACGGAGTAGGTATATAAAAAAATCAATATCAGAAGCTGTACTATATTCTCCAATTATAATTTTTATGTACTGGTCTACTCTATAAGGTCTTTTTCAAGCATTATACATTAATTATGCCTGCTATATAAAATTAAAAATCTACGAACTAAAAACTTAGGTATAGGTGCCTAAGAATATTGAAAAAATAAATAGCCCATTTGAAAATGGTAAAAAGATCAAAACGGTTTGTTACACTACACTGCATTTGGAGCGGCGCGTTCATTCACGTAAACAAAGAATCCCAGGTAAATGCCTAAACTTGCGAAGCGGGTCCGTGCGTCAACGCTCTTAAGATGTAAGTTTTTTTTTCATCAAAAAGTCTAAAATAACCAATGTCCATGCCTGTGATACTAAATTTCGGCCAAATCGGTAAAAAGAATAGGCCGTGAAAAGCTATCAGACGGAGAGACACACTTTCATATTTTTAATATTAGTATGGATTATTTAAATAAAAAAATTATACTCTACTAGCTTTTGCCCGCGGCTTCGCCCGCGTGAATTTGGGTTTTTCACAAATCCCGAGGGAATCATGGATTTTCTGTTCTCGTTCTCGCTCCTTTTTCAAACATTTATACCTACTTTCAAGAAAGTTTGCCTATATCAGCCCGCCATGTTGATTTTGATGTAATTTCCCGATTTTAAATTTTAATAGTTACCGGACGATAGTTTTTGTATACGATAGCTATTTTCTAGTTCATTTTCCACATAATATTATGTAAGTATATGTTGGCCGCGAGTTCGTCAGCGTGGATTTAGGTTTTTAAAAATCCTGTGGGAACTATGTCAATTTTCGAGACGCAAGCTACCTCTGTATCTACCAAATTTTGTATAAATCGGTTAAACGATCCGTCCGTTTAACCGATTTATACAAAATTTGGTTTAAGAATTCCGTGAGAACTCTTTAATTTTCCGAGATAAAAAGTATCCTATATCCGTCCCCAGGATGTAAGCTGACTCTGTACCTAATTACATAAAAATCGGCAGACAGACAGACACACTGTCGCATTTATAATATTATATAGTATGGATTACTGATTTACAACTATAATCCTCAACTATAACTATAATATAATATATTACAATTATTAAAAATACGTAAAAAGTTTTAAACTATCTGTAAGAAAAAATAGCGAGCATTAAAAATATCTAGTATTGAATAGTGACAGTCGCACTACAATTTTACGTATATTCCATGTAATCCAATAAGAATTGCCGAGACAAAAAGCGTTACGTCCGTTCGCGGAGAGGCCTCGGCTCATACTAGTTTGCTAGTTCAATTTCCTACTGCTCTTTCTGCGTTTTGGTGTATGTTTCTAAGTTATATTTTGGAAACAAATAGTAATTAATGTTAGATTTTTTTTAACTTATATTATTGCTAATATGTTTTACTTTTATATGTACTTAATTTTACTTATAAATGGCGAAAATTAATCTACTAAAATGACGGTTTTATATGTCTATAATTTACTGAAATTAAAATTCCTTTGCTTGGATTTTTATGATGTAAAAAACGCCAAATTAAAAAATGTTTTCTTCCATGTCTTTAGTTCAGGGCATTTCCTTTCATAAATATATCTTTGTGTGTGAATTGAACAAGTAACTTTTGACGTAGTGAACGTCAAAGATTCCACGATTCCCAAAATTCAAAAATAGGCTTTTGGTATTTTGGCAATAAGACAAAAACTATCAATAAATTGCAAAATGTTGTCTTCCAATTCCCTAGAACACAAAATTGTCTACAGTGTAGTATGAATAAATTTTCAAGTAAATGCATAGATGAACAACATATGAAGGGTCAAAATAGCTTAAAAATGAGCTAAAACGGCGCAGAACGCATCAACGCTCTTAATATCTATTTAATATAAAACTATAATATAATAAAACTGTAACAGATCCAATTCTGTACATTGAAGATATTTTGAAAATTTTTATTGGAGGGCACTCTATAATCGATACTGAAGCCAAAACTGCAATTTATTTCATTTTTGTCTGTCTGTCTGTCTGTCTGTCTGTCTGTCTGTCTGTCTGTCTGTCTGTATCTTGGCCGCGCATCACGCCGAAACTACTGAATGGATTCGAATGAAACTTGGTACGATTTGAGTTTATACTCCGAGGTAGGTTATAGAATACTTTTTATCCCGAAACTCAACATGGTTCCCTTGGGAGAAGGGATGAAAGTTAAAACGTGTATTTAGCTGTAATTCATTAACGCGTTGTTCGATTTCACTCATTCTTTTTTTGTTAGAAAGGTAGTACTTTATATATTGTCCCGTAAATATTTCAAGGTCATAGGTTTTTTAGTTCAGAAATGACAGACATTTATTGGGTTCAAATAACTTGGGACGCGGATGTTTGTACGTACGGCTTATTTTAAACTGGCGTGCATTTAAATTTATGTTTGTCGGCCTGTCTATTTGTTCCAGCTAATCTCCGAAACGGCTGGATCGATTTTGATGGAACTTTTAATGGCAGATAGGTGATGTTAAGGAGTAACTTAGGATACATTTAGTTTAGGTACATAAAAGAATTATGGGATCCGATCCGACCCTATATAAAACCTATAAACAGGCGAACGAAGTCGCAGGGGTCAGCTAGTATAAAATAAAAACATATATCAATGACACTTAACTGATCAAGTTTCCATTAAAGTAGATATTTTTACTGGTAACTGTTTCTTTTGTTGGTCGCTAATAGAATATAGTAATTTTTATACTTAATTCTATTACCGTCTTATAGCTATAACGCAAGCTACCAAGAGACAAAGTCTTTGTACATAATAATACATTGTGTAAAATAATAGACATATACAATAGACTGCCTCGTCGGTCTAGTGGTTAGTATATTCGATTGCAGATCACGAGGTCCCGGGTTCGATTCCCGGGTTGGGCAAATTATTGTTAGGTATTGGGTTTTCTGTCATGAATTTCTCAGTGCCAGCCCGGAGTTGGTAGTTGGAGGTATTTCATCGCCGTCGGTCCCGGTTATTATCACTATCATGTAACAATAGTCGTTAAAGCCCGCGAGTCCGCATCGGAGTAGCGTGGCGGGTCTAAGCCCTAAAGTCTAAACCCCCTCTCTCCAATGAGAATCCAGCCTGTGCCCAGCAGTGGGACGTAAAAAAGGCTGTGGTGGTGTAAAATAATTCCACTATCTCTATTATATTATTTATTGTTTTATCGAACTTGGAAAATCGTTTTTCATGATAAGATAATATAAAATTATCTTAATAAATATATTATTATTATTAAATATTAATATTTATTTATTTGCTCGAAACATGAGTACATTAGAATTCAAAACAGCTTTGCAAAATAAAGACGAACAGATTATGCATCTCAAGTTAAGTTTAGAGTTATAGGTAATGAGTTGCAGAATACGCCTCTAAATTATTATCGCAAGTTCGATCTCGGGCACACTGTATATTTACCGTTATACCTACTTAATAAATATTTTAATTGATTTGAAATTATAATTTTATTTTTAATTATATTTTATTGTATGGAGAGGTTGTAAATTATGGCGGTCGGTAATAGAAACAGTAAAAACGTTAATAGAAACAAATCTCATTGCATGGGTCGGCAATAGAAACAAATGCCTTTTCAGATGAAAATATTATTTATTAATTATTGTGTGATTGAATACTGAATTTAAGCACTGAATTTCAAAGAACACACTATCATAATCATAAATTATTTGAAACTTCTTTTCTAGCATAACGGCTTATATCTAATTTTTTGAAGTAAATCCGAAGTCAGCTTAAACTGGCGGTAATAGAAGCGTTTACGTTAGGTTATAGACCAATTTTTTAATCAGATTTCACTTAATTTTTAAACCTATATAAACTTTTAGTTTGTCTAAATAATAATAGGTATAACAAGAAGCTGTAACTTTCAAGTTTACGTTAAAAGTTACACTATAGAGCCGCTAAAGTTCAAACAAGAAAGAAATTTTCCCTAGTATTTCCAGGGATATCACAATGTATTGTATTTATATTGTCACATGATAGTGATAATAAACGTTAATGTGCGTAAATGTGCCAGTAAAGATTTTAATGTAGTAGCTTTTACAACTTAGTTACGAGTACGTAACTTGCAGAGAGAGTTTTGTATTGAATATTAATATATATATAGCTGCTCGTGCTGATTCATTGACTGACTCACTGATTGATCACCCCTCCTGTAAAATTTTGTATGAAAAATTTTTTTTTCACTAATGGTTTCGTATAGAGGACAAAAATTCATTCGGAACAAAAATATGGAGAGAGCTGATGATTGAGGATTTCGGAGACAGGTGAGCAGCACGCTTAAGGTATTGAAGATAGGTGGGGGGTGCTCGAACAAATGTCACTCGAAACGTCATCCAATTGCCAGTTAGCTGAAAAAAAATTCAAAATGGCGAAAAAAAGATGGCCGCCATACAAATTTCATCGGTCTCCATCTCGGAGGGTATAAAAGATGGAAGAGTGGTTTCTTCGCAAAAGATGATGAGGATCCAAAGGTCTACTTGATGAATTGAAAAAAGAATCAAAATGGCGGAATTTATTTTTCCATAGAAAATGTATGGCGAATATTGAAGAGACTACAAGTTGTAAACTATGCAAGGCTTTGATGCGATTCTTTGGAGAACTCTCAAAGAAAAATATGGAAAGACATGATGATTGAGGGTTTGGAAGATGGATGAGGAGCCCGGGCAGGGTATGTTAGATAGATGGGAGGTGCTCAAACAAAAATTACTCAAAACCTCATCCAATTGGCACTGAGCTGAAAAAAAAAACAAAATGGCGGATTCAAGATGGCGGCTATACAAATTTCGTCAGAGTCTATCTCACCAAGCATAAAAGATGGAAGAGTGGTTTCTGGGAAAAAGATGATCAAGACCTAAAAGTCTACTTGATGAACAGAAAAAAACAAGATGGCGGAATTTATTTTTCCATACAAAATATATGGCGAATATTGAAGCGAATGTAAGTTGGGAACTATGCAAGACTTTGATACAGTTCCTTTTCAAAATCTTTTTTAATTATTTGGAGAAAAAAATATGGAGAGTGATAATGATCGAGGGTTAGGAATATGGGGGAAGATATGTAGGTGGACGCTGCTCAAACAAAAATACCTGAAAACAAAACCTCGCGGTCCGCTTGCGGGCCGCGCACCCACGCGCCATACTAGTTAATATATATATAGCTGCTCGTGCTGATTCATTGACTGACTCACTGATTGATCACCCCTCCTGTAAAATTTTGTATGAAAAATTTTTTTTTCACTAATGGTTTCGTATAGAGGACAAAAATTCATTCGGAACAAAAATATGGAGAGAGCTGATGATTGAGGATTTCAGAGACAGGTGAGCAGCACGCTTAAGGTATTGAAGATAGGTGGGGGGTGCTCGAACAAATGTCACTCGAAACGTCATCCAATTGGCAGTTAGCTGAAAAAAAATTCAAAATGGCGAAAAAAAGATGGCCGCCATACAAATTTCATCGGTCTCCATCTCGGAGGGTATAAAAGATGGAAGAGTGGTTTCTTCGCAAAAGATGATGAGGATCCAAAGGTCTACTTGATGAATTGAAAAAAAATCAAAATGGCGGAATTTATTTTTCCATAGAAAATGTATGGCGAATATTGAAGAGACTACAAGTTGTAAACTATGCTTTTTTTTTTTTTTTTTTTTTTTTTTATTGTATGATAGGCTTACGCTTGACGACAATCATGCCTGGAGAGCAATGATGAGGTCTAAGTTGGAACGCGCTTGCCTAGAAAATGCCTATTCACTCTTGTTAATATATATATAGCTGCTCGTGCTGATTCATTGACTGACTCACTGATTGATCACCCCTCCTGTAAAATTTTGTATGAAAATTTTTTTTTTTCACTAATGGTTTCGTATAGAGGACAAAAATTCATTCGGAACAAAAATATGGAGAGAGCTGATGATTGAGGGTTTCGGAGATGGGTGAGGGGCACGCTTAAGGTATTGAAGATAGGTGGGGGGTGCTCGAGCAAATGTCACTTGAAACGTCATCCAATTGGCAGTTAGCTGAAAAAAAATTCAAAATGGTGAAAAAAAGATGGCCGCCATACAAATTTCGTCGGTGTCCATCTCGGAGGGTATAAAAGATGGAAGAGTGGCTTCTTCGCAAAAGATGATGAAGATTTAAAGGTCTACCCGATGAATAGAAAAAAAATTCAAAATGGCGGAATTTATTTTTCAATAAAAAATGTATGGCGAATATTGAAGAGACTACAAGTTGTAAACTATGCAAGGCTTTGATGCGGTTCTTTGGAGAACTCTCAAAGAAAAATATGGGAAGACATGATGATTGAGGGTTTGGAAGATGGATGAGGAGCCCGGTCAGGGTATTGTAGATAGATGGGGGCTGCTCAAACAAAAATTACTCAAAACCTCATCCAATTGGCACTGAGCTGAAAAAAAACAAAATGGCGGATTCAAGATGACGGCTATACAAATTTCGTCGGTGTCTATCTCACCAAGCATAAAAGATGGAAAAGTGATTTATGGGAAAAAGATGATTAAGACCTAAAGATCTACTTGATGAACAGAAAAAAAATCAAGATGGCGGAATTTATTGTTTCACACAAAAAAGTTTTTTTCACTGACGGTTTCGTATAGAAGACAAAAATTTATGCGGAGGAAAAATATGGAGAGAGCTGATGATTGAAGATTTTGGACACAGGTGAGGAACACGCTTAGAGTATTAAAGATGGGTGGGAGGTGCTCAATCAAAAATTACTCGAAACTTCATACAATTGGCAGTGATCTAAAAAAAAAGGACCAAAATGGCGGATTCAAGATGGCGGCCATAAAAATTTCGTCGGTGTCCATCTCGGAGGGTATAAAAGATGGAAGAGTGGTTTCTTCACAAAAGATGATCAGGATCGGAAGGTCTACTCGATGAATAGAACAAAAATTCAAAATGGCGGAATTTATTTTTCCATAGAAAATGTATGGCGAATATTGAAGAGACTACAAGTTGTGAACTATACAAGGCTTTGATGCGATTCTTTGGAGAAATCTCAAAGAAAAATATGGGAAGACAATACGATGGTTGAGGGTTTGGAAGATGGTTGATGAGCCCGTGCAGGGTATTGTAGATAGACGGGGGCTGCTCAAACAAAAAATACTCAGAACCTCATCCAATTGGCAATGAGCGAAAAAAACCCAAATTGTCGGATTCAAGATGGCGGCTATACAAATTTCGTCGGTGTCTATCGCACCAAGTATAAAAGATGGAAGAGTCGTTTCTTGGAAAAAGATGATCAAGACCTAAAAATCTACTTGATGAACAGAAAAAATCAAGAAGGCGGAATTTATTTTTTTCACACAAAATCTTTTCCACTGATGGTTTCGTATAGAAGACAAAATTCCATGCGGAGGAAAAATATGGAAAAAGCTGATGATTGAAGATTTTGGAGACGTATGAGGAGCACGGTCAGAGTATTAAAGATAGGTGGGAGGTGCTCAAACAAAAATTACTTGAAACCTCATCTAATTGTCAGTGAGTGAGAGAGTCAGTTGAAAAAAAGGCCAAAATGGCGGATTAAAGACGGGGGGCATACAAATTTCGTCGGTGTCTCCAGTTCCTTTTCAAAATTTGTTTTTATGGAAAAAGCTCTCATTCTGACAAATGATTCGGAGAAAAATATGGAGAGTGATAATTATGGAGGGTTAGGAATATGGGAGAGATAGGTGGAGGCTGCTCTCACCAAAATACCCGAAAGCGAAACCTCGCGGTCCGCTTTAGCGGGCCGCGCACCCACGCGCCATACTAGTATTATATGTACCAGCTATGTGTAGGTATATACAAACATAACGCACCATAGAATCTGTTTAGAGAGTCGTGTGGCCCGTGTACAAGCCAAGCAATCAATCTGTTATTAGGTATAATAGACGTGAAAAGGTTTGTTTGTTTATCTGTTTTCACTTACGATTTACGTATTTACTTGTAACTTATTTTAACTTTTGAATTATTAACAAACTTAAATAAATATTTTATAAATAAAATAGTGATAAGTAGGGTGAGTATAGTTTTATTTATTCGGGACTGTCCGGGTGAGTATTCAAAAACTTATAGTTACATAATGTTAGCAAGTTTGTCACTATCTATAAAAAAACTTTTTTTTATTTACGAAGGAATAAAATAATGAAAAATGATAAAATAAATTTTTCGTTTTCCATATATACCCAATTTTGCAATTAACCGCTTATGCTAGAACAATGAACGACTATCGTGCTGATTCAACCCGTCAACTTTTCTGTTTTCAGTCTTCGCTCTGACCGCGTTGTGCTATTGATGCTTTAAGACGTTGACTGTTAACAAAACAAAAATATGAGAGAAAAATGAAAAAATGAGCTTCGCGTAGAAAATGCAGCTACATTCAGAGATAGCTTGAATTCGGGAGACAGACATAGGATACTTGTACCTCATTCATCAAAATCGGCCCAGTAGTTTAGGCGCTACTGTGAAACACACATAATCTGATACAAAAACTGGATACAAACATACGTATACACGTATACATACATAGACTGCTAAAATCACAACCCTTTTGGCTTTGCCGTAGTCGGGTAAAAGCTATTTACAGATGGTATCTACAGTGTGAACTGTGAGTGGCTATATTTTAATCAATTTGGGTCGGCAGACATGTCAGCGAAGCCAGTTAACTGAGCTGTTACAAATGGCTAACCGTCTGAACACAGCTGAGTCAGCAATTAATGTGTTCTGTTGGTGCTTCTATACATTTACAGCTACTTTAGATATTGGCGCGTTCAGTAACTCAGTAAGTGTATAGAGAACCCGTATACTACTGTACTGTATCGTCAATTAATCTGATGATTAATTATTATCTACTTACTTATTCAACACGTATAGATATATTTTGTATACCGCAATTACCTGTTCAGTACTAATTGAAAAAAAAATCAAATATTTAATTGAATCTAGATCATAGTAATACTTAGTTTATATCCTGTGGTAACTGGTAATAGTAGTTTATGAGTCTAGACATGATTTTGGCACATTCATGCACACTTAGGTATATTTAGTGTATTCAGGTACCTATTACTTTGTGTGTGTGTAAAAGTGTGTCTGCTTGTCTATCTATCTGTATATCTAATCTGAAATTCAGCACAGAAAAGCTTACATCCCGGATAAAGGAGAGAGAATTATCATCTCGGTAAATCAAAGAGTTCGCAAGGGATTTTTAACCTCAAATTTTAAAAATGGATTGTGTTCATTTCAGACTAGAAGCCATAAAAACAGAACGAAAAAACTTATTCAGTAAGTTTTTTTTTTCAATAAGTTCTTATTCAATAAGTTTGTTTTTACTACCTAAGTATTTAAGAAATTTCCGAGAAATCGAAGAGTTTATAAACAATACGTATAATACCATAATATCAATACCATACCATAACAATGCGTGTAATACCTACCAGCAATCTTTTTTGATCATTCGTTAAATGATATTTGATTATAATCAATTAAGTACCTAGGTATGTGAACTAGAAAATTCCTAAACTTAGAATACAAAGATTTACAATAGTAATAACAAGCGGATACCCGCGACTTCGTTCGCGTGGATATTGGTTTTTGAAAATCCCGTGGGAATCATTTTGTTTTTCCTAGGCTTCTTTGAGCTCATACCTTGCTAATCTCATCAAAATCGATCCAGCTTCTCAGAGATAAGCCTGTAATTTTTAAACTATTCCCTTTCTAACAAAAAAAGAATGAACGGAATCGGACCACGCGTTAATGATTTAAGTACAGCTAAGTACACATTTTAACTTTCATCCCCTCTCCCGAGGGAACCGTGCTGAAATTGTGCCAAGTTTCACTTCAATCCATTCAGTAGTTTTAGTGTGATGCGCGCACAAACATACAGACAAACAGACAAAACAGACAAACAGAAAAAAAATTCAAAAATAGCTTTTTTATGTTCCATTACTTATCCCTAATACCCCCCAGTTATTATTTTGCAAAAATCTTTAATGTACAGATACTAGGCAATTCTACGATTTTATTATATGTATAGAAGATATAGAAGATAAAATAAGTGATCAAAGACAGATATAAAGTTAAGTTAGTGGTACACAGGTAAGTGAACTCTAAAGGCCCTGGCAGTTAATACAAACATACCTACAGCCTCACCGCTGAGCGCACCGTTCGAATTCCACTGACTCAGCAGATTTTTTTTCCTTTTTATTCCCTTCAACTTTACTTAATCCCTGCTTTGTGTAGTATAAAAAGTTTTTGTATTTTAAACGTTAGATTGTACAATAAAGATATTTTATATCAATCTTCTTGAGTAGTCAGTTAGGTGGGTCCTAAGCTCCATTTCTCGTTATATTTATAAAAACCGAGAGAAACCTGTTACACCCTAGAAGTAGGGCAGAGTCGGTTACTTAAAGTTACATGTATTATTTAGGTACATTAAGTTATGATAGGGAGGAAATGACTTACTTACTTTTTTACTAAACGCAAAATTCATGCGTGAAATGATTTTTGCATTGTTGTATGGACAAGGAAAATGTGCCAATTAATCGCTAGTAAGGTTACCATTGAACACAATTTTCAAGGACAATTTTCTATTTTTATCCGTGAGAGATGGCAGATACTGGACTGTTTAATGTAAGAGATTGTGTTGTGTATTTGCTTGTTTATTAACTACTAAGCCGATTTTGATTTAATTTTTTTGATTGCACAAACATCACCTCAGAGCAGGTTTTTAGATATGTTTTAAGGCTTTAGAAGTGCATGGAGAGCTGCAGATCGATGTTTTTTTTTAATTTTATGCCTTGATAATTCATTGTCTAAGTGACTATGAGTTCATAAAAATAAATTAAAAAAAATTGAAGATGGATTTTTGTAATGGAAAAAAATTGAGCGCTCAAAAGGTGAGTACAGTGTGGGTTTTCGCAACCTTGTGCATCGCAACTCCTTAAGTGGAGGTTGTAGGTGGAACATTACCTGGTGGGTGATAAGTAGGTACATACAATGACAAGAATTATCTAACACTAATAATGTATCAATAAAGTTCTCCTGGTCGAATGCCAGCCACGGCACACAATCTCAAAGGAGACTAGCTAATTGCGCAGGAAATATAACAGTGCGCAATAAATGTATGTGTAAACACTGGTGCACTCCCAATAAATTTCATCACTAATAATCTCTACTGAGACGGCAATCCCCCGCGAGCGAAGAGAAGTTAAGCGCAGAACCAAAGGTTTTATGCTGAATTTCCAACTAATGTCTGATACCGAGAATTTCTTGACCAAAAAGCACAATCATTCTTTGGCCTGTCCTGGAATCCGGAAGCACATGACTTACAGTAAATAAACTAGCCACTGCATGCATCATCAACTCACTCAATATATGTATTAAAATAATAATGAATAAACACAAAAAATCTTTTGAAGATATTATTATTTCACTTTTACACACCATATTTGTATGCTCAGTTGCTTGAGTTGCCTATAGCTTTACTTGACCTTATTAGTTGCCGCAGACTTAGTAAGAAATTATTAGATAGACCGTACTCTTTTTAGAACTTTTGAATCACACAAAGCACCCTAGATTATTATCATCTGAATGCAACTGGATGATAATAATGTAGGTTTTTAAATAACAGTTATTCAAAACCACTTAAATTTTGATTAACGATAAATAATAATGCAATCGTCTGAAGTGTTATTATGCTGTAATCTTTCATGCAATATTTGCATGACTTGTGACAAAACCGTAAACATCGAAAACAAGTTACTTTAAAAGGCGGTTTTGTACCTTTTCGTAAAAAATACATTGATTTATAATTTGATGAAGGTTAATTTGATGAATGTTAATCAGATAAAGATTATACCTCATAACATAGTAAGATAGTTTACTTTCTTGTAATATAGTATTACGGACAGAATGCCTGTATTTTTTTTATCTGCGGCGCTGTTATATCCCGAATAAATGATTATTTATTTATTTAAGGGTACTTTTAGTTCTTGGAAGGACTGGTAAAATAATAATTATTCTTTTAATATTCCCGAGGAATCCGAAAGAGTTGGTAAGCCTACCTAACACAGCAACTTAGGCCAGTAGTTTTTATGTTAACTTTGTCCCTAATAAATTGACAATATCTATTTAAATGAACCAAGCATCGATCATACAGAAATTTAGCGACAAATAGATCGATTAACTCGGAATATTTTTATCTAATCGCGGCGCTATGTGGAACGCTAGAGGCAGTAAATATCAATTATTATCATTGGCACAGTGCACTATATCAGGCTATCACTGTCGTGAATCAATTTTTCACACGACATAAACAACACTAAACAATGCACTATTTAATTTCTGCTATCAAACTTTGAACTGACGAATGATGATTGTATTCATCCTTTCGATTGGTTGACACTATTTCACACTGTCGTCTAAAATTTCAAGTTTCGACAATATTGCTACAACTTCGGCTAATTATGGTGCTAATTCTTTTGTACACAGTACGGACAATATGGATCTACTAAACTAGGTACAAAATCGAGAAGACTTGTAGATTATTCTGTACTCCAATTGAAATATTTTATTTTGGTTTTTTGATAGTGCTAAGTTAGTACCTAATTTTCTTTTTTATGAAAAGTCCAGTCTGTCAATCGGTGATACATCTACCAGTAGTTCGGAAGGCTTTTCTTTTCCAGCCGATGAGCAGTGAAGAAATTCAGCGGACGCTCTTCTTCAGAATTCTTTACAATGTTGAAAACCTACTATTAAAATATTCGTGTACATGTTAATTAATTAATTAATTAATTAATATTCTATATTCTGTGGGCATACTCGTACTTATAAACATTATTATACAATTAATTTTTAGTGTTGTACATTGCAAAAGAGCATCGATTTAGTTGTAGTGTAAGTTATGTGTACAATCAAATTATCACACGATTACAGATTGGAGATATCGCAAAGCAATCATAACAAGTGTAGTAATTACGATCCAGTTCGCGTTCGATTTTATTTCGGTCGTGTTTGTGAACGTAGAACGCGTCTCTACGGTCGAGTGCGCGGCGGGCAACTGTCAAAAAACGCGGGAATCCGCGTAGTCTGCTCGATATCTTTCGATTCCGATACATTGAATTACAACTTTCGTATTGTTTTAGCGTAAATAAATGCTTAGGCCGAGTGAATCGCGTGTTGCATGTTAAACTAGGCGTGAGCTCACGGCTTCGTTCGAGAGTTGCACGACTGCTCGAAGTTGTTTTCTTTTAAACTTCATTGCTTCTAGAGCAAATAAGTAGGAATAGCAGTTGCTCTCTGATCGCGACTTTCAAGGAACTTCAAAAAGGAGAAGAAGGGCATAAAAAGAAACAACGAAACCAATGCACGACGTCCGCCCAAATTCAACTACGTGTACAAACAAAAATTATTGTAATTTTTTGTAATTTTGACTATGACTTTTAGCACTTGTCCTTGACGTCACCCGAACTATTGCCATACTACTGAAAATCCGTTTTTTTATTGTTATTGTTTTATTCATTAAAATTAAGATGGAAGTGAAAAGCAAATATATAGCTACTAAAAATACCCATTTTGTCCTCTACATAAATATGTATCCTCGCCTTCGGCTCGGGTGGATGAAATAATAAAATGGCTGTAAATCTACTGGTTTGATTCCTCGATCTTCATTAAATATTAGGTGAGTGGACATACGGCGTGCGATCACATTTCTGAAATAAGATGATGCATCCTAAATCATGTATCGGAAACGAATCAAACGTTTTAATTACATAATCCCGATTGACAGGTCGATGCATTTGAATGGGATACTTACGATTTCCGCAGCAAGTGCCGGTGAGATGGTGAGATAATAATGCTCTTATTATGATGTAAGAAAGTACGAGACTTATACCTAACATGCATGTATGTGTATACAAATAAATAAAATTGAATTAGGTACCTACCCATCTTGAACGATATAGTAGATAGTAGATACAGACGTTGTTAAATTTTTTTCTCTGTGCCTGTCTGTCTGTTTGAATGCAGGAATCATCCACGGAACGGCTGAACCGATTTTGTCAAAATTTGCACAGACAGGTAGAGGGTTATTACTTACCTACTAGCAGATGCCTACGACTTCGCTCGCGTGGATTTACTTAGGTTTTTAAAAATCCCGTGGCACCATGATGCTGAGTAGCATATAACCTTCCCCAAGAATTGGGAAATCAAATGCAAAAAGAATTATTCAAATCCGACTGCTATTTCCAGAGATTAGCGCCTTCAAACAAACAAACTCTTCTCTTCTTCCTCTATTGTATTAGTATACAATAGAGGAAGATCGTTCTGTGTAGAGTCTGATCTTTTTAATGATTCTTAATTGCTACAAACAGGGCCGGATTATCCATAAGGCGGATTAGGCAACTGCCTAGGGGCCCCGCACCGACTAGGGGCCCCGTGAGCGCCTAGTCGATGCGGGCCACGCAACAAGAAAAAAAAGCTTCATCTAACAAATTTTTTTTTTGAGAAAATTCTCAATGAAGTATATACAAATGTAAAAAGGAAAGGGGCCCCGAAAATTGCATTGCCTAGGGGCCCCGATAGGGTTAATCCGGCCCTGGCTACAAATACTTTATATGAAAGCACTAGCCGATCCAGTAGCCAGGTTCATGCTTGCAAAAAAATTTGAAAAAAAAAATATGGACGGGTCACCTATCGGGTCCAAACTCCAACTTTAGCTAAGAACCATCCAGGTGACCCCATAAGGAGAACAAAAATTTTTATTAAAATTGGTCAAGCCATTTAGGAGTTGTTTAGAAGAGTTGCGAACACACGCATACCCAGAATTTTGTATAGGTATCAACTTATTATAAAGATAACTTTGTAGGTACTTATCTAGTGATTATTTTCTGTCACACTTTCATTTACCAGGAAACTAGCGGGGACAGCAAGTGACGCGGTTGACAAAGCCACTAAATTAATAAGCCGTCGCGGGGTCAATGACCGCCTGAAGTTCGGAGATAACATCTGCGCCCCGGGATGCTGTGCATGTGCAATAGACGTGTCAGATACCAAACATAATTGGATAGGTAGTTTGAAAGAATCGTGGAAATAGAAATAAATTGGGTAGATAAGTAAAATATAATATCTTCTATTATTTTAGGAAAAAAGGGTGCCTCGTGTCCCTATGTCAAGATGCAAGCTACCTCCTTGCTGAAATCGGTTCACCGGTTTAGGCGTGAAAAGGTAACAAACAGACGGACATATAGAATTAATTTAGTAGGTATTAATTATAATATTAGTGTGGCTAGATTACAATAATAACCGCAACCACCACTACAGCCTTTAAACGTCCCACTGCCGGGCACAGGCCTCCTCTCACTATTAGGAGAGAGGGATTTAGAGCTTAGACCCGCCACGCTGCACCAATGCGGGTTGACGGGTTTTAACGATATAATAACCGGGACCGACTGCTTGAAGTGCTCTCCGAGGTACGAGGTTGAAACGCCGCGCCGCCAACTACCAACTCCGGGATGGCATTAAGAATTTAATTTTATTGACAGAAAAACCTAATACCTAACAATTATTTTCCGACCCGGGAATCGAACCAGGGACCTCGTGATCTGTACTTGATTAAGCTAACCACTAGACCAACGAGGTAGTAATAATGGCTGGCAAATCATTTCATTTCAGAGTTCAGATGCAGTTTATTTGTACCGCATGGAGTTTATCATAGCACCTCATTGTGAGGCGGCTATAATATGTACTTATTACGTATTACGATCACGCATAAATTAATATTTGACCGAGATACTTCGAAGTTCAACGGAATAGTCAGGGTGTTTACTCGCCAAAATTAACCGAGGAGGCAGTGGGCATAGCTCGAAAAACTTTTGAATATATTTTATACTAAATACTAGGTAATTTTATTACTGTGAGCGACAGAATATGATAACAGCAAGGTTCCTGGCCTAAAAAATCTATAAGAAAAATTATAATGTTTGCTTGTCCTCTATGCGTTCCTGAACAATACTTTACGTGGCATTGCAACGAATGTCGGGTGCACTGTGCAGTTAAATAAATTTTAAGTCTAAGTTTTCTTTTTCCGTTTTAGAATTTTCCGCATTCAGCTCAACGATAACCGGGACTGACGACAAACGTGCTCTCCGAGACAGGAGAGATCGAAGAGCACGGATCGGATCTCCAAAGTCGGTTACCCATCCAGAAACCGATTTACGTTGCTTAACCATCGCGGCGCAATCGACTCGTAATATGTGTAGGTACTGGCACAATGAACTAACTACTAAAGTTACCTACTTGACTACTTCATTTTCGTCTGGCATTTACAGCAAATGAAATGAGTGAAGAAAATGTTATCATTCCCATTTCCCCATTTAGTGGCAACTGGCAACCCTAGTAGCTCGTGGTGCCATTGTTCTGAATATTTAATATTCATTAGAGAATGTGTATTTGAAGCCAACACGTGGATGTTAGAGGACCGTCAATCCTGGGATTTCTTTGAAATACCAGATTCTGTAGCATTGACCTAACGTGTGATGAGTAAGTCAGCAGTCAGCTACCTAGTGCACCTATACATATTATACCTGATACCTACCTAGTACCTACTTATCTATATCTATGTATACTAAGATGCTTAAATCTGTAATTAAAGTACCTACCTACATTAGTATATAATAATTCAATGTTTAAATCACATGTCAAAATAGGATGGGATGTAATACCTACATATTACATGTATAATACATATTGTATAGTTCCTTATTTCATAATCCATTTAATCATTTAATTTAATCCGTACAATTTTACCTTATTTTCTTAGATAAATAAGTAATATTTCAGTACGTACTTATAACTTACCTAGGTAGGTAGGTACCTATCTAAAGCTAAACATAGGCACAAGACAAGTTATATGACATAGGACATAGGTGTACCTACCATGTAATCTAGGTTCCTGGTACCTATTTTATGATTGTAGCTGATATCAAGGGCGTCGCCAGGAAGGGGTAGGGGGGGGGGCAGCTGCCCCCCCCCTAGAGATTTGAGAAAATATAAATATGCTATAGTTTGAAAAGAAAATTCTGATTTTATATAATACTAGCGACCCGCCCCGGCTTCGCACGGGTAGTAGAGCATATTATGCGTAGGTACCTACTACCCGCTCAGGGATTAGGCAGCGTTTTCGATGAAAGCTCCCAGGCGGCTTGACTTTTTACGATATTTTCCACAATGAACTTACTATATCTCACCTTATACCCGAATTACTAATTCCGTGGAATTCTGACGTTTCATAATGTTACCAGAGATAAAACAATTCCCACAAAAAAGATAAAAAAAAAACAAAACTTATGCAAATAAAAATCAACTGCTGCATGTAGATATTATGACAAATGCCTGACAGACACTTCATGGTGATAATGTCATTCGACTTCCATTTTTCAATAAATTTTTTCAATGTGCTTCTTTTGTTTTCTATTGCTGATAGTGTGCAATTTCTAGTTTCCACTCTTAGCAATTTCTATTTTAGGGCGAAACTATTAATATTATTAAGCGGCTTAGAGCTTTATATGTTGACAGGGAATTAAAGTAGTTTGGGGTAAAATCGTACTTCGTAGATGTGGTTAACCCTGTTCTCCATATAAATAACTCATCTGTAAATGACAATGACAGCTGTCAGAATTAAGTCGATATTAAGTCAAAAATAAGGAGAAAAACCAAATATTTTAAATCAAATAAATTACAGTGTATTTGGGACATAAAAAGGTAAGTTTTCACCAGATTCCGTGAAAAAAAAAATATTCCGTGAAAAAACCAAAAACTTGGTTTTTTGAACTTTTCACATAGGAGTCCGCATCATGACTTCGAAATATGTTACGCCGAATAATACGACACCGAATGTTTATAATAACGTATAACGCGATGACGAAAGCACATTATAACGTTTATCGTAACAACGAAAATATGTGATAACGTATCACGCAATAACGAATGCACGTTATAACGAAAAACATCATACCGAACTACGCGCCTCGAAATAACTTAGGGATGGCCCTTTTTAGGGTGCCGTACCCAAAGGGTAAAATGAGGTTATGTGAAAAAGTGTAAATGTAAAAGTTGTAGATCTTTTTATTACCTACAACTTTGCCATTTGATTTTTTTCCATAGGACTTCTAGTTTTGCCGGAAATCGAGATAAACCGTTTTTTATCCTTAAAACTCCCCCCCTTTTTTTCCCGAGCTCAGATCGCCCGTAAATTATTTTTCCTTGTATTTTTATAATATTCTCCTCCTTTTCCAATGGGTTTCATCCTACGTAATGTGATTTTTTTTGGTTTCAAAAATTATCGACACTGGGCTTGGAGAACCGCGGCCACCGACGCGCTCATAGGCACGCTCCCGCCCGCGCCGCCGCAATTTTTAAATCTGTAATATCTTCGAAAGTATTCATTTAAATCATATGCTGTAAAAGGCCATATGGATTCATATTAAATCAACAATGTATTTAAGGTATTTAATTAGATAAGGATTAATGCTGTATTGGTTGAAATCGCTTCGAAAATTAGCCATTATTTGTCGTAAAAAGTAAATGACAAAAAAATGTTATTGTGGGATATCCATAAGAGATAGACATATACCATCGGTTTTCTGTAGACCTTTTCAATGTGTACAATACTTAGTACATTATTTTGATAAATCTCGTAGGGTTCAGGCTGCGTTTGCAATGTAAGCGGAAAAAATGTAATTATTTACGACATCACATTAGAAACCGCAAAAATAACAGTATTTCTCCACTATTTAATGGATGTTATTATACATATAAACCTTCCTCTTGAATCACTCTATCTATTAAAAAAAACCGCATCAAAATCCGTTGCGTAGTTTTAAAGATTTAAGCGTACAAAGGGACATAGGGACGGAGAAAGAGACTTTGTTTTATACTATGTAGTGATGTTGTTAGGACCACTACCAGTAGTCTCCAATTTTGCAGTTTCGGAAGACATATGTGCTAACTTTGCAGCACTTGAAAAATATGACTGGCTTATTTACACTTTTCGCATACTATAATATCACCAGCTTGCCCCCCCCCCCCTTGGCCAGCGGCTGGCGACGCCCTTGGCTGATATAATAATACATCTACCTATATGTAACCTACTAATTTATTCGGAATGCCGATCGGTGTCACATTGATTTAAATTGACGTGGGCCCTCAACACAACAGATTGCAGCAGTGGTAGACAATTAATTTTCTATTGAAATTATTGTCCGCGACTTCGTCCGCGTGATTCTTTGATTTCCTGGGATAAAAAGCCTATAGAACGTCTCCGGGATGTAAGCTATTTAGTCTTAGTATAGGACGTTATATACGGCATACCTAGTAGGTACCTACCTATCGTATATTAGCGTTAAAATCATGATTATGTATACCTACATATGTTTGAGATGATATTCTATCGTTCTACCTAGGTACCTACTGTACTCCCGTGTGGGGTTGCTAGTCCCCCATCGGGCGCGTCCCCAGGTGGCGGATAGGGGAACGCCTCCCAGATATGGGAGGTACCGGGGAAACCCGGCGCGGACCAAAACTAGCAGCGCGGCGGGTCCGCCGGTCTTATAGCCGGTGGGCGTTGGCTTCGGCCACCGTCGGGCAACCCGTAATCCGCACTGAGCGGACCGGGGGCCCCACGCACTGAGCGAGGGGCTGCGAGGAAGAAAACCTCTATAAAAAATCACCGGAGGGAGTAATCCCCTTTAGGGGAGGACTCGTGAGGCGAGCTCGGTGTGCACTAACCCTGCCTCCGAGCGGGCTGTGCGGGAACTAGTCCTGCGCAGTCCTCGTCGTATTATCGTAATCCCTGTAGGTGTGTTGGGTGACGGTCATGTCTCTCACCTGACGAGGGACCGAGGGTCTTGCCTTAACCGGCCGGACCGCGAGGAAGAAAACCTCTATAAAAAATTACCCCGAATCCCAAGCGTTGGCGCACCGCGAGGGGATGCATGGCTGATGGGTTGTTCAGTCGCTAGTGCGCCCCCCGTCAGGGTACCTGCCGACCCCCTGACGAGTTACCCTTAGGCTTACCCGGGTGCAGGGGGCACCGCCCGGGTGGACCGTATATTTCCCCCATACTCGTGGGACTAAACATGGAAAAAAGTCAAAAATCAAAAACAAAAGGACGAGGGCTGAAAGGCCCGCAAGGTGAGGTAGAAGAGGTGTGCTGCAGCACAGGCTCTTCGGAGGAAGTCCGGCCGAAGATTGTGTTGCCGGTACGAGATGAGATGGATGTCGAGTCACTATTCGACTCAGACTCGGATACCAACCGAGAACTGGAGGCGTTGATAGGGCCGTTGAAGCCTAAGAAAGGAGCCCCAAAGCGGGTCCGGGAGGCTGAGTTTGAAGATGAGGAGGAGCCAGCTGAGAAGGCCGTTGCCGTCGAGCCGGAAGAGCCGGCCAGGCCGAAAGCTGGTAGGGGGGCGTACCTTGGGCTCAAGGGCGCCAAAGCCCGCCTCAAGGAGCTGGAGTCGTGCTCCTTCGAGGACGAGGCGAACGCCGATAAGGCGAAACGTGTCGCCCCCCCCTTGACGAGGTCGAGGACTCGGTCTCAGAAGCCAGGCGGGGAGGCCCGGGACCGGAGCACCAGCACCGTGGTGGACTCGGCCACGGAAACTGTCGATGAGTGGTGCCCGTCAAGGGACGAGCTCATCGACAGAGCTACCAATGCGGTCTCCATTATAGAGCAGGAGACCAAGAGGTCCACAAACCTCAAAGGCGGCGTCAGGGGGGCAATAAACCGGGCCACCAAGGATATCCAGGTGGCCATGGATGCCCTCCAGAAACTGTCGGCAGATGAGGAGGCCCGAAGACTCTGGGCCGACAACAAAAGAATGAGGCAGGAGTTGGCCGCCTTAAGGGCAGAAGTGAAGGCCCTTCGGTCCTCCTTCTCAGAAAGAGACAAGCCTTCTGCGCCGGTAGTACATCCTGCCACTACTGTGGACGCCCACATCCCCCCAGCACTAAACGAGGTTTTGGAGACCCTGAAGAGGGATCTCTTCGTGTCCATCGGGGGGATGGTAAACGACCGCCTCGGGGAACTCGAAAAGCGGCTTCCCCGAGAACCCGTACTGAGGCCGCCACTTGCGGCTGATAAAAGGAGGACTGAGTCCGCGGCCCGCCGCCCTCTAAATGAGCCGTCTGCGGGCCCCTCGCCTGCGAATCCGGGGACAATACGCTCGGCGGCTGTGGGCAAGGCTAGAAAACCCACACCCGTTCCTACGGCGCAGGCACGCAGCGTTCCACCACGCAGCGCAGAGCCGCAGGATGTAGACGCTGAGGCCGCGGCCCCAGACCCCCCGACCTGGTCGAAAGTGGTCGGAAGGAAGGCCAAGGCCAAAGCCAAGGCACAAGGCCAAGGCCAAGGCCAACGCCGATGCCGGAAAAGGAGCCGCACCCAAAACTGCTGCCCCTACAACTAAGGCTGCACAAAGCCAGAAGAAGGTGAAGCTGACCTCCCCTAAGTCCTCGGCGGTGGTCATCTCACTGAAGCCGGAGGCCGTCGCGACTCAGACTTACGCGACGGTCATGAAGACGGCTACCGCTGCCCTGGCCTTGAGGGAGGTCGGCGTGGACCACGTCCGTGTGCGCAAGTCGGCCACTGGGGCTCGAATTATCGAGGTCCCAGGGGCCGATAGCTCCAAGGCCGCGGACGAGCTGGCCGACAGGCTACAGGGTCTAGTCGGCGAATGGGTAACGGTTTCCCGGCCCATGAAAACCGCTGAACTACGTCTGGTGGGTCTCGACGAGTCCGTCACCCCCGAAGACGTGCGGAGGGTAGTGGCCGAGAAGGGGAGCGTCCCACCCGATCAGGTCAGAGCCGGCGCCATCCGGATGGGGCCCAGTGGGACTGGGTCAACCCTGGTCCGTTGCCCGGTGACCGCGGCGAAGACGCTCGTCGCGGAGGGACGTGTGGTCATCGGGTGGTCCTCGGCGCGGGTAACAGCCCTGGAGCCCCTCCCGATGCGCTGCTTTAGGTGCATGGGGCTCGGCCATACGCGGGCGCTCTGCCCGTCACCCACAGACCGTAGCACTCTGTGTTACAGGTGTGGCAAGGACGGGCACAAGTCGGCATCGTGCTCGGCCAACCCAAGGTGCGCAGTCTGCGCAGACCTGGGTCGCAAGGCCGGGCACGTCATGGGGGGGCTGAAGTGCTCCCCACCGCCGAAGAAGGGCAGGGAGGCCCCGTTGACCCAGGTTTCCGCGGCTACGAGAAGCCCACAGGAGCCGGCTCTGGAGGAGGTCGCCATGGAAACGTAATGCCGGTACGCCATGGTGAGTTCCTCCAGACGAATCTGAACCACTCCGCCCGTACTCAGGATCTCCTGATGCAGCACATGGCGGAGTGGCAGATCGATGTGGTGGCAGCCGCGGAGCCCTACTTTGTGCCCCCTCAGTCAAACTGGGCTGGGGACGCGGAGGGCTTGGTGGCCATCGTGGTGCCTGCGCACGGGCCACCACTGGTCCCAAGGCGAAGCGGGCCGGGGTTCGTGGCGGTCGGGTGGGGGGAAGTAGTACTTATTGGGGTATACTTCTCACCCAACAGACCCCTGTCCGACTTCGAGGCATTTTTGCGGAGCCTGGAACCAGTGGTGCGAGGGGCGGCCCCAGCCCAGGTAATCCTGATGGGGGACCTGAACGCGAAATCTGCCGCGTGGGGGTCCCCCATCACGGACCGGAGAGGGGTCGAGTTGGTGAACTGGGCCGCCATGGTCGGCCTGGTGCTCCTCAACCAGGGACGCGTCATGACCTGCGTCCGACGGCAGGGGGGGTCAATAGTGGATGTTACCTTCGCTACCCCTGCCGTCGCGGCACGAACGCGGGACTGGCGCGTCCTCGAGGACGCGGAGACCCTGTCAGACCACCGGTACATTCGGTGGAGGGTCTCCGCGTCACTACCGGCGTCCCAAGGCCGGAGCGGGAGACGGGGAGGGGTGTTCCCAAGGTGGGCACTGACCCGCCTAGACCTCGACATGGCAGAGGAGGGAGCCATAGTCGAGGTCTGGAACGCAGCTCCCCCGGCCTCTTCGGGGGTAGAAGAGAGGGCGAGTCATTTCCGCGCCGCACTGACAAGGGTGTGCGACGCGGCAATGCCCCGGACGAGGAGGCTGCCCGCTCGGAGGTCGGTGTACTGGTGGTCGCAGGAGATTGCGGCCCTCCGCGCCGCCAGTAACCGAGCGCGCCGGGCCTACACCCGTTGCCGCCGCAGAAGGCCGGTGTCCGCGGACGAGGAGGCTCGCCTCTATATGGAGCTCCGGGAGGCGAAGAAGGCGTTTCAGGTGGCCATCGCCAATGCCAAGGACTCCGCCCATGAGGAGTTCTTGGCAACGCTGGACAGGGATCCATGGGGCCGGCCATACCGCATCGTTAGGGGCAAGATGCGGAGCGCCCCCCCCATGGATTCCATGGAGCCGGAGCTCCTCGATCGGGTGGTGTCGGGGCTTTTTCCCCGACCGCCAGCATTCGCGCCCCCGATCATGGCGTCCCCGTCCGCGGAGCGCGATAGGCCGGTCGAAGCTCCCCCAGTCACAGATGACGAGATGGGGGAGGCTCTAAGTCGTCTGCGGCGGTGTAGGAAGGCGCCGGGACCGGATGGAGTCCCGGCCAGAGTCCTGGCGCTGGCCTTGGGGCACCTTGGGGGCCGCCTCAGGCAGTTATTCAATGACTGCCTGGCGTCGGGACGGTTCCCAAGGGTGTGGAAGGAAGGACGACTGGTGCTGCTGCGGAAGGAGGGTAGATCCCCGGACTCTCCGTCGGCATACAGACCAGTCGTCCTTATCGACGAGACAAGCAAGATGCTGGAGAGAGTTCTGGCCTCTCGGTTGAACCAGCATCTTGCTTGGCAGGGCCCCGACCTTTCGGAGCGCCAATACGGGTTCAGGGTCGGAAAGTCGACCCTGGACGCGATTGGTGCTCTGAAGGACTTCGCGGGGTACGCGAAGGAGAGGGGGGAGGGAGTGTTGGCGGTGTCATTAGACATCGCCAACGCCTTTGGCACACTCCCTTTTGGTGTGATAGAGGAGGCGCTCCGGTATCACGGGGTGCCCCTCTATCTGCGCCGTATGATAGGGCACTACCTGGAGGAGAGGGTAGTGCTCTATCAGGGGAGGGACGGGAGGAGGGTGGAGAGACGGATGGCCTGCGGGGTTCCGCAGGGGTCAGTCCTCGGGCCCCTGCTGTGGAACCTGGGGTTTGACTGGGCCATCCGTCCGGTTCTGCTTCCCCGGATGGCAATCGTTTGCTACGCGGACGACACTTTGGTTGCCGTCCGAGGAAGTAGCTACGGGGAGACGGCGAGGAGGGCCACGGTGGCCACCGAATTGGTGGTCACACGAATAGAGATGTTGGGGCTCAAAGTGGCCCTCCCAAAAACCGAGGCCGTCCTCTTCGGTGGAGCGGGCTGGAGGCCCCCGGCACGCGCTAGCATCCCGGTGTCGGGGGAAGCGGTCCAAATCAGGGCCCACATGAAATACCTGGGCCTTGTTTTGGACCGCAAATGGGACTTCGGGGAGCACTTCCGCCGGCTTGCTCCTCGGGTGGCGGGGGCAGCTTCTGCGCTCGGCCGACTGCTGCCGAATGTGGGGGGCCCTGGGGCCCCATGCCGTCGCCTATTCGCGGGGGTCGTGAAGAGCATGGCGACGTATGGGGCTCCTATCTGGTTCGACGCGCTTCGTCCAGAAACCAGGGCCCTGCTGCGGAGGCCGCAGAGGGTGGTGGCGAACCGCATCTGCCGGGCTTACGCCACCGTAGCCTTTGCGGCCGCCTGCGTTTTGGCGGGCACTCCCCCTTGGGAGTTGGAGGCCGGGGTGCTCGCCGAGGCGCACCGCGCCAGAGCAGAGAGCCGGGCAAGGGGGGAACGCCCGGCTCCCGAAGCGGTTGGCCGAGCGCAGCGCATGGCTGCCCGCAGAATGCGGGAAAGATGGAAAGCCGACCTGGCGGATGCCGTCTATGGCAAGCGCACCATAGACGCCATCCGCCCGGTGCTGGAGCAGTGGTGCCAGCGAAGGCACGGGTCGCTGTCCTTCCGGCTGGTGCAGGTGATGACCGGACACGGTTGCTTCGGCCATTACCTGCACAAGGTCGCGAGGAGGGAACCGACCCCGTCGTGCCATGAGTGCGGCGCTGGAGACGACACGGCCCAGCACACTCTAGAAGAGTGTAGCCACTGGGCCCCCCAGCGCCGCACTCTGGTGGCGGCAATTGGCGGAGACCTCTCGCTGCCCGGCGTCGTATTTGCCATGCTGAGCAGCGAGGGGTCTTGGGATGCTATGGCCGACTTCTGCGAGGACGTCATCTCGCAGAAGGAGGCCGCGGAGCTGGCGCGCGAAGAGGCTCTCGACGCGCATCCGCTCCGGCGCAGACGGGGGGGAAGAAGGCGGCGGTTATTCGCCGCTCGCCAGCTTCCCTCGGGAGACGGCGGATAGCTATTGGGCTAGCTATCCGCCACTAACAGTCTCCTCACTGTCTGAGGGGGGGATCACGCTGTCCCGATCCCCTCCTCTTTAGCGCGGGAGCCCCGGCAGGTGGCCGGGGCGGCTGACAGACGCCTGGGACGTATACAACGGGTTCCCCAGGCGTCCAGCATAGTCAGCGAGAGGGAACAGCCGTGGTGGTTTTAGTTAGGGTATACCCATAGGGGGAGTCCCACATAACCTCCGTTCTGCCCAAAGAACGGGGGTACCTATAAAAGGTTTCCACCACGTAAAAAAAAAAAAAAAAAAAGGTACCTACTGTACTTAGTTTTAGTAATACCTATATAGATAGGTACCTACTGTTCTTACTTAGTTTTAGTAATTGTAGTAAGTACCTATATAGATAGGTACCTACTGTTTCAAAATCACAGGTAGACCATTTTTTACGGAGAACATCGTTGGTACAATAACGATTATTATTTGTAGGTAGTGCATATATACTTACAGTATATTACATTCTGTCATATATCTCTTTCTATAATAGAAGCCATGATTTGAATTATTATTTTAAAGTTCTCTTTAGGAAGCCGTTTGCTTGCATTTTAAAATTTGGGCAAGTCAACGGTCAAGATATAACTCTATGGTTACGCCATCTAGCTTTGCAGTACAGACCTTCTCCACTGGCAATGAAACTACACAACCATAGAAGATAGAGCAATACCATGAACCTATAGAAGAGGACTTGGCATAATGTCCTATAGAAAATAGTGGATCGGAAAATAGCTTAAGCTTATCAAAATTTTCATAAGTGTGTAAGAGACAGCACTACATTTTTAAACATAACAATAAAACAGATCGTGGCAGAAATTTTATTGCAACTTCCCTTAAGATGGCCTCCCTAAATGTATACATGAACACTCACACACGCACAACTTGAGACATCACAATGAACACGCGCCATTTTATGTTACAGGATTGTGCGTATGTGAGTGTATTTTTGGCACGTTTTTAAGGTAGGTATGCCTACTCTACTTATTATTATTATCTCTATGAGCAATACACACAACCAAACCAACTTTATAAGTTAATGGCGCTAGTAGTACACGTTATTACTAAATTCACCTAGATGGCGTTGTTATGAAAAATGTGAAAAAGTGGAATCACAGTGTAGCTGCAGCTGCGGCCTATTCCACTAGTCCCTACCACGTATCCCCCCTGGGGGGTAAGAGTGGAATTTTTTTTCCACGTATCCCTACGGTAGGGATGAGTGGAAAAAATATTTACACTTATCCCTACCGAGTGGTTTTAGTTAATGATAAGTAGGTAGGTACTGTCAAGAAGAAAAATATTTATTAATACATAAAAAGTTACTTAGTTTAAATTAAGTAATTAACTACTACTGCTCAAAAAATTAAAAGATTTTTTTTTATTAAAAATGCTCTTTTTATTTAGCATTTATTATTACTTGCAGACTGCTGTAGGTAGTTAGTGACAAATGGTATCTTAGGAAAAGTATAATAACAATAATAATTATTGTTATTAAGAATTAAATATTCACATACATTTTTGTTTTTAACTTAATTTCCGTATATAAACCCGATAGGACAGTAAGTCAATCAATATTTATTTATTCGATTTAGGTATACAATTAGGTATACGATTTCAGGCTTATAAAACATGATGGTGGTAACCAATTACGGTCTCTTAAAACTAAAGCTATGAGGGTTCCAAACGCGCCCTGGTCTAAGAAGAGCCCACATCAAACTCAGCCGAGTTTTTTATTATCACCATACAAACTTTAAACATTACAAACTTCGTATATTTAATAGAACTATAATTAACAATTTGTTTAATTAGCCGCTGGAACAATTCATTCCCCTGCTTTTTAAACAATCCTTTAAATTGTAATAAGATTTTTCAATTAGTTTACGTTTTACAAAAACTAAACCTAAAAACCAAAAAGTGCAATCTTTGACCCAGTGAAATATTAAGTGCAAAATGCATGTACATATTGATAATATTAAAGAGGTTCATATTATGGAAACAAAGTTTAGATACTTATGTACAGACATGTACCTACTTGTTAACAAAAATGGCCCACGTTCAATTCGGTTGGGATAAGTGTAAATATTTTTTCCACTCATCCCTACCGTAGGGATAGGTGGAAAAAAAATTCCACTCTTACCCCCCAGGGGGGATACGTGGTAGGGACTAGTGGAATAGGCCGCAGCTGCCAAGGGTATTTAAAGCTTTTTTTAAACTTGATTGTACTTAAATCAAACGATATTTTTTTGTAATATGGTTTTCCCTCACTTATGTTTAGCAAGAAGGTAGCACCCGGACAAGATCCAACAGTTGGATCTACCAAAGAATGGTTTGGTTTATGTATCTATATTATTTCAAAAGTTGGTTCTACTAAGATTATTTACTAAAGCCTAAGGCCTAAGCTGCGTCTTAGGTAGGTACGTGGGTCTCTTTATCCTAGACCCAAGTAAGGCACAGTAAGCTTACGAACTAGAAACAAAAATAATATGAGAGTTAGGTAGGGGAAGGTGGGGCAACACGGGGCGAGGGGCAAGATGAAGTTTTGGCTGTAAGTCGTGATACCAATTCACCAATCAGTATTGAGCATATGCGTTAGACGTGCTGTCACCACCGTCATTGGCGTGTGGCAAGTCACCTAAACGAGTGGTGTAGTGACAAAGTTACAGCGATATTTGTGAAATGCACGATAATGTTAAAATTTTCAAATTTTTACTAGTCGTGACATTAACATAATAAAATAAAATATCGTAGCCAGCTGTGAGTGTTTCTGAGACAGAATTTAACTGTTTATAAGATACGTATTCTAGTTCATGCTTTTTTAAATAATGTTTCTAACAGTATTAAAATATTTTAAGAAAAATGATAAGGGGCATGATGGGGTTTTGTTATTGGTTAGTCCACAATAAATAATTATTATGCCAATCACGAAATAAAAGACTCGTGTCTCAAGACAACGTACAAGTACTGCAATTATTACGTCCTCCCGGTACAAAAAGTAGTCTAAAAGATATTAATAAAAAGAAGAAATGGTTAGAAAAAGAGAAAGAAGAGAAGAAAAACTTAAGGATGTATCAAGTACTAAAACTAAAGGTAAGAAAAGTTGGACAAAATACTAGAAAAGAAACAAAAAAAGCAAAAAAGGCAGTCTTCATCAGAATCAGAGGATACAGAAGAGAAAACAAGAATCCTGCATGTTTGTATTGCACTGAACTATAATTGGAATCAGTGGAAGGATGGATAAGTTGTCAGGTATGTAGTAAATGGGCTCATTGCTCGTGTGCCGATGTAGAAGACGATGACGATGAAGTCATACATATACGTCTCCACTGTCAAGCCAATAAATAATTAGATATACCTGTTTGTTGTTAGGTACCCCATCTTGCCCATGGGAGTACCCTGTCTTGCCCCACTCGTGGGGCAAAATGGGGAGAAAGGACTTTTTTTGTATTTGTTGATTTATTCTTTTCAAAACTTTAAGTAAATGATTAATTCTTTCTTACAGTTTAATTCTTTCTTACAGTTTACCTACTGTTCTTACTTAGTTTTAGTAATTGTAGTAAGTACCTATATAGATAGGTACCTACTGTTTCAAAATCACAGGTAGACCATTTTTTACGGAGAACATCGTTGGTACAATAACGATTATTATTTGTAGGTAGTGCATTAGGGTGTCCCAAAAAAATCAAAGTCGTTTTTTTTTAACGCATACCCTCTTAATTTTTTACTTTTAGGTCAAAATAATTATAAATAAAATTTTAAGAAGGTAGGACCGCGGTAACCCGTGCCGACTTATGTACATCAATAGATGCCAGTACTTGGTCTCAGGCTTACGCGACCTAACGTGTCGATGTGCTTGTGATTACTCGTTATTTAGTTAAGAACTCGCATCATTTCAATCAGTCAACATGTTAGTGCAATGATGCAGTTCTAAAAGGGATATATTTTTAACTAGCTGATGCTCGTGACTTCGCTCGCGTGGACGTCATACAAATCTCATTTCCTATTTAACCGACTTGAGGGTGGAATTTTCAAAATTCCTGAAACACGTAATTCTTTATTTTTAACCGACACTACAAATACCGATTTTCATTGACATAACTTTAATAAAAACCGGCCAAGTGCGTGGCGGGCCACGCGCAGTGTAGGGTTCCGTAGTCACAATCCTCGAAAAACAGATATAACTCCTTAACCTGTGAACCCTACTTAGCCATGATAGTTTTCCTTTAAAATTGATTATATATACTACTGATGTGAATTTTTTCAAGTTCCTATATACTGCCATTTGGCTGATAGAGGGGGGGGACACTTGACTCTAACAAAAATTAGCACTTTAAAACATCATATTTTACAAACGGATCTAGAAATCGAAAAATGATGTTCCCACACCCACAGTATTTTTAAAAGACCTATTCAACGATACCCCACACTATGGGGTAGATGAGAAAAAAAATATTCATCCCCACTTTACATGTAGGGGAGCTACCCTAAAAAAATATTTATCAAAATTTTATTTGACCACTTTGTCGGCGTGATTAATATTTATACCCATGTCAAATTACAGATTTCTAGCACTAATAGTCTCTGAGATTAACCGAGGACGGACGGACAGACAGACGGACGGACATGGCGAAACTATAAGGGTTCCTTGTTTACTACGGAACCCTAAAAATGACGAACTGCCATTGCATACGCCGCCGATGCGCTTCAATTAATAAAAATAAATGAGGATAAAATCTTTTTACAACGTCAAAGAGAACCAGGCCGACCTGGTCACTTAAACCCAAATGAAACGGTTAATTTTTCGGGATTTTTGCGTTCATCATTCACAGGCACTGTGCCATAGCGAATATTAGGTATATCGTGCATCTTTCATCGCAAAAATGAACGATGGACGGGGCACCATCTAATTTGGGCTTTAGCAGGAGTGAGGAAATATTTGTCTGAGCCGACTCCTTCAACATCATCTTATGTACCGTTACAAGACGAGTCGTCTTCATCATCTTCTAATGAAAACTTAGATTTACAAGGAGGAAGTACCGAAGCTTGTCGAGAACACGCAATAAAGCAAAACACCTCTGCGTAGAAGTTTTATTACCCCAAAATTGGTAGCAGCGCTCGACATCACGTGTATTAATTCGTCTTAATTGGTATTTGAAGCAAAAATCAGTCAAGTAACTACAAGCCTTAATATTCCGCTCTTTAAAAAGTTCCGAGAAAACTGGAAAAGTAATTAATGCTGATAAAATTCAGAACAACTTACTAATAGAGAAAAACTTACACAGCACCTGACGTACTCCGAAGCTAGACTCCGTTGCTAGAGTTTTACTGAACTGAAAGTCCTTGTTCAACCGCCTTAAAATTTAAGACAGTTTTCTACATTAATGTCTTTGTGGTCAAATAATGCTTCGTTTCAAGAAGCCAGAAAAAAAGTTTCGGCACTGAGGGTAGTAAACGATGTAGCCGAAAGAGCGATTAACTTAATGCAAGACTTTCATGGATTAATCACTTTTGAGGAGGAACAAAAACAATTTTTATTACGTTGCGTACAGGAACAACTATCCTGACTCTAAAAACAAACGTTAAAAAGAAAATTTGTACAATAATAATATTTTTAATGTAAATGAGGAAATAATATACTATTTGGGCGTATTGCAGTTTTAATTAAGTAATAAAAATTAAGTTCTTAATTCTTCCTACACTAAGTCAGTACAAATTTTCATGTCAAAACTTTGGCATCAAGTCGGCACGGGTTATCATTGTCCAATCGCAATAATATTTATTATTTGAGTCAATGAGGTCAATTCGAATAAAAATAGAGGGTATGCGTATTTGATTTTGCGAAAAAAAAATTTCCCCTTATGTCTTGGGACACCCTATAGTGCATATATACTTACAGTATATTACATTCTGTCATATATCTCTTTCTATAATAGAAGCCATGATTTGAATTATTATTTTAAAGTTCTCTTTAGGAAGCCGTTTGCTTGCATTTTAAAATTTGGGCAAGTCAACGGTCAAGATATAACTCTATGGTTACGCCATCTAGCTTTGCAGTACAGACCTTCTCCACTGGCAATGAAACTACACAACCATAGAAGATAGAGCAATACCATGAACCTATAGAAGAGGACTTGGCATAATGTCCTATAGAAAATAGTGGATCGGAAAATAGCTTAAGCTTATCAAAATTTTCATAAGTGTGTAAGAGACAGCACTACATTTTTAAACATAACAATAAAACAGATCGTGGCAGAAATTTTATTGCAACTTCCCTTAAGATGGCCTCCCTAAATGTATACATGAACACTCACACACGCACAACTTGAGACATCACAATGAACACGCGCCATTTTATGTTACAGGATTGTGCGTATGTGAGTGTATTTTTGGCACGTTTTTAAGGTAGGTATGCCTACTCTACTTATTATTATTATCTCTATGAGCAATACACACAACCAAACCAACTTTATAAGTTAATGGCGCTAGTAGTACACGTTATTACTAAATTCACCTAGATGGCGTTGTTATGAAAAATGTGAAAAAGTGGAATCACAGTGTAGCTGCAGCTGCGGCCTATTCCACTAGTCCCTACCACGTATCCCCCCTGGGGGGTAAGAGTGGAATTTTTTTTCCACGTATCCCTACGGTAGGGATGAGTGGAAATAGTACATTGTGATACAAGGGTGGAATGTTGGTTATTGCAAACGAGCTGTCATTAACAAGCCCGAACCGAAGGTGAGGGTTTTTAATGTCACGAGTTTGCAGTAACCGATACACCCGTGTATCACACGACGTTTTTCAATACAGTTGTGGGAAATAGTAAAAAAACAAATCGAAGAATCAAATGTTTATTTCAACATACATACGTACGTACCTATCTTTGTCGGAATCTTGGGGGCAAAATTCCATCTTGCGTAATTTTTGCCCCAGATAAAATATCAGGTGGAGTTAATTCCGTAATATCACTTGTACTTGAACTCATATTTACAAAAAATAATCAATTTATCACACAAAAAATGAAAACTTTCAGAAAATAGCGCGTTTTAGCAACTGGACATTTTAAAACGAAACTAGGCAACGTCTACGCGTATACAGCCTATTCGATTTTTGAGATATGTTAATGTGAAAATAATTAAATTAAAAATGGTAATTAAATATAAAATTAATTATAATAAACAAACATTTAAAAGAATTTTGAGAATTCAATGCTAAGACGTACGCATTTATTAATTTTTTCTCGTATAAAATCTATCCGATTTTATTCTATGTATGAAAACTCCTTGCTACTAAACTTTTTAAATTGACTTATTAATTTAAAAATAAACTGCAAAACAAAATGATCGAGCTCGTAAAACAAAAGTCACGACCGCGTAAAACAAAACATGCCTGCGCAAAAGATTTAATTTTCGAATCATAACTATAGCCTCTGAAAGTACGCCATGTTAAACAACTGTATTGAAAAAATATTTACACTTATCCCTACCGAGTGGTTTTAGTTAATGATAAGTAGGTAGGTACTGTCAAGAAGAAAAATATTTATTAATACATAAAAAGTTACTTAGTTTAAATTAAGTAATTAACTACTACTGCTCAAAAAATTAAAAGATTTTTTTTTATTAAAAATGCTCTTTTTATTTAGCATTTATTATTACTTGCAGACTGCTGTAGGTAGTTAGTGACAAATGGTATCTTAGGAAAAGTATAATAACAATAATAATTATTGTTATTAAGAATTAAATATTCACATACATTTTTGTTTTTAACTTAATTTCCGTATATAAACCCGATAGGACAGTAAGTCAATCAATATTTATTTATTCGATTTAGGTATACAATTAGGTATACGATTTCAGGCTTATAAAACATGATGGTGGTAACCAATTACGGTCTCTTAAAACTAAAGCTATGAGGGTTCCAAACGCGCCCTGGTCTAAGAAGAGCCCACATCAAACTCAGCCGAGTTTTTTATTATCACCATACAAACTTTAAACATTACAAACTTCGTATATTTAATAGAACTATAATTAACAATTTGTTTAATTAGCCGCTGGAATAATTCATTCCCCTGCTTTTTAAACAATCCTTTAAATTGTAATAAGATTTTTCAATTAGTTTACGTTTTACAAAAACTAAACCTAAAAACCAAAAAGTGCAATCTTTGACCCAGTGAAATATTAAGTGCAAAATGCATGTACATATTGATAATATTAAAGAGGTTCATATTATGGAAACAAAGTTTAGATACTTATGTACAGACATGTACCTACTTGTTAACAAAAATGGCCCACGTTCAATTCGGTTGGGATAAGTGTAAATATTTTTTCCACTCATCCCTACCGTAGGGATAGGTGGAAAAAAAATTCCACTCTTACCCCCCAGGGGGGATACGTGGTAGGGACTAGTGGAATAGGCCGCAGCTGCCAAGGGTATTTAAAGCTTTTTTTAAACTTGATTGTACTTAAATCAAACGATATTTTTTTGTAATATGGTTTTCCCTCACTTATGTTTAGCAAGAAGGTAGCACCCGGACAAGATCCAACAGTTGGATCTACCAAAGAATGGTTTGGTTTATGTATCTATATTATTTCAAAAGTTGGTTCTACTAAGATTATTTACTAAAGCCTAAGGCCTAAGCTGCGTCTTAGGTAGGTACGTGGGTCTCTTTATCCTAGACCCAAGTAAGGCACAGTAAGCTTACGAACTAGAAACAAAAATAATATGAGAGTTAGGTAGGGGAAGATGGGGCAACACGGGGCGAGGGGCAAGATGAAGTTTTGTCTGTAAGTCGTGATACCAATTCACCAATCAGTATTGAGCATATGCGTTAGACGTGCTGTCACCACCGTCATTGGCGTGTGGCAAGTCACCTAAACGAGTGGTGTAGTGACAAAGTTACAGCGATATTTGTGAAATGCACGATAATGTTAAAATTTTCAAATTTTTACTAGTCGTGACATTAACATAATAAAATAAAATATCGTAGCCAGCTGTGAGTGTTTCTGAGACAGAATTTAACTGTTTATAAGATACGTATTCTAGTTCATGCTTTTTTAAATAATGTTTCTAACAGTATTAAAATATTTTAAGAAAAATGATAAGGGGCATGATGGGGTTTTGTTATTGGTTAGTCCACAATAAATAATTATTATGCCAATCACGAAATAAAAGACTCGTGTCTCAAGACAACGTACAAGTACTGCAATTATTACGTCCTCCCGGTACAAAAAGTAGTCTAAAAGATATTAATAAAAAGAAGAAATGGTTAGAAAAAGAGAAAGAAGAGAAGAAAAACTTAAGGATGTATCAAGTACTAAAACTAAAGGTAAGAAAAGTTGGACAAAATACTAGAAAAGAAACAAAAAAAGCAAAAAAGGCAGTCTTCATCAGAATCAGAGGATACAGAAGAGAAAACAAGAATCCTGCATGTTTGTATTGCACTGAACTATAATTGGAATCAGTGGAAGGATGGATAAGTTGTCAGGTATGTAGTAAATGGGCTCATTGCTCGTGTGCCGATGTAGAAGACGATGACGATGAAGTCATACATATACGTCTCCACTGTCAAGCCAATAAATAATTAGATATACCTGTTTGTTGTTAGGTACCCCATCTTGCCCATGGGAGTACCCTGTCTTGCCCCACTCGTGGGGCAAAATGGGGAGAAAGGACTTTTTTTGTATTTGTTGATTTATTCTTTTCAAAACTTTAAGTAAATGATTAATTCTTTCTTAAACTGAAAGATTGATAACCAAAGAATAGTTAAAGAATAAAGTTAATTAGTTGAATACAAAAAACTGTGTTTTATTCATCATCAAACCTTAACCACCCCGTCATGCCCCACCTTCCCCTACTTACACTAACATAATATAGCTCATAGAGGAAGTTAGGATAAGTAAGTGCCTACCTATGGTCTACCGGCCTGGGGTAACTAAATATATACTTAGTTACCTAATATTATCTTAGTTGTAGATACCTACCTACCTACGTGCTACCTACCGAATTAAGTAAGTAAGTAATTGACGTTGATTGCGGCAGGAAAGCTTGTGTTCTAGGTTAAGATCATTAATTACTTAATTGTCAACAACAAAGACTTATGAAGTCAAACACGAAAGGCATGTTAAGTTGAGGTGTGCTAAATAGCATTCGCGAATAGTGGTCTGAAATGGGTCTGAAAGTGTTTTGTGTCGGAGGGCGCACAGGGCTGGAGGGCTCGGGGTGAGAGGGCGAGGAAAGGCCGATGAATAAGGGCTGATACAAACAGAATGCGCGACGACGAGCAACGCATCGGTAAAGTACTTACGTACCAACTGTAGGGCTAGTTAAGTGCGAGTTTGCGTACCCACCTCGGAAAACGTTCATAAATATCGAAATACTGTAACGTTAAAGTAAAATGAACTTTAACTATTCTGTAAAACAAGACTCATAAGTAAGTACCTACTTACATATCGAAGCTCTCCGAATTCTGTATGAACTAGTATGATAGTTGGCCAAAAATGTTGGACATAGAGACTTTAAAGGAGGAAATATTCCTTGAGTAGGTACCGTAAAGGTAAATACACTTTAGAAATGTATTTTTTTAATTCTATCCCCAGAGGGATGAAAAGGGATGATAAAACTAGGTAATTATTGTATCATCATAATATTATGAGATGGTGATGAGAAAAACCACGGCTGAATTTGTTGTGGGCTCTTCTTAAACTATGCCCTAGTTTGAGACCCACAACAAATTCAGCCCAAGTTTGGAACCCTCGTAGTTTTAGTTACACTAGCGGCACGCTATGATGGCCGGTTTGACACATTACAATAGTGATGTGGAATGTCAATTTATTCTCGAACAAAAAACAATTAAGTTTTGTTTTTGTACCTGATTAAATAGGTTTAATAAAACAAAAATATATATGTTTATTTAATTTATTTGAACGAACTGAATATTTGAACGAAAATGAATATACATACTTTATATGCACACAAGAAACATATGAATACAAAAGATACCAAAAAAGGTGCCACAAAAGGCCATAATTAATCAGATTCGTCCATACTACTATTTTCACTGTCGTCACTGCTATCATCACATACATTAATAATTATATGTTCGTTTTCTATAATATTATCTATTTTCACATCTCTTTCATAATCTTCCCTTATTAATTTAACAGTTCTATTCACAACCTTTTCCCAGTCTCCTTTAGTCACATGTTCACAAGCTTCTTCTAATAATTTTAGCATTTTTTTTGTGGTAAATGGGGGTTCTGTATTGTGTCTTGCAGCATATCCCTTAATTTGAGCCCACACCAACTCAATCGCATTATACTCACAATGGTAAGGCGGTAACCGTATAACTCTGTGCCCATGTTCTAATGCTATATACCATTACTTTACTCTAATGCTATTTACCATAAAATTGTTATATTGATATTGTAAATTTGGAAAAGAGCAACCGCCGAGTTTCTTGCTGGTTCTTCTCGGTTGGAACGGCATTCCGAACCAGTGGTAGATTCATCTGACTATTCAAAAGCACTTGTAAAAGTTTATTTGAATAAAAAACTTTTCTATTCTATTCTATTCTATTCTATTTCGTCAATGACGTATCGGATCTTGGTTGGTTTGTTTTCTTTTAAAAGACGTACTAATTCCGCTTTTAACATATTCATGTTTGCATCTACGCCATTTTTACGAAGCCATGCGACGATATCAGCTTTCTTTTGGGATTGGGCAGGTGGCTTGTCAATTTGCATCGAGTGGTATGGGGCGTTGTCCATAATTATAATAGATGGTTCAGGGAGGCTACACAACATTGAGGTAAACCATTCAGTAAACTTTTCTCCATTCATGTCTTCATGATAGTCTCCAGTGGTTTTTGACGCAAAAGCCATGAGAGAACCTTCGACAAACCCGTTGATGGTTCCGGCGTGACAAATTATAAGTCGCGATCCTTTTCCTACAGGAACTTTGGAAGTAGATGCTGCTGTGTCATCGTTCCAAGAACGGCCTACAGTATGGTTAGGTTAGCATTAAGCCATGTTTCATCCAAGAACACAACATTTTGCCAATTTTTGATTTCTTTCACTTGCCGTAAAAAAGTATACCTTGCCATCGCTATATCAAATCTTTCCATCAATATTTTGCGTTTGTTACATTTTTTGTATCGAAATCCAATGGTCTTCAAAATCTTCGTTAAAGAACTTTCCCCACCGAAGAATAATCCAGCTTCCTTCAGTGAATGCACCAACTTTTTTCTTGTTGGATACTCCTTCTGTAAATAGTAGCCGTAAACATGTCTTCGGATAGCATCGGCATCAAAGCTATCGATGCCTACGACTGGTTTTGCTCGTTTTCTCTTTTTTGGTGTGTGAAGTTTATTTTCTTCTGTGCCAGTCTCGCCATATTTTTTTTTTAGTTATCCGTCTAACAGTTCGTTGTCCAATATTAAGCGCATCAGCTACGCGTTCAACCACTGACGTTATAGGTAAAATTGGCCCTCCATTTTGAGCTTCACGATCGAAATAGTTACGAAGGCGTATTACGAACTCACGTGTCTGACTATTTAGAACAGTTCTCTGCGTACGTTCGGTCATATCGACGAAATCCACAACAAAGGGCTTGAACAGAGTCCAAATTAACGAGCAAGGGTCAACAGTAATGCAGTATCAATATTTGAAATCCAAAGCCAGGTCAAAACTATATCACAATCGCATTGCACTGACAGTTTATACTTTTCGAAGCAACGTCAATTCGAAACTGCTTTGTTTTGCATTGAGCATTGACGCGAGTTTGCCGGAGGTAGTAGTTGTGCTAGCCAGCGATCCTATGTGACGATCGTATTAGATTCCATTTTTAAAAATTTATTGATATTTTTTTGCGATTTCAGAGGTTTGTCCACATAGTGAAAATTGTTCATATTCACAAGTACATTCACCCCTTAAATGGTGCAAACTGATTTTCCTACACTTGTATACATTTAAGAAATCAATTTAATAAATAAATTTTGAGTCCTAAACCTAAAACTACATTCGATAAAATTTATGAATCTCTGCACATCACTATCGTCAATAAAGTAATACAATTATTTCCTTCAAAGTCGTTATCAATTAATACGGAACTTCATGAGAAACTACATTCGATAAAATTTATGAATCTCTGCACATCACTATCGTCAATAAAGTAATACAATTATTTCCTTCAAAGTCGTTATCAATTAATACGGAACTTCATGAGCGGACAAACGTCAAACCGGCCATCATAGCGTGCCGCTAGAGTAGGTATAACTTTTCGTTCGTAATTATCACCATTACGTCACTTCTAAGTACTTGTAAAATTGTCGTTCAAAAAGAGTACAGTGTACCAATTTTGATCAAAGTTTATTTGACTTTGACTTCATTACAGATCGTACACGTGTACGCGCGCGTTTCAGTGTGAGGTCCTGCCGTGCAGTTTCCGTCGCGCTCTCTGTACGTGTCGAGCTCAAAGGCGAGCAAAGGCCGATGAATTAGGTGGCAGGTGATGTCTCCGCCTTGCACTGCTTCATTACAGAACAATGGCGGGGCTGAACTCTGATGTGTTCCTGAAATGATGTACACTGAATGGAGTGGTTTCATCGTCACAGGACCGTCTCTGCGATGGGGTTTTTGTTCTTTAGATTATCAGATGTTTTAAGTTTTCACAGATCCTCTAAGTTAAGTTTCATGTTTTATATTATAACCTTTGATATTAGTCACGGCAAATAAGTCTAGCGTTGACCTTCAATGCGCAGAAGTCGAAAATGAGGTATATCAGGTAGTAAGGGGGTCGCGGGGAGGGCGTGGGGATCGTTCGTAAGCACTGATTATTTCTCGCGGATCCCTCGTAAGCACTGATTGGCTCTCCATTCGTATTGTATCCTGCTCACTTGTACGACGCTGCGCGCACTTGAAGGTCAGCGCTCGACTTACATGCCGGGGGTTATAGTAGCTGTAGGTACAACAGATGTACCTACAGCTACTATCGCCTTAGTTACTAAGGCGATGATGAACTTCTAATTTTCATGAAAAGTGCGTTAATTTTTTTTTATACGAAGACAGGTAAGTAACGCTTGGCCTTTTGTTCTTGTGAGTGATGATTTAGCCTAGGTTAGAGAACTCTGATTGTAAGTCAGGAATTCCAATGAGATAATGTGGATAGCTGAGAGAGGATTGCTAAGATAAGAGCTGTGGTTTTACTTTTAATTCTACTACTACCTTTAAATAATTGTTGCTCCCACATAGCATGTTATTAAACTCATTAGAATTATGGACTTCAAAAAAATTGAAGTTCGATTAAACAACCCCAACAGCCAGTCCGTCCCACGACTGCACAGCACGGGGCGTGCGCGGCGCGTGCCTGACACCACCCGGACCTCGTGAGTTAAACAAACCTCCAGTCTTGTTCCAGTACCTCTGAAAACTCATCAATCCCATACCCACCAACGACAAAACTTGTTCGTGGACCGCAATCGTTTGGTATAAGTAGAAGAATTTTGTCGCGTGTGAATAAGTGTCTGAAAAAGATACGTTGAAATACGAGATTTGTCAGTGCGAACGTTATTTTATTCATTCAAATTAATTTTCATCCTTAATCCCAAAAACAATTAATGTTTAAGAAAAATACGGGTATTGGTAATATTATACACCTACCGAGTGCCGTATTCTAAACGATTCCTTACAAAATCGGACTTTGTGCAAAATTCAAGATTTCTATTCCGTGCTTATGATCCCAAAGAATGTATCAAGTGTTGGCGTTTGTTCTGTTTAATTTTATCGTCAGTTGTAAAGATTATTTCTGTGTGACTGTAGAAAACCTTTAACCATGAATGGCGGAAGAACTGATGCGTCCACGTCTACTGATGATGTAAAGGTATGTGGCTCATAAAGTATTTCGAGTTAGAACTCCAGGTCAATTTAGAAGGAAAAAATTATTGGCTCTAAATCCATTAATCTATAAGTATACTTATATCATGCTGGTTCTACTAAACTTTCTGTTAAGCATGCAAGAGAATCGTAGCAACCATGGTGATGCTATTTGGACTTCATTAATAATTGGCACAACAGACATCTGCAGCACTCTTGATTTTTCAATAAGTTTCGTTCAATTCTAATGAATGTTTTCATAACTTGTTAGCTATCTTCCAATTAACCTTTTAACTGTAATTAATATCGACAGACATTAGCACTCTTGACTCTCCAATAAGTTTTGTTCAATTCTAACGAACGTTTTCGTAACTTCCTAGCACTCTTCCAATTAAACTTTTGTTTAAACCTCATTAATGTTTTCAGGGACGTCCCCTCTGCCTGTTCTACTTCACGCATCCGTTCGGGGTGCTCTCGCCAGAGCCACCCACTGTTACCGTGGCACCGCAAAACATCGCGCGCACCTACGTCAACATGGAACCCGTTCCGCCGTTTTGGACCTCCTCCTCTTCTCCGGGATACGAGACATCATCCACGCGTCCCAGCTACGACCTGGGAAATGCCACCGTTCACAGGAACCCCATAAACCTAGTACGGAACTACGAACTGGATTTCAGGAGGGATTCCGTATCTTCTTCGCTGTTTTCGAGCGACATGTGGTTCAGTTCGAGCAGCAGTTCTCGGTTCGGATGCGAGAGACGCGTGGTCCCCTACAACAGGATATTGCCGCCCCTCCAGCTTCCCACGCCGCGGGATTTACCACTGGATTTCGACAGTTCGGACGACGTTTGGCCGAGGAAGTGTGTGAATCCCGGAAAGTTTTCTCTACCCCCTATCGAGTTGCCCGCGAGTGGGGCGAGCGAGGATTTCTTCGATGATAAAGTGTCAGTGTGTGATAGTGAAACTTTTAAGAGACATCGACGTGTTTTCGGCGTGAGGAAACAGAGAAGGAGGACGCGAGCTGGCAGTGTCAGGAGGATGATCACGTATCTCATCCAGCGAAATGTCAGAGGTATGTTTAGATTAACTTACTTATTTGTATTCACCTAAAACGTGCCTAAAACAGTCCCACTCTTATTATTAGAATTCTCAAACAGAAAAATCCAATGATAAGGGCTTTAATTTACACATGAAATATTTAAAAATGCAATTTGAATAAAATCTCTTTGAATGCAAAACGGCACTGCATTTTGTCCTTTATATGTTTATGATATTTCATCACGATTGACGCCTGATTGACCAGGCCATGTATTCCGTCAAACCAGTTAAAAAATAGCAAGTACGACGCAAGTAAAAATAAATTAAGCTTAGAATAATAGGAATTATAAATCGAGTAAATAATCATTTCTTATCTAGGTAGGCACCTACTCTAATTATTGTGCCACTCACAACAGAAAGTGATAAAAGTTCCGTTAATAATATAAAATACATCGATATTAGAAGCCATGGGTTACATTCTCGACTACTGCCCGACATCGGACAATTGCTGCTTCAGTGTACCGCTGCGGACAGCATCCTTTATCATCTCCATCATTGGATTGTTCTGGGCAGCGCTATACATCTATTTCTTTACATCACCCGGAGCCTCTTTCCTACAAGACCTAGGATTATCATACTCACTATCGAAGCCTATACGCTATTTCCACGGCCTGTTTGGTGTACTCTTATGTGCTGTACACGTGGTACTGTTTATAGCTGCTGTGTACGAGAGTGATGCGTTATGTGAACTGTACATATGGTTTATGGTGGTTTATTTAACGGCTTTGGTTGTAGCAGCAATCGCTGTCGCGTGTGTTGCTATAATTTGTGACGATATTGCGTTCGCGTGCTTTTTCCTCTTTGCAATGGGATTCAAAGTTTTGATATCCGCATATTTCGCTATGATTGTCGCGAATTATAGAATGACACTCCCTTGATGGTAGACTGTAAATACTGAAGATTTATTTTAATTCAGTAATTTTATCTTACCTACGTTATTGAAAGTTTCTTCAAAATCTGTTCAGTTACTCAGTGTTGCTTTTATACTGCAACCTACATAGAGATAAACTATTTTATTAAGATTTAATTATATTATAACGTTTTAAATACAATTGTACTATGAATTTGTTCTAAATATAATAATTGATTGTTTTATAAAGTTTCTCTTCTTTCAACCCAATCGGTCGGACTTTAATGTAACTTATTCGGTTGTACCCCAATCTTTAAACTATGATAATTGACAGGTCTACTTTAAAAAAGTACTGCTTTTAGATTTGTTAATTTAATTTACTATATTATACAAATTTATATTCAACCAAACCACCACCAGCACCAATATGGTCTTAAACCGCGAAAGTTTTGTCTCAATTGTGTGTGTGTGTGTGTGTGTGTGTGCGTGCGTGCGTGTATTTTTTTGTTTGGTGAATTTGTCGAGAGTGTTGTTAGCTATGTTTGATGAAAATCGATCCAATATGGCCGCCGCTACAAAATGGCGGATTACATTTTTTTTCACAACTCCCTTAATATGGGTATCAAATGAAAGGGCTTGACTAGTAGAATAGCATTATGCAAATCCAAAATGGCCGCCGCCACAAAATGGCTTTCGGGGGTTTTTTTAATTTTTAATTTATACTTGTTAATGTAGAGATCAAATCGAAAGTATGGAATGGATTTATTAAAATTAAATTATCTTCTAGCCATTTTATCATCTAAACACGCTATTTAGGTACATCTTCACTCTCTAACATTATTCGTAGAAGTCCTAGAAGAATAAGTGACATCTTAAGCAAACAAACCTTCCTATTATACAGTATCACTTAAACTATTGTCCTTTGTTTTTCATCTTATCTTATTCATCACGTCTGCGTACCAGCATATCCATTTAATCAGAAATTTCACTGTCACCGGACTCTAAAGCATTGGACTGACTGTCACAATCAGGGTTGTCAGGATCGTCTGTGATCCGCTCAATTTTAATATTTTCAATATAATCAACTTCCTCCAAATTATACGACATGGAATCATTAAACTCGTGGTTGCCTTGCGTGTTTCTTCTTATGCCTTTGATAACTTTCAGGATTTCGACTTTCGCTTCGAGCTTCTCATCGTCATTCATCCGTTTGAAAGATGGAACAAGAGACATGAGGAAGTGTTTGTCTTCGTCGATCAGTTCCTCGGAATCCGTGGATTTTGTGGACGTCTCGGGAATTATCACCGATTGCATAGGCGCGTGTTTATCTGAACGCCTCTTCATCTTCATCTTTTTCGAGCCCTTTTTATCTGACGCTTTTCTTTTCGCCGATCTCGTGAAGAACTCGTTCAGTTTAGGTTCCACCACGGAATCGGACGTATCTTCCTCCGGTGGTGAGATGTGCGGCAGGAGGTACAGCATGTATTTGAAGTAGACGTACGTTTTCTTCTTTATGTTGTGGCCTTCTCTGATTTTCTTCTCGATCTCCAGTTGCCTTCTGAACGTGTCGCGGAGGTTTCGCCATTTCTTCATTAGATCTGTAACTGTGAAAAATTATATATATTAAGTGTTTTAAGTAAAATGTTGCTTTTAAAACCTACAATTACAAGATTTTAAAATTAATAAGGACAGACGAGAAAACTTAATACCTATTTAAGTAGTTGCAGTGCATTAGAATAAGGCATTAATGTTAATCAATGTTTGGAAAGCACTGGCCCCTAAATATAAAGTGAGTTGTATTGGTATAATTATGATATTATGTCCGCAAAATATTAGGATTCATTCAAATTGGATTGCAATCTTCAAAAGAAAAATAGTCATCTCAGCGTTTTCTCTTGACAACCTAGCGCATCTAGATGTCGGATCATCAAACTTAAACTTTATGCTATTGTTTTGTATTATTGAGGTGGTCGTAAGTAAACGTGAATTAAAATCTTATATTTTAATTCACGTTTACTTACTAATTACTGGAACTCTGCTTTCAACGGAACACTCAGTCTGTGAGTCTAACTTGCACTTGGCCGGATCTATTACTGTTACAGTGGTCTTACGGCTTACCTTTAGATTCCTTCTCCCAATCAGTGTAATTCTCCCAATCCGTGAACAATGCTTTCGCTATCTCGTGCCATACTTTGGTCCTGCATTGCAAGTTCGATTTGTCCGGATTATCCTTTACATACAGAACCGGCCATTTTTGTACCTCTCTGATTACGCTTAGTGGGTGAATTTCCTCTAAAATCTTCTTACTTCTAGCTGTTGTCATCATTATACTATAAGCAAAATACCTACTCTGTAAGTTATAGGTTCTTTCAAAAGTCGCGGGCTAAGATTTGTTCTCTCGCTCTACACAAACGGGTTCCTCGAAGAAAGAGCAAGACAGAAACACAATGTCACTGGTATCACATCCGACATCGCAAACAAGAGACGCCGAACGTGGGCGACTCCGCACGAAGCGAAGGGCTCAAAATGCAAGTTAATGCAATCTTTTCATGCAAAGTATTGTTCGAATATCTTTCTACAAATCACAGAACTAAAACTTCTAAGGTAAAACACGAATTGACCATTAATTCGGTGTAAAATAACAACAAAAACACATTGAATGAATGAGTTTACTTTTGAGCACTCGTTACGTCAGCTAAATGCGTACGGTCGCTTATCGACGTATACGTGACTAGACGGTGCGACGGCATGCGAAGCGAAGCGGGGCGAGGTTGCCCCTCTTTCCCCCGTTGGCCCCTCGCCTCGCGAGTTCGCGACGCATTCGTTCGCAATCGACCGTTTCGAACAATGTTTCGAAGCATGCCTCGTGCAAAAGGTCGGACTGCGCCGCGCCGAGCCGCAACGCATAGCATTGCAAAAATCAAAAATCCTCCTGCATAATTATTAATTAGAACATCAGAGGATTTATTTAGAGGCGAACTTTAAAGATAACCGTAATCGTCCGAATATCTTCATGCAAAGTATGTAGGTAGGTAGGTTTTTAAGTTTTAGTTCTTATTTTGGTACCTAACCAAAATAAGAACTAAAACTTAAAAACGTGATGAGAAGGTAGGTAGGTGTAGGCATCATGTACGTAAGTTACCTACATCTTTTTTTAAATTAAGTATTTTTTTAAATTCGAATTTTGAGTTCACAGAAAAATTCGCTTATCTATCGCCATCTGTCATTGATACTAGAAAGCTCGAAACGTAGTAGAAATATTAGTTCTGAAGTGAACGTTAGATGGCACTTTTCTACAAAATAAAGTTACAAGAATGGTCTATAATTTTGAATATTTGAATCTCTTTAATTTTTCTGCATAATATAATTTGTGTTCAATAATCTATAGGTAATCCTACTAATATTATAAATGTGAAAATGTGTAGTACCTAGTAGCTAGTTAGGTACTATGTATATCTAGGTACCTACTATGTATATATGTAAAACTATAATTATAATATATAGGTAGTTTATAATATATAAAATAATAGGTAGTTACCTACCTACTTTTTTGCAGAAATTAAGTTTGTAGCCCAGTCAATCTACGAAAAATAAAAATAAAAATTCTTATAGTTTTGGAAATTGGCCTAAAGTGTTCTTTGGGCCTCTATAATATATCCAAAACCCCCATATGGGGGGGTGTGCAGAACCGGCCGCCATTTTGAATTTTAGGTCCCTTTTTTCGGTTTTTTGCACATATCTCGAAAATCTCTACTTCTAGCATTATGATTACTTCTGACAAAGGTTTTTAAATAAAATTTGCTACAAATTTGGTTCCATTCATTTTTACTCTAAGGTTATTACTTTAGGAGCTACAGGATGTTTAAATTAACAGAGAGATAAAAAATAGGTAATTATGAATACGGCGTCGTTTATAAAAATAATATTCACTATCGCTCACATTTTTAGTTTACAATAAGCAAGCTCATAGTCATCTACCGACCAAACATAAAAACTGGCCAAGTGCTAGGCGAACTGACACACGAAGGGTTCCGTACCATAGAGCAAAAAGATAAGTTTATTGTATGAAAATTCCTTTAAATTTCAAATTTATTTTATTTTCATTATTTTGTGGATATAGAGACTAAGTATAATGATACTCACTCTCTGAAAATTCCAAATATCTACCTATAACGGTTTAAGAAATACAGCGATTGTTAAGATCAAGCAAATAACGCCGAAAAAAATCATGTTTCTTGTATGAGGACCCCATTAATTTTTATTTTTATTATTTATTATTATATCAGCAATTGAAATACATATACATTCTGTGAAAATTTCAACTGTGTGTCTTTTAGGGTTCATGAAACATTTCCATTTTCCATCCATCCATTTCATTTGATACCCATATTGTGTATCAAATGAAAGGAAGGAGTTGTGAATAAATAATGTAATCTGCAATTTTGCAGCGGCGGTCATCTTGGATCGATTTTCATCAAATATAGCTAACAACACTCTCGACTAATTCAACTTTCAAACAAAAAAAAAAAACGCATACAAATCGGTCAACCCGTTTGAGCGCTACAGGGGAACAGATAGACAGACACACACACACACACACACTCAGACACGTCAAACTTATAACACCCCGTCGTTTTAAATAGCGTCGACCTGCTGTGTTCCCGCAAAACTACAATCACACGAGTAGATACTAGATAGACTCGTGTGCTACATACAATAAGGGGTGTTGAGGACTTCAAGGAGCGTTTAAAGAATTTCTACCTACCCACAAAATTGTACCACCATTTTACCCTATACTTTTGAAAACCTGCCTGGCACAGCTGTGGTGAGCGCTGTACCTACTAGTCTTACAAGTGGGAGGTCCCGGGTTCGATTCCCGGCAGATGCAATTTGGGAATTTGTAATTATTAAGTTTTCTGGTCTGGTCTGGAGGCTATAGCCATGGGTAGTTACAGGTAGAAAGCCGTGCTTGCCCAGCGATTTTGCGTTCCGATACGATTTGAAGAAAAATGTAGCTGTGTGTGTGTAGTTGAATAAACAAGAGATAAAGTTTGTAATCTAAAACCCGACTACGCTTAATCATTTAATTTATTATAAAATAATAATTTAGTGTGCAGAAAGCGCGGGGCAAGCAGTTAATGGCGCCATCTCTTATGTCTATCCGAAACTAATTTATTATTCAAGTTTAGCCGCGCGAAGGTTTTTCGTAGATGTATAAAATGTAGTCTATGTAGTCCAATATGGTCACCCGGATCATAACAACGAATCATATTTTGACACCTCTCAAAATCGGCCCAGTAGTTTAGTTAGGCACTACGGTGGAAGGTGGAACACACAGAATTTGATACTTAAATCAGACACAAACATACATATACTTACATCATACATACATAGACTGCTAAAATCATAACCCTTCCTTTTGGCTTTGCCGTAGTCGGGTAAAAATACTTAAAATGTAAGTATTAGGTACCTAATACCTATGTAGTAGATACATTGTACATAGTGCCACTTACAGTTGATAAGCTCGTCCTGTCATCTCATCTGGATGGACGCGAGACGTGCCGCGATCATTGACGCGACTGATCTCATTATAATCGCCAATTGCCCTGAGACCAGCCCGAATGAAACAATGAGTGATGGGCGTGGGGGCACTCCTTAAATCGTGATGAATATTATCGATATTAGAACATCTTCATAGTATAAATTTTACCAGCAAATAAAACTTATAAATCAACTCATAAGTAATGCTCGCAATCGGCTTAGATGTTGAAGTTGTAGGTAACTACTTCTTAAGCGCGTTAAAAAAAATGATGATCTGAATGAATTTTTAACCCCCGACGCATAAACGACGGGGTGTTATAAGTTTGACGTGTCTGTGTGTGTGTGTCTGTCTGTTCCCCTGTGACGCTCAAACGGGTGGACCGATTTGAATGCGGTTTTTGTTGTTTGATAGGTGATTTAGTCGAGAGTGTTGTTAGCTATGTTTGATGAAAATCGGTCCAAGATGGCCGCCGCTACAAAATGGCGGATTACATATTTTTTCACAACTCGTAGAATAGCACTATTGCAAATCCAAGATGGCCGCCGCCACAAAATGGCGAATGTCGGGGGTTTTTTAAATTTTTAATTTACACTTGTTATGATGCGTACGCACAGGGTGACTCGAAAAACGACATGTTGAAGTTGGTAACTTCTCGACTGTCAGACGCTTCGCAAACAAACATGGCCGTCTGTCGCGCCATCTATTAAGTGTCTGATTGTAATTAATTATTTATATTATGTAAAGAAGTGTAACTTCTTACGCGTGTAAATAAGTACACACACGTTTTTTTTATTTCCGTGGGAACTATTTGATCGTCCGGGATGAAAAAGAAGTCGAAGTCTCGTCAAAATCGGTTCAGCTGTTCCGAACGCTATTTTGGCCCGGACAAACAGGCGCACAAAAATTTTACAAACAATCATTACTTTTTGCTATGAGTACCTAATAGGGGTATTAATAGGAGGCAGTTATTTCGAAATCACGGACATACTTACCTACACGTCAATTTTACTTATAAAAATATGTACAAAAATTAAATAAAAAAGAAAACCATACCCATACCATAAACATATATAGGTACGTTTTTTATATATTTTTACCCTAGGTATTATACTGTACTAGTTCCTAGGAAAGTAATTCATTACGAGCAGAGAGCGAACTTAAATTTTATCTTAATTAAAAAGTGCAGCAATCTTTATTTATCTGAGGCCACCACCAGTCAATTAGTGAAGTGCCTACATTTTTCTGTATTTAAATAACTCTTCAAAATAATGTTCTGCATAATTTACCTTAAGTGCCTTTTATCAGTCTTACGTAAAAGGTTATATTATTTTGACAGTTAATTAGGGTTACCACAAATCTAAATAAGTAAAAGACAAGTATAAATTAAAAATTTAAAAACCCACGACATTCGCCATTTTGTGGTGGCGGCCATCTTGGATTTGCAATAGTGCTATTCTACTAGTCAAGCCCTTTCATTTGATACCCATATTAAGGGAGTTGTGAAAAAATATGTAATCCGCCATTTTGTAGCGGCGGCCATCTTGGACCAATTTTCTTCAAACATAGCTAACAACACTCTCGACTAATTCACCTTTCAAACAAAAAACCCGCATCCACATCGGTCCACCCGTTTGAGTGCCACAGGGAAACAGACAGACACACACACACATATACACACACACATACACACACAGACACGTCAATCTTATAACACTCCATCGTTTTTGCGTTGGGGGTTAAAAATAAAAACCTAATTTTAGTATAGTATAGTACCTAACACAGGCCAGGCGCACACCAAGCGCATAGCATTTTCTGAGATTACTGAATAATTAACTTTACGAATATTGACATACCGTCGCGCGGTACGGCAGGCACGAGCGCCGTTCAGAATTCTCAGAAAATGCTCTCGTTGCGCTGCGCTCGGTGTGCGCCAGGCCTTAGACGTGTTTTTAACTCAGAATTTTTTCAAGGAAACAAACATATGAATCCCCTGAGGCTCGGCGCACACCGAGCGCGAGCGCAGCGCAGAGCAGAGCATTTTTTGAGAACACTGAATAATTAACTATACGACTATTGAGTATTGACATTGACGCGCGCGTGTTCTCACGTATTTATTCTTAGAATACAATTAGGCCCAGCGCACATCGAGCGCAGCGTGGTGGAGAGCAATTTTTAGAGTCGTGCGCGCGGATTCAGGCGACTAGGAGTGGTGTCAAGTGCGCGCGCGCGTTTACCGTCGCAATATCGTATGTCAATAGTCGTATAGTTAATTATTCAGTGTTTTCAGAAAATGCTCTTTGCTGCGCTGCGCTCGGTGTGTGTCGGGCCTTATTGATCGTATGTCAATAGTCGTAAAGTTAATTATTCAGTGTGCTCAGAAAATGCTCTGCTTTGCGCAGCGCTCGGTGTGCGCCGGGCCTTATTGACCGTAGGTATGTCAATAGTCGTAAAGTTAATTATTCAGTGTTCTCGGAAAATGCTCTGCACTGCGCGGCGCCGGTGCGCCGGGCCTAAGCCCTCATACGCATTAGCGGTCAACCGCGTACGCGGCTGACCGCGCGGCTAGCCTCTTCATAGAATTTCGTCGCGGTTTAGTGCGTACAAAATGAGCGGTTGCATATAAAAATACAAAAGCGGCTAGCCGCGCGGTCAGCCGCGTACGCGGTTCACCGCTAATGCGTATGAGGGCTAAGAGTGTCCTAACTGACGCTCACAAGTCATCGCGTGATCGCGGTACTAATTTTCATCAAGTTTTCATCCTACGACGAAATCGCATCGTTTGATCGTAGGTACGATCGCCTTAAATTTTGTTCGGTCTGAGCTTTTAATAGGGAAAATCCTGGAAAATGCAGCTAGACATATATGGACCCTACTCTTCACGCTTATAATGAACTATTAAAGCATTGAAGAGTTAATGTGGCGTGCAATTAAAAGGCTGTTAAGGTAATTTAATGAAACATCGAGCTATTTTTATTTATATCTGCGTCAATCAAAACATATTTGAGTTTTTTATTGATTTTATTTTTGGATAAAACATTTTAAAAAAAATTTGATATTTTAGTCCCACTTACTTTATCTAGGTTAAACTTATTACAAAAATGATAGGTATGTGAGAACACCCGGCAAGATCACGATATGTCCGGCTGCAAGCCAGTACTACATAAACTGGCCAAGTGCGAGTCAGACTCGCGCACCGAGGGTTCCGTGCTCCAGAAGTATAAGTACAATCTGTTTTTTAACCCCCGACGCAAAAACGACGGGGTGTTATAAGTTTGACGTGTCTGTGTGTGTGTGTGTGTGTGTGTGTGTGTGTGTGTGTGTGTGTGTGTGTGTGTGTGTGTGTGTGTGTGTGTGTGTGTGTGTGTGTGTGTGTGTGTGTGTGTCTGTCTGTTCCCCTGTGGCGCTCAAACGGGTGGACCGATTTGAATGCAGTTTTTTTTGTTCGAAAGGTGAATTAGTCGAGAGTGTTGTTAGCTATGTTTGATGAAAATCGGTTCAAGATGACCGCCGCTACAAAATGGCGGATTATATATTTTTTCAGAACTTACTTAATATGGGTATCAAATGAAAGGACTTGACTAGCAGAATAGCATTATTGTAAATCCAAGATGGCCGCCGCCTCAAAATGGCGATTGTCGGGGGTTTTTTAAATTTTCAATTTATACTTGTCATTACTTTGTCTTAAAAGGTAAGGTGCTAATTAAGCTAGGCCTCTAAATTGTATGAGCACTCATACAACTCAGAGGTCTATCTTAATTGGCTCAATTATGTATGTATGGGATTGGGGACACCCTTTAATTTCCAACTTTTTTATTTTTTGGAATTTTTCCTTTATTTGTGCTGTAAGACCTGACTTTTTGCCAAACGTAATTCTAGGTCAACTGGAACTACCATTTAGGTTTTCGACCCAAAACCTATAGGGTACTTCCGGTTGACCTAGATTTGTCAATTTTGGTCAAAAGCAAGGTCTTACAGATCAAGTAAAGGGAAAATTCCGAAAAATAAAAAAAGTTGAAAATTAAGGTTTTTGGTACTTACAAGTTTTCGTGAAAATCTAAATATTTTGGCCATATCTTTTTATTGTGTGGACTCAGGACCTTAATTTTTATACACCTAATAGTGACTGACTATACAGTATACACCTTAGTATTTGGTATAAATTTCAACTTGCTAGGGCTTGCTAGGGTTCCTGAGAAAATCGGTGGTGACACACGGACAGACGGACACGAAAGTGATCTTATAAGGGTTCCTTTTTTTACCTTTTGAGGTACGGAACCCTAAAAATACCTAAGTCCAGTATTAGTATAATTGAGGAAGCGCCTATTTGAGTCAGTAACAAATCAAAATAAATGTACCTAAATTCGGATATGAGCTTTTTTTGTATCGCTAGATGCATGTAGGTACATATTATAGTACCGGTTTTCTTAGGACCAGTTGCACGAGCCGTCGTTAAAGTAAAGTTACCGTCATAGTTAAGCCCAAATTAGAGCCCAAATTATTATTCATTTTTCGAGATTTTTGTTTTCATTTTCGAGGCATCATCGATTAATCATCGAAAATGAACAGTCTAAACACTGACCGTTCATCGTTCACACGCACTGTGCCATAGTAAATATCGTATCGTGCATCGTTCATCGCAAAAATGTACGTTGAACGGGGCACCGTTTAATTTGGGCTTTACACTTGCGGATCAAATGACATGCAAAGTGCGTAAGCAAGTCTGTATTCGTGCCTCCATGTTCAAGTTTAAAGGTAGCCTTTGACAATTGCACACTGCTTTATGTAGAAATGTATGGAGCATTTAAAGTGGGCTATTTGTGGGTGGGCAATGGGTGACAATTTTGAGCAATACTTACCTCATAATGTCGTAGGCATGTCGCTAAATAGAGTAGCCAAAGCCAAGCTCTTAGTCCGTTCATTCATCATTTGTTGTTAGTCATTTGAAGAAATCGTGGGAGAAATATTGACTACGTTTCCAAATTAGCGACGTCGCCATAGAGTAACAAGTGATTTAGCTGCCATATTATCTTAATGAATAGTTTGGTTTTGCTGCTGGCGATTTCACCATGGAGTCCTAATGAGCTATGACTCTATGACCCTATGGGCTGTGTCGCCTCCAAACAGACGCGAGTCACGGGTCGCCTAACTCAAAATCAACCCATAAGGATCAAATTTTGATAAAAAGTTAACCAACCCTGCCTCGTGCAACCAAAGGTTTGTTTTTTGATGGTCAATTTTAACTTTAACGCTGAATTTTCCTTAACCGCCTGCCGTGCATCTGACCCTTAATTAGGCTATTATAGAGCATATTTTGCTAGCCCAATAAGTTTTATTGGGCAGTGAGTGGCTACTTCCTTCCGCGGGACCTCGCGCGGAGGTCGCAGTGCGCCGCACCGCGGCAAGCGGTGTTGCCATGTTCAAGTTCACTGCCTAAATCATCCGAAATCTTATTCTAATAATATTAATATGTAAAACAAAGTCGTGTTTGTTCAAACACTTGTAACTCGAGAACGGCTGGACCGATTTTTATAGTTTTTGATTAGTTTTATTTGTCTCCGTTCCGAATAGCAGAACAATTGTCGATAAAATAAAATAAATGAAAACACATTTTCCCATAAAAAAATGTTCATGGGTTTCGTAACTGTCAAACATTTAATGTTCATCCCGTCGATACGGTAAATTCTCTCACCCATACCAAAAAAAAACCTAATTCCATCCATAAGAAATCTCGGGCATCAGCTAGTGTACGATATTTTTTTTTTTTTTTGCAAAAAAAATACATCAATTGGTACCTAATCACTATTATCCATGCACTTTTATGATAAAATCGCAAACATTGTAATCGCTAACGAAACATTTTATCTGCAAAAGGATGAAAGTTATCTAGCTAAATTAATGCATAGATAGACTGATGATGGCCGCGATATAAATCGTTATCGTTTACCTAAAATAATGGATCATAATGAAGTGATAAAATATAGTGTGTGTAGGTACAATATAAAAATATCCATTTGTCGTCGAAAAATAATAAAAAAATATTTTCTTGACAAGAAAAAATATTTTTATTTCATCACTTATTATGAAGGGTTAAAGTTCTTCTTCTTCTTCGTGTGCCTTTCAGACTAACGTTGCCGCGCCGTATCTCTCTTCTATCCAATCTGTCTCGTAAAACTATTTGCATATCTGACATCCTTGTGGACCAATATCAATGGAGAATAACCAACTACACAACAACTAAACAAAGGTGCACTCTCTATTCCCTCACTCCCGTAGGACGACGGGACGGCAATCCGATGCGATCGGTTCCAAGTTTCAAGGACCAATAGCTTTATGTGCTCTTCGAGATGTGGGAGTGTGATTTTTCAGCTCTAGGCTACTAAGTACTGATTATTTCTTGACAGAGACGCCCAAAAGTTAACTTTTTCACCAAACTGGGATTTGAACCCAGGGCCTTAAAAGACACAGCCGAATAAACTAGTCATTTAAAAATCTAGACACCAAAAAATCTAGTAAATTTTCCCAAATTCACACCTTGAAAACAGGCTTTCGTTAATTCTTTGTGATAATACCTAAAGCAGAACAAAACTAACTAAAGAGTCAATCTTTAAATTTTGAGCTGGCTTTTACACTAACATCGAGGGAATTCACACTAATTACCGTATAATAGCCTATACCTTTCAGATAGACCGGCGCGGAGAGCAGAGCAAATTTTAATCGCATTTAAAATAGAATCTTAAGACATTGAAATAAGCTTTATTTTTACATTTTATCTCTTTTATGATAAGAGGATGCCCGAGGATGCTCCCAATACGCTCTGTGTGAAATATTAAGAGCAGCCGCTCGGCTGCTCGTCGGGCCGGTCGGCTGCTCCATGCTCGTGCTCTTTCGCGCTCGAGCATCCGACCGGCTCCGTTCGCGTGCTCCTTCATGCTCGCGCAGCCGACCGTAGGCCGAATTGCTCTGCCGTCCGGCCCAAGAGCGTACGCTCGGCTCCGAACTCATCCGCGTGTCCGTTCACACAGACCGGCGCGGAGAGCAGAGCAAATTTGAACGGCCGGTCTGTGTGAAAAAAGAAATGCTCTCCGACGCTCTCCGCGCCGGTCTATCTGAACGGTCCCTAAGAGTGCCTGTCTATTGCAGCGGAGAGGAGCGGATATGTGTATGCTTCGACCAATCAGATTATTATAAGATAATGTGCAGACTTATCACATCATTCATCAAATAATCTGCGTCTACGTCTACGTCTGCTTGACACATCTCCGCTCCGCTTCAGTGGATCTTTAGCAACTGTTAAAGCTGCGAAGTGAGTCTTTAGGAGTAGGTACCTTCCCTACCGTACTAGTTTTAATTGAGCGTAGGCCACATTGGGAGCGAAGCGAAAAGAAACGAGGTTCGTTTCGCTTCGCTCATGTCACTACCACGTCTTTTCATACTACGGTTCACATCGCGAACTACAGAACTATACGAAGCTGGCGATGCAAACTTGCGAGCTCTCAAGTCTCATAGTCTAGAGACATGAGCGAAACAAACTTCGTTTCGTTTCGCTTCGCTTACAATGTGGCCTGAGCGGCCACATGTGCAGAATTATCACGTCTTTCATCAATAACAATAAAATATAATCCATTAGTTTGCTGAACATATCTCCGCTCCGCATCAGTGGACCCGCACCTTTAACAACCGTAAAAGCTGCGTCTACAGGAGTAACTACCCTACTACATTGGGAGCAAAGCGAAACGAAATGAGATTCGTTTCGCTTCGCTCATGTCGCCAGACTAAGAGAGCTCGCAAATTCGCATCGCTGGCTTCGTTTAACCCTAGTTCGCAGTGTATGAATCGAGGTAAATGAAAAAACGAAGCAGTAGTGATATGAGCGAAGCGAAACGAGAACCTAGTTTCGTTTCGCTCCGCTCCCAATGTGACCTGCTCTTCGGTGTGTAAATGTGAGAATATTTCATGCGGGAATTTAAAGACTATAAAATCAACACACGCCCAAGCAATGTTCGGTTGACACCGCGAACTACAGAACTAAAGGAAGCCAGCGATGCGAACTTGCGAGCTCTTAGGCCTCTTGTTAACGGACGGCACGCCGTCACGTCACGGCATACAAAACGTGAGTAAAACGTGCGTGTTAACAAGAGGCCTTACAGTCTAGCGACAGCGAAGCGAAACGAAGCGAGGTTCGTTTCACTTCGCTCCCAATGTGTCCTGAGCTTCGGTGTGGAAATGTGAAAATATTTCATGCGGGAATTTAAAGGCTCTATAAAAGCAACACACGCCCAAGCTACATCCAAGAAACAAAAAGCCAACCCGTCAGTGTCAGCCGGCCGCTACAGCAGGCCGCACGCGTATCGCGCAATCAGTTAGAGCCCACAGGGCTGAACTGAATCGAGCGAACGTACTCATATTATAATTAACGAAATTAAAAATTATATTCGAAAAATTCGAGTAGGCGCCGCGAACTTAAAATCCCATAAGGGTGTTGAACGCGGTACCTATTTGTTTTATTACGATTGTTTTTTTACTTACGAGTTATTTTTGTTTTTGAATATTTTAAATTCGTGTGGTCAACGGTTAGTGTGGTCACCGGCCGTTTGTACAAAGTTAGTATCGATTTTTTTTGTTATGGTAATAGCGTGCACTACTTTAGCTACTACACTAGTACACTAGTAGCTTTCGCTGCTGAAGCCTTTTATTGTTCGGAATATGAGATTATTATATCCAGAGATATAGGTACTTACTTAATCCATTATTATCATTAGTAGAGAACCTATGGTGAGTTTTGTAAGGTGTGATTGCTTAGTGGTTAAAATGAGAATTTTGTCTCCAAACAGTTCTAAGTTTGAAACTCTTCTTTAGTTTTCTTTATGTTTTAATTCCATGTTAGGTAGGTACCTACTTAAAACATTTTTTTATTCATCTACAAGCTCGCCTTTGACTGTGATCTTACCCACAGATTAATGATTAGTATTGGTATCTACGATATCTCACCTGGTGGAAAGTGATGATGTAGTCAGCGAGTTACGATGGAAGACATATTTTATTATCTGTATGAGTTCTAGCCTTTTAGGTACCCCCTTGTACCTACTTGGATACATAGGTACCTACCTAGGTAGGTAACTAGTTACGACAATGCCCAGTCAGACAGTTGTTATTTGAATTGAACCTACGACCTTTCATCATCCTCCACCGTTGGACTATTGCGACTGCCTGACATCCCGCACTGCATCAACTTGATGGGTTTAAGCTATGCATAATATTATATATCCCACTCATTATTGTAAGGAGAGGCATTTGCCCAGTTGTGGGATAGACATGGTATGGCATCACCTATAATACTACGGGAGGTCAAGGTTCAATTGAAAAAGTCATTTTATACCGACTGGAAATTTTAACAACAATAGTTTGGACCTAACCCATCACAGCTCCAAACTTCAGCTGCCGCACCAGTGGTGGAGTTAAGAGTGAGAGCATGTGAAAGTGCTTGAAAATCAAAGCGCTCCGAGTGATTTTATCCCGGACCAAAATAGTCTTAAATCATTGTTTCAATCATTTTTGATACAGAAACAATATTCAGCTGCAGCGCCGAGGGTGGGTTATACTTCCGCTACGCGCCTGAAGTGCATTAAAATTTTGAAAAAAAAAAGTTATTTTATACCTTATGAAATTTATGCAGCAGAATTTTCACACTTTTAAAATAATAAAGAAAATCTTCAGCTGCACTGAAGGTGGGGGAAAGACCTTCAGTCAGCGTGATAAACATTTTGCGCGCTCAGTGCATTTAGCCTAGTAAATCTAGGAAAAACATCCTATAGTTTTAAAAATTAGCCAAATGTATTCTTTGGGCCTTCCTCTTGAATATATCCGAAAACCCCATATGGGGGGTGCGTAACCAGCCGCCATTTTTAATTTTGTCCCTTTTTTCGGTTTTTTCTCATATCACGAAAATCTCTACAAATAGCATTATAATTACTTCTGATAAAAGTTTTAATATACAATTTGCCACAAATTTGGTCTCTTGCATTTTTACTCTAAGTTTATTACTTTAGGAGATATTGGGTGTTTAAGGGTATTTTAGGTCCCTTTTTCGTTTTTTTTGCTCATATCTCAAAAATCTCTACGAATAGCATTATAATTACTTCTGACGAAAGTTTTTGTATAAAATTTTCTACAAATTTGGTTCCATGCATATACTTTAAGAGATATAGGGTGTTGAAGTTAATATTTGAGGCCCTTTTTTGGTTTTTTGCTCATATCTCGAAAATCTCTATGAATAGCATCACAACTACTTCAAAAAAAAGTTTTAACATAAAATTTTGTACAAATTTGGTCATGGTCATTTTTACGCTAAGCTTACTACTTTAGGAGTTATAGGGTGTTTAAGTTAATATTTGAGGTCCCTTTTTCAGTTTTTTGCTCATATCTCGAAAATTTCTACAAATAGCATTATAATTACTTCTGACAAAAGTTTAAGCATAAAATTTTCTACAAATTTGGTCTTGTTTATTTTACGCTAAGCTTTTTACTTTAGGAGCTACAGAGTGTTAAATTTAACAGGGAGATAAAATAGTATAGATTAAACCCCGGACATTCGCCATTTTGTGGCGGCGGCTATTTTGGACCGATTTTCATCAAACATAGCTAAGAACACTTCCGACTAATTTACCTTTTTAACAATAAAAATTCTTTTCAAAAAACCGACTTCAAACGCCACTACAAAGTATAAAAATAATTTTTGTTTGTACACAATGACCTTCTAAAGGTCATTGTTTGAACACATATGTTGAAGTTGGGCGAGCGTTGCACGTCGGTTTCGTCGTTTTTTCTTATGCCCGCCCGACTTCAACATACGTGTTCAAACAATGACCTTTAGAAGGTCATTGTGTACAAACAAAAATTATTTTTATACTTTGTAGTGGCGTTTGAAGTCGGTTTTTTGAAAAGAATTTTTATTTTAAGCTTTTTAGTGTTTCACATCCATTCATAATCGACAGTTCCTTAATCTCCACGGCTTAGGAGTACAGTATCCTGCAGCCGTAGGATTTACTTCCTACCTACAATATGAATTATTCATAGTGGACTGCTCCCTAATCTCCATAGTTATGTGGGCAGTACCTTGCAGCATCAGAACTGAAGAGCTTAGACCTGGAGTTTAGTGATGTAGTCTATGCTTGATACCCTTAATATGAATTCATAATGAATATTGCCACAATTCCCATAGTTTAGGTGGGCAGTACCTTGCAGCATCAGAACTGAAGAGCTTAGACCTGGAGTTTAGTGATGTAGTCTATGCTTGATACACTTAATATGAATTCATAATGAATATTGCCACAATTCCCATAGTTTAGGTGGGCAGTACCTTGCAGCATCAGAACTGAAGAGCTGGGACCTGGAGTTTAATGATATAGTCTATACTTGCTACCCTTAATATGAATTCATAATGAACATTGCCCCAATATTCATAGTTTAGGTGGGCAGTACCCCTGCAGCATCAGGATTGAGGAGTTGAAGAAAAAAATTTTTATGGGACCATTTCGCGAACTTCCTCTGTCGATTAAAAAAAAAAATACGCAAATCGGTTCAGAAATCTCGGAGTAATCGGTGTACATACATACAAAAAAAAAAAAAAAAAAACATACGCGCCGAATTGAGAACCTCCTCCTTTTTGGAAGTCGGTTAAAAAAAAAACCGCAATGTTTGAAATGCATAAAAATGAACATGACCAAATTTGTAGAAAATTTCATATTCAAACTTTTGTCCGAAGTAATTATAATGCTATATGTAGAGATTTTCGAGATATGAGCAAAAAACTGAAAAAGGGACCTCAAATATTAACTTAAACACCCTATAACTCCTAAAGTAGTAAGCTTAGCGTAAAAATGACCATGACCAAATTTGTACAAAATTTTATGTTAAAACTTTTTTTAGAAGTAATTATAATGCTATTCATAGAGATTTTCGAGATATGAGCAAAAACCCAAATAAATTACGTAATTAAAAAAACTAAAAACCCGACTGCGTAAAACAAACTAGTTCTGGTAACTGAAAAGCAAAAAACAAGCTTTGTACTTTATAAACTAGAATTTGATAAGATCATAAACATAATTAATGTTAGAAAATGTATGGCATGCGGGGGCGAACTAATAGTCCTGAGTAGTTGGCTAAGTAATGCCCCCGCCTGCCATACATTTTCTAACATTAATTATGTTTATGATCTTATCAAATTCTAGTTTATAAAGTACGAAGCTTGTTTTTTGCTTTTCAGTTACCAGAACTAGTTTGTTTTACGCAGTCGGGTTTTTAGTTTTTTTAATTACGTAATTTATTTCTTGGTTTTTAGTGCAAAACTATGAAACATTTTTAGATGCATATTTTTACAAGAGACAGGCCTGTGTCACTCCGCGTGTAGGTAATAGCGCGTTTAAGACCACTATTAGCGCCATCTGTTGAACACTAGAAACTTTAATAAGGTCCTTCATAATATTATTGTATTATTTTAGTGTTTGGCGATTTAAGGTTAAATTATTTGTGTTACAATAATTGATGGGAAGGGGGAGGTGTAGGGGGGATTATGTGGAATGTAGTAGAGTGGAGTGGGAAGGGATCTTAAATAAATTACCACCAATTTACTCACAGTGTAGTTGTTATTTATTTTGTTTTCTATGATTTGTCACTCCAAACTGATTACAAACACATAGATTGTATATATTTTCGTATTTGCCTTTTAAAGCCCTTTATTTTGATACCCCACTCGAGGGTCTTGAGGAAAAAAATTTTTTTCAGCTCGCACATTAAAGTGCATAAAATCCGCCATTTTGAATTTTTATTAATTTTATGTACCCAGTAACATTTGCGCTGTTAAGACAAATCTAATGACGTATCATTTATCAAAATAAGTTGAGTCGTTGAGTAGTTACGAACTGACATAGGAAACGGTCATTTTCTGTGATTTATCACTCCAACTTATTTTCAAATATATAATTGTATACATTTTTGTATTTGCCTTTTAAATCCCTTCATTTTGATACCCCACTCGAGGGTCTTGAGGAAAAAATTTTTTTTCAGCTCGCACATTAAAGCGCATAAAGTCCGCCATTTTAATTTTTTTTTTAATTTAGGTACCCTATAACACTCGCGTCATGAAGACAAATCTAATGACGTATCATTTATCAAAATCCGTTGAGCCGTTGATTAGTTACACGCGGACATAGGAATGGACATACATACACACAGGTGAAACACATAACCCAGTCGGGTAACAAGCTATAATTTAAAAATTAAAAAAACCCGACTGCCATGCTAAAAAACGAACTAAAAAATTAATAAACTACCACCGTACCACTTACTGTGTAGTTGTTATTTATTTTGTTTTTCATGATTTGTCACTCCAAATTGATTTAAAACATATAAATTGTATACATTTTCGTACTCGCCTTTTAAAGCCCTTTATTTTGATATCCCACTCGATGGTCTTGAAGAAAAAATTTTTTTTCAACCCGCACATTAAAGTGCATAACATTCGCCATTTTGATTTTTTATGAATTTTATCTACCCAGTAACATTTGCGCCGTCAAGACAAATCTAATGACGTATAATTTATCAAAATAAGTTGAGCCGTTAAGTAGTTACGAACTGACATAGGAAACGGTCATTTTCTACGATTTATCACTCCAAATTGTTTCCAAATATATAAATTTATACATTTTCGTATTTGCCTTTTGAATCCCTTTATTTTGATACCCCACTCGAGGGTCTTGAAGAAAAAAATTTTTTTCAGCTCGCACATTAAAGCGCATAAAGTCCGCCATTTTGATTTTTTTTTAAATTTAGGTACCCTATAACACTCGCGTCATTGAGACAAATCTAATGACGTATCATTTATCAAAATCCGTTGAGTTGTTGATTAGTTACAAGCGGACATAGGAATGGACATACATACACACAGGTGAAACACATATACCCAGTCGGGTAAAAAGGGCCTCAAATATTAACTTCAACACCCTATATCTCTTAAAGTAATAAAGTTAGAGTAAAACTGCATGGAACCAAATTTGTAGAAAATTTTATACAAAAACTTTCGTCAGAAGTAATTATAATGCTATTCGTAGAGATTTTCGAGATATGAGCAAAAAAAACGAAAAAGGGACCTAAAATACCCTTAAACACCCAATATCTCCTAAAGTAATAAACTTAGAGTAAAAATGCAAGAGACCAAATTTGTGGCAAATTGTATATTAAAACTTTTGTCAGAAGTAATTATAGTGCTATTTGTAGAGATTTTCGTGATATGAGAAAAAACCGAAAAAAGGGACAAAATTAAAAATGGCGGCTGGTTACGCACCCCCCATATGGGGTTTTCGGATATATTCAAGAGGAAGGCCCAAAGAATACATTTGGCTAATTTTTAAAACTATAGGATGTTTTTCCTAGATTTACTAGGCTAAATGCACTGAGCGCGCAAAATGTTTATCACGCTGACTGAAGGTCTTTCCCCCACCTTCAGTGCAGCTGAAGATTTTCTTTATTATTTTAAAAGTGTGAAAATTCTGCTGCATAAATTTCATAAGGTATAAAATAACTTTTTTTTTCAAAATTTTAATGCACTTCAGGCGCGTAGCGGAAGTATAACCCACCCTCGGCGCTGCAGCTGAATATTGTTTCTGTATCAAAAATGATTGAAACAATGATTTAAGACTATTTTGGTCCGGGATAAAATCACTCGGAGCGCTTTGATTTTCAAGCACTTTCACATACTCTCACTCTTAACTCCACCACTGGTGCGGCAGCTGAAGTTCGGAGCTGTGATGGGTTAGGTCTAAACTATTGATGTTAAAATTTCCAGTCGGTATAAAATGACTTTTTCAATTGAACCTTGACCTCCCGTAGTATAAATAAGACATAGAAGTTGTAATACAAGGAACTGAATGAAGATGTTTGAACACTGCGAAGCGCGTAGGAGCTGCGATGGTTGCGCACGTCGCGCGCGCCTCTGCCGTCGCGCTTCTCAATGTGAACCTGATTTCTAATTCCGTGGAATTCTGACAGCTGTCATTATCATTTACAGATGAGTTATTTGTATGGAGAACAGGATTAACATCTACGAAGTACGATTTTACCCCTGTCATCATAAAAAGCCATATGCCGAATAATAATATTAATCGTTTCGCCCTAAAATAAGAGTGGGAACTAGAAAGTACACACTAACAGCAATAGAAAACAAAAGAAGCACATTGAAAAAAATCATTCAAAAATGGAAGTCAAATGACATTCTCACCATGGTCCATGAAGTGTCTGTTACTAGGAACAAGTAGCTATGGAAACGAGATATTTTAGACGAAATCAAACATCTCTTTGACTCACTCACTTGTACCGATTTTAAGCATAAGAAAGAAAGAGAAGTCTGCTACTATCAGTTGTCCTACTTTAAACAAAAAATAACCAGTTTGATGTAGTTCAACTGTTATACTTATATATACTTAGGCCGAGGCCGCATGGTAAGGCGCAACATCGCGACTCGGGCCTCAAAGACGGCGGCGATGAACAATGGGATAGGGAACATTCACTTAACTTGTGTCAGTTTGTGTTGCGAATAGTAGAAAATGTACCCTACGTGGGCTACGTGTACTTAAGGATTTGTTCAACCCCTATAACATATTTCTCTTTGAGATTTCGTTTCTTATATTATTTAAAAGAAAGTAGGGCTTATGAAATAAATCAAGATGTTAGATTTAAAGTTGGATATCTAAACAGACTATCTAGCTTGAACAAGGTACATAGGTAAATACCTTCACATTTTCAATAGACACTAAAAAGGAACTTGGGCATTAAAATGGAACTACATACAGTAATACTAATGAGTGTTAATTTTTTAATATCTCTTTCCCATCACTATGGTTTTCCCAATGAAAGTTCTATCAAATTCGGTCCAGCATTTCGGAGACAGACAAACACAAATTTTAATGCAACACATGATAATCCGGATGTTCAAAGGTACAAGTGCAAGCCAGGTTCCAAGTAATATGGAATACTGAGGGTTGTGATGGCTGTAATTTCTGAACTACAAAAGCGATGACCTTGAAATATTTACGGAACAATTTTTAAAGTATTTCCTTTTAACAAAAAAATAATGAATGTAATTGCACCACGCGTTAATGAATTACAGCTAAGTATACATTTTCCAATCTATTCAGCAGTTTTTGCGTGATGCGCACACAAACATACAGACAAACAGATGAACAGACAAAAATTTCAAAAATAGCTTTTTTACGTCCCATTACTTAGTTATTATTTTGCAAATTTCTTTAACGTACAGACACGGCAAGTCTACGATTTTATTATATGTATAGACAAGCGGAAACCCGCGACTTCGTTCGCGTGGTTCGGATGGTTTTTGAAAATCCAGTGGGAATCATTTTGTTTTTCCTAAGCTCCTTTGAGCTCATACCTTGCTAAAAACTGTTAAAATTTCACTGGCGGATGTTTAGGTAGATCAAAATGTAAACATCCGCCAGAGAAAGTCCCATCAAAATCGATCCAGCCTTTTCAGAGATAAGCCGGTAATCTTTCTAACAAAAAAAGAATGAATGATATCGGACCATGCGTTAATGAATTACAGCTAAGTAAACATTTTAACTTTCATCCCCTCTCTCAAGGAAACCATGCTGAATTTCGAGATAAAAAGTATCCTATATGTTACTCCTTAGTATGAACTTAAATCGTGCCAAGTTTCACTTCAATCCATTCAGTAGTTTTTGCGTGATGCGCGCACAAACATACAGACAAACAGATAAACAGACAGACAAACAGACAAAAATTTGAAAAATAGCTTTTTTATGTTCCATTACTTATCCCTAACATCCCCCAGTTATTATTTTGCAAAAATCTTTAATGTATAAATACGGCAATTCTACGATTTTATTATAATTATGTATAGAATATAGATAACGAATGATTTAAACAAATAAAATATGGCGCACGTCGCTTAAGTTATGTGGCCAGTCCCATAAGTTCATAGGAGTTTGTTTTAACGGAATCGCTGTCGCATCAGCGCGTGTTGTCTTACCAGTGCGGTTTTGACCTAAGCAAGTATAAACTAGGGATGACAATTTAAGTAGGTATCGATAATAATTATGGAAATTGACTGGCCCGTTGGCGCGGTTGGCAGTGACCCTGCCTTCCGCTCCGGGGTCGCGGGTTTGATTCCCGCTCCGAGTCTGGGTGTATTTATAATAATATGTATATATGTATACCTTTATTAAAAATATATATGTATTTATATGTAAATACTAGCTGACCCCCGCAACTTCGTTCGCGTGTTTATAGGATTTATATAGGATCGGATCGGATCCCATAATTATTTTATGTACCCAAACTAAATGTAGCCTAAGTTACTCCTTATAACATCATCTATCTGCCATTGAAAGTTCCGTCAAAATCGATCCAGCCGTTTCGGAAATTAGCTGGAACTAATAGACAGATCGACAAACATAAATTTAAACGCACACCAGTTTAAAATAAGCCGTACGTGCAAAGATCCGGGTCTCAAGTTATTTGAACGCAATAAATGTCTGTCATTTCTGAACTAAAACACCTATGACCTTGAAATATTTACGGGATAATACTTGAAGTACTACCTTTCGAACAAAAAAAGAATGAGTGAAATCGAACTACCCGTTAATGAATTACAGCTAAATACACGTTTTAACTTTCTTCCCCTCTCCCAAGGGAACCGTGCCGAATTTCGGGATGAAAAGTATCCTATGTCCTACCTCGGAGTATAAACTCAAATCGTACCAAGTTTCATTTGAATCCGTTCAGTAGTTTCGGCGTGATGCGCGGCCAAGATACAGACAGACAGACAGACAGACAGACAGACAGACAGACAGACAGACAGACAGACAGACAGACAGACAGACAGACAGACAGACAGACAGACAGACAAAAATGAAAAAAATTGCAGTTTTGGCTTCAGTATCGATTATAGAGTGCCCTCCAATAAAAATTTTCAAAATAACTTCAATGTACAGAATTGGATCTGTTACAGTTTTATTATATTATAGATGTCTATCAGTCGGCTGTTACCTATAACACAGGCATTAAGTTGCCTACTTTAGGAACAGACGACCGTGTGTGTATGTGTGAGTATTTATTATTATTATTATTATTATAGAAATAGAAATCACTTTTATTGTAATTTTGTAGGTACAAGAGAGTATTATGAATATGGTAACAGTCGGGTAAATAGTAAAAATTACATTATGGCGTACAATAAGTATATGAACAATATTGACTATGATTTTACTTTTTCATAACTCTTTAATAATTATTATTTACATATATATATTACAGGTAACTTTATGATTTAATTTAGATACAAATTGTTGAAGGATTGGTTTAGTCAAGATTCATCAAAAAAGCCATGCCAAGCCAGGTGAAGCCATGAGTACCTACTTGAATAAGAGTACATACCTAGGCCAGATTAAGATGACTTCATATAAGAATGCTAACAGATAAAAAGATTAGCTTGACTTTTCCAAGCTTGTTTTATTATCTAACTAGCTTTTGCCCGCGGCTTCGCCCGGGTGAATTTCGGTTTTGAACAAATCCAGAGGGAATCGTGGATTTCCGGTTCCCATTCCCGCTCCCTTTTCCAACCTTTATACCTACTTTCAAGAAAGTTTGCTATAGTAATCTACCTATAGCTGTAGATATAGATATCGGGTTTTTCAAAGTCCCGCGGGAACTGTTGATTTTTCCTGATGACTTGTTGATGATGATGATGATGATGATTTATTGTTATTGTGATGTGATTGTAAATGTGAATTATTTCAAAAGATGGTGCTCTAGAGTTTGTTTCGCCATTTCTTCTCTAAGACAAAAGCCCCTTGGAAATGGTGGTAGATTCAATAACAAAGTAATAAGAGATTGAAATATAATACTTTAAAAGAGTGTTTTGTTCTTTTATTTTACTTCATTTGAATTAAGTTTAAATTACTATGCAAGTTATCTCGTCAAAACGCATTAGTTCCACTGTTTATATACAATTATATAGATACATAAATACTACACGTTGCTCACACCCGCGACTTCGTCCGCGTGGATTTAGTTTTTTTTTAATTTTGTGAAATAAGATATATAATTAAGAACTATTTGCTTTTCCGGGATAAAAGTTGCTTATGTAAATTTCCGGGACGCAAGCTACCTCTGTACCATATTTCGTATAAGCGGATGGACCATTAAGAATCTCGTGGGAACTCTTTAATTTTCCGGGATAAAAAGTAGCTTATGTCCTTGCCCGGGATGTAAGCTACCTCTGCACAAAACTTCATCAATATCGGTTACACTGTTGGGCCGTGAAAGGCTAGTAGACAGACAAATAGGCAGACACACTTTCGCATTTATACACGCATTTATACACTGTGATTTTTAATTCCGTGGAATTCTGACAGCTGTCATTGTCATTTGCAGATGAGTTATTTGTATGGAGAACAGGGTAGACGTCTACGAAGTACGATTTTACCTCAAACTACTTTAATTCCCTGTCATCTTTAAAAGCTATATGCCGCGTAATATTAGTCGTTTCGCCCTAAAATAGAAAACACCAAGAGTGGAAACTAGAAAGTGCACACTAACAGCAATAGAAAAAAAAGAAGCATATTGAAAAAAAAAATATTCAAAAATGGAAGTTGAATGACATTATCACCATGAAGTGTTTGTCAGGCATTTATCATATCTACATGCGGCAGTTGATTTTTATTTACGTAAGTTTTGAATTTTTTATCTTTTTTGTGGGAATTGTTTTATCGCTGGTAACATTACGTCAGAATTCCACGGAAATAAAATTCTAAGTACGGAAGGAACTCACGGAAGTATAGTGTGGGTAGTTAATATTTTACTAAAGTGGTTTGAGACCATTCAATTATTGCCATATGTCGGATACTACACGACTATCGATATCGATATGAGATGACAATGCGCTTCACTAGTGGCATGAAATCTCGTATGAAAAATTAAATTTTATCAAAATAAAGAAATATAATTCTAATACGGTCATTATAAATTTATCAAAATGGTTTAATATTGCATTCGTTATGACTACAGCAAAATAATAATAAACTAAACGTGATAACTTATCAGAATTCAATATAATACTTACCGATGCAAAGATAAACGCATATTTTTCTCACGTAATACACTGAGCGGACTTTTGCAGCCAATGGCTACACAAATCATGATTACTAAAATATTAAATAGTCAAAATATTTCACACAACAAAGCACTTAGAAGTTAAAAGATCACAAATTATCGCAAGCTGAACTGTTACTACGGTGGTGAACAAAACAAACAAAATTATTTACAATCTGTCTTTCAAGATGACACTGAAATTATATTGCGATCTTTTTTTTGACAGTGCATATTGACTTAAGCAAAAACGAAAGATATAATAAGTATTTATTCATTTTAAATAAGCGTTCTCTAGGAAGAAGAGGGTATAATTTCTCTTAGGTCTGTTAGGCATTTGAAAATCTACATGCGGCCGGCAGTTGATGTTTATTAAGGGCCGGCATACCTTGAGCGCGTAGTCAAAACTAGGCATATAACGCTACACACAGAGCCACCGTCGGCGCACGCACACATAGATACATTCAGTAGTGGTACTACGGGTGCGCGCACTCGATTCACGGCAGGCGATGTGCGAGCGAGTTCCTCACCTAGACATACTTAGCTATCTCATTATAGAGATGTTTGTCGATATTATACCTACCGTGTAGTAAAATAACAGCTACTACTACTTTACTGAGTTATTAGTATTATTTTTTATGTATCTTACTCTCACGTCCGTGTACAAAATATTAATATTATTATTATTAACCTATTTATTTCTAACCTATCTATTTTTTCTATGGGTTTAGGTATTAGGTAAATAGGTATTTCTTTAGGCCATTTAGGTATGGTTTAGTAAATGAAATTCAGATCTTTATTTATTTTTAAAGTGGAAATTTTATAGGTAGCCTTTGCCTTTTATGAGTACTAGCTTCTTCGACACTGCATCATAATTCCACGTATTTAAAGATTGAGTATCAAGTACTTTCAAGCAACATGGGGTTGTGGATCATAGTTTTGGAGATAAAAGCTTTCAAAAATAATGGTTGATAACGACTGACCACGCGATCATACAGACATCACGAAAATAAAAAGATTGAGTACCAACAACATGGAGCTGCACCCTATAATTTCGGATATGTAAGGTTTTAAAAATCTGACCACGTGAGCACATAGATATCGCGAAAATAAGAAGTTTGAGTACCAACAACATGGGTCTGCACCCTATAGTTTCGGAGATATAAGCTTTTAAAAATCTGACTACGTGAGCACATAGATATTGCGAAAATAAGAAGTTTGAGTACCAACAACATGGGGCTGCACCCTATAGTTTCGGAGATATAAGCTTTTAAAAATCTGACTACGTGAGCACATAGATATTGCGAAAATAAGAAGTTTGAGTACCAACAACATGGGGCTGCACCCTATAGTTTCGGAGATATAAGCTTTTAAAAATCTGACTACGTGAGCACATAGATATTGCGAAAATAAGAAGTTTGAGTACCAACAACATGGGTCTGCACCCTATAGTTTCGGAGATATAAGCTTTTAAAAATCTGACTACGTGATCACATAGATATTGCGAAAATAAGAAGTTTGAGTACCAACAACATGGGGCTGCACCCTATAGTTTCGGAGATATAAGCTTTTAAAAATCTGACCACGTGAGCACATAGATATCGCGAAAATAAGAAGTTTGAGTACCAACAACATGGGTCTGCACCCTATAGTTTCGGAGATATAAGCTTTTAAAAATCTGACTACGTGAGCACAGATATTGCGAAAATAAGAAGTTTGAGTACCAACAACATGGGGCTGCACCCTATAGTTTCGGAGATATAAGCTTTTAAAAATCTGACTACGTGAGCACATAGACATCGTGAAAATAAGAAGTTTGAGTACCAACAACATGGGGCTGTACCCTACAGTTTCGGAGATATAAGCTTTTAAAATATGACCAAATTAAAATATGACCAAATTAAATGTGACAAATTTAAAATCTGACCATGTGAGCACATAGACATCCTGAAAATAAGAAGTTTGAGTACCAACAACATGGGGCTGCACCCTATAGTTTCGGAGATATAAGCTTTTAAAAATCTGACTACGTGAGCACATAGATATTGCGAAAATAAGAAGTTTGAGTACCAACAACATGGGGCTGCACCCTATAGTTTCGGAGATATAAGCTTTTAAAAATCTGACCACGTGAGCACATAGATATCGCGAAAATAAGAAGTTTGAGTACCAACAACATGGGTCTGCACCCTATAGTTTCGGAGATATAAGCTTTTAAAAATCTGACTACGTGAGCACAGATATTGCGAAAATAAGAAGTTTGAGTACCAACAACATGGGGCTGCACCCTATAGTTTCGGAGATATAAGCTTTTAAAAATCTGACTACGTGAGCACATAGACATCGTGAAAATAAGAAGTTTGAGTACCAACAACATGGGGCTGTACCCTACAGTTTCGGAGATATAAGCTTTTAAAATATGACCAATTTAAAATATGACCAAATTAAATGTGACAAATTTAAAATCTGACCATGTGAGCACATAGACATCCTGAAAATAAGAAGTTTGAGTACCAACAACATGGGGCTGCACCCTATAGTTTCGGAGATATAAGCTTTTAAAAATCTGACTACGTGAGCACATAGATATTGCGAAAATAAGAAGTTTGAGTACCAACAACATGGGGCTGCACCCTATAGTTTCGGAGATATAAGCTTTTAAAAATCTGACTACGTGAGCACATAGATATTGCGAAAATAAGAAGTTTGAGTACCAACAACATGGGTCTGCACCCTATAGTTTCGGAGATATAAGCTTTTAAAAATCTGACTACGTGAGCACATAGATATTGCGAAAATAAGAAGTTTGAGTACCAACAACATGGGGCTGCACCCTATAGTTTCGGAGATATAAGCTTTTAAAAATCTGACCACGTGAGCACATAGATATCGCGAAAATAAGAAGTTTGAGTACCAACAACATGGGTCTGCACCCTATAGTTTCGGAGATATAAGCTTTTAAAAATCTGACTACGTGAGCACAGATATTGCGAAAATAAGAAGTTTGAGTACCAACAACATGGGGCTGCACCCTATAGTTTCGGAGATATAAGCTTTTAAAAATCTGACTACGTGAGCACATAGACATCGTGAAAATAAGAAGTTTGAGTACCAACAACATGGGGCTGTACCCTACAGTTTCGGAGATATAAGCTTTTAAAATATGACCAATTTAAAATATGACCAAATTAAATGTGACAAATTTAAAATCTGACCATGTGAGCACATAGACATCCTGAAAATAAGAAGTTTGAGTACCAACAACATGGGGCTGCACCCTATAGTTTCGGAGATATAAGCCTTTAAAAATCTAACCATGTGAGCAATATAGACATCACGAAAAAAAGAAGGTTGAGTAACATTAAGGGACCTATAGACCATGGTTTCGGAAGTAAAAGCTTTCAAAAATCTGACCACGCGATCATAAAAACATCACAAAAAAAATTTGGTTGTCTGAAAAATCGGTTTTCGGAAGATAATTTTACGTGACAACATAATGAGAAAACATTGATGAAACCAAACACTTAGGAAGATCATGCCTCTCTATCGCTTGTTCCGCGCTCTCGCTTGCATGCTCGGCTCAAGTGTCATGCTTTTTCGTACGTGCAGCCGGCGTTCATCGATTTATAAGAGTTTATCACGTCAAAAAGAAATTTTAACACCAACACCATCGGGCTATGAGTCATAGTTTCGGCGATAAAAGCTTTCAAAAATAATGGTTGATGAAATGATGACGACTGACTAAATAATTATACAGATATAACGAAAGTTAGAGTTCAAAAATTATGGGGTTGACAGGAAAAAAAAAAAAGATTTTTTTTTGTTATTTTGGAATTTCACATACACATAGTGCAAGAATTTGGCATATTTTATATTTTTTTAATTTTATCATTTACTGAAGTTAACTAAATAAAGATTTAAAAAAATCCTAATTTATAGAAAAATATTATAATCTCGCGCGAACTACGTAGGTAGCAGCCCCTCACAGCGGAGCTCTTGTATGAAGCTTCTCGTCATGGTAGGTATTTAGTCACGTGCTTTTGTCCAATGGTACCGCTCCAGTGAGTTTTTGTGTTTGTACACGAGCAGAGATCGCGACAGGATTTTTGAAGCGACGAGCGCACCTTCCACCTTGACAGCCCGCGGGCGATTGAAACGCAAGCTTCGCGTTCCGGGAATATATAGGTTGAATTTTGCAGCGGTGCGCGCCATAGTAATTTGTATGAAGAAATCGTGGATAAAAATGTGGTATGTTTGCTACCCAATTGCAAAAAAACTTAAAGTTGTATTGAAAAACAAATTTATTTATCGTGTTCCTTGGTCTTTTACCATTAATTTAAGACAATTTTTGTTGTTTTTATGTCTCAAACTAATTCAGGAGACTTCAAATGCGGCAACGCTATTTTAAAGTTTTCTATGCATTTCTCGATTTTTTTTCTATTATAAATATAAGACTTTATGACTATTTTTTTTAATGATCTTATACTTCATTTTATAGAGTAGTGCATAGTATTTATTATTTTTAGAAATTTAAATATTTACTATTGTAAAAACTTAAAATGCTGGACCTTGTTTAACCCGATTTAGGTGTGCCGGTCCTTAACATAAGATTTGAATTTTTTATCTTTTTTGTGGGAATTGTTTTATCTCTGGTAACATTACAAAACGTCAGAATTCCACGGAATTAGAAATCAGGGTATAGCTAGGTACTATATCTTCTTGTATACCTGTGAAGATTACATGCAAAAAAATATGAAATTCACTGAAATTTTTTCATGTTGACCTTCATCCACCTTCGTCCTTGTTGTCTGTGATGCATGATATTCAATTTTTTTTCCCAGAAGGTTGATATTTTAATAACCCCTATCTTTTTTGGTCTTTATTGAGCATTTATGGAGTTACCTACAATACCTGAAGTTTCATCTATAATCTATATAATCATAATCCAGTTTCATCTTATGATTTTTGGTGATTTTCTTTTTAATTTTTTTTCTTTTCTATCAAAATAAAATGCTTTTTTTTGTATCTAATTGTAAGCAAAAAAAGTTAAGTAGGTAGGTACCTACCTAGTAATATTATCCATAAGGTAAGGGATCACGGGACCTTCATCCTTAAAAATACTAGACATAAATGTACTTACCTACTTAGTTTTAACTTATGGGTTACTCATACATTCATAAGTCGCAATTTAAATTCGAATAAGTAGGTACGGCCCATAATGCAATTACGAGAATATTGCGTTGAGGTACTTAATGGGTATGACATATTATTATCTACATACACTGGATAATTATTATCCTTTCAAGGTAGGCTGCCCTTTTACCTGTCAGTTTTATTAAGATTTTATCTGTTATTTTATGACTAAGTAAGCAGGAAAGTGGGTTCATAGGTGTTATAAAGTGAAAAGATAATTATTGTCTTTGTTCTTTCCTTGATGGTAGAGGAATCTACCTAGGTACCTACCTATCTAGTTGTTGTTTTATTTTCTTCATTGGATTCATTGGCTTCTTGTCACTACTTCATTCGCGTGTTTCACGTTTTTGTGTTTCACGTGTTCGTGTTCATTTATTTGGGCTTTTCAAAATCCCATCAGAGCCCTGCGCTTTTCCAGGATAAAAAGTTAATCTTCATCTTCATCGTCTTTCACACGTGGGAAAGTCCCGTGAAAATCGGAGGGTTAGCCTGGACATAAAGTCCTATAAAAATCGGAAGGTTAGCCTGGACAGACAGACAGAAGGCTTTATAAATAACAGCTATTTCTAAATGGCTTTTTTATGACCTAAACACTTAAAATCCATGCTCATTCGGTTGTACAAGATACTAGGTAGGTGCCTACTTGAAGTCGGGGTGATTAGATTTCAGTCTGGGCTACTTTCGATTAAATCTACATGGATTAGGGGTGAATAGGTTTTGCTCTGCACTTAATTAGCCTTTAGAAATGACAGAGTCATGAGTCATGACTTAATTTTATTTGTAGTTTTAGGGCACGGCGCAGCAACCTTTAAACCACTACTATCTTTTAATGTCCCACTGCTGGGCACAGGCCTCCTCTTTTACACCAGAGAGGTATTTAGAGCTTCGACGCCACTCTGCTCCAATGTGCTCAAACATTTCTCCTTAAATGAGATTAAATAGCATAAAGTTTTTACTGCCAATTACCATTTGCTTACCCATACATCTTGAGTAGGTTTTATAATGCAGTTTGATAAGCATCAAGGACACGTGTTGCAAAGGTGGCAGGTAACGAATTAGGTATTTTGTCACGCACAACTTTGTTCGACGTGTTTCTCATGGTTTGCCTATCAATATGTTATTGTAAGTGGTAGTGATATACTTATTTATTATGCATTTGAGATCGATTTGCTATCGCTAAATCTATACAAATATTATAATTGCTTCAGTCTTTCTATCTATCTGTTAGTTGTTACCTTTTCACGGCCTAAACAGTGAACCGTTTTTAGCCAAAATTCGGCACCCATGTTTGCCTTATACTTAGCTTGCATACTGGAGTAGGTCAAAGGTTTTCTTGGAAAAGTGTCGGAGGAAACACGTTTTATAGTTTAGTAATATGAGATGGATGACGCCTGTTATAATATTTATCTACTCTCATATCATAAAATTCCGAATATGAAATCAAAATGTGTCATATATTGGACTACTTTATTCACATACATCTATAATATTTAAAAAAAAAATTAAAAAAGTTCATTATAACACTACTTTGTTAGGAAATTATTGCAAAACAATGTTAAAAAATAATTTTTTCTACATTATAGTACAGGCACTGGGTTCTGGTATTTTTGAGCCATGCCGGGTGTTTATTATTATTATTATTATTTAATACTTTATTGTACACCAAAAAAACATAAATTAAACAAAAGAAACATTTTAAAAGAAATAGGTACAATAGTTAGTTTACAATAGTTAGTTAGTTTAATTTTGTTACTTACAATGATTATCCCGCTATCAAAGTTACCCTATTACTACTACTGCGAAAGTGTGGCGGTAGCAAGATGCGGCCAGAGGACAGAGTGTAGTGCTACCATAATTGACCATAGACGCACTGCACGCACCGCACATTCGAAATTGACAATTGAATTTTGGCGCCTATTATTTAAATTTTTAATTTATTATTTATTTACTATTCAGTTTTTGTAACTCAAAATTTTGCAAGTGATTTTTGTTGCGCGGAAAAATGTCTAGCAGTGATACTGAAGAGAATTTAACTCCACCAGGCATTCTGGAAATAGCATCGGGAATGACAAATAATCTTTTGCCAGCAAAATCAAAGAAAATTTACGATAAATGTTACCAAGATTTTATGAGTTGGAAAATTTTGAAAAAACCACTTCATTTTCAGAAAATGTAATGCTAGCATATTTCCAAGAATTATCAAATAAATTTAAGTCTTTGTCCTTATGGGCTAAATACTCAATGCTCAAAAGTATATTGAGTATCTACAACCAAATCGATATTATTAAATACACAAGACTGATTGCTGTTTTAAAAAGAAAATCGCAGGGCTTTAAGGGAAAAAATGCAAAAACGTTCTCCCCTGAAGAATTGAGTACATTTATAAATTGCAATATCCAAAACATGAATACTTATTATAATAAATAATTTTGTTAATTTCTTAGTCTTTTCTTTTATACGTAAGATACCTATTGATGAGCTTAGATAAAGTAGTGTATGAAACTCTACATAATTAGTTATTAAAACACTCGTGTAATACTATTAAAAAACTCGCCTGCGGCTCGTTTTTTAAACTAACACTCGTGTTTTAATAACCTCTATTATGCAACCGTTTCATAAACTACTATTCTGTATGACCGGTTTACATGCGTGATGCGTGTGCCACGCAGCGTGGTACTCGCGGTGACAAACGCAAGGCGTCGCGTCGTCCTGATCGTACGTAGTGGCGAATTAGATGTCAATAGCGCTCTTAGCAGCACCACACCGGCAATATATGTCATTATTTGGGTAAATTGATTCAAGCTCTTTATTCCTAAGAACCGTGTTCCGTCCTCTGGTGCCCGTTTGTAATCTTGCGCCCCTAGCCATGTGCAGTGTGCCTAACAGTGGCGGATTAGATGTCAACAGCGCTCTAGACACATCGGCAATATGTCATTGTTTGGGTAATAATAAACATAATTGATTCAAGTTCTTTATTCCTTAGAACCTTTGGGTGTTCCGTCCTCTGACGCCCCTTTGTAATCTCGCGCCCCTAGGCATGTGTCTAGTTTGCCTAAAGGATAATCCGCCACTGATCGTACGATCAAACGATACGTTTTCGACGGAAGGATAATAAAGGAAGGATACGTAATCGGAAGGGAATTTCAATTCTGACACAATTTTCGTCCAATTACTTAGTTATTAAGATATATGCGGGGTGTCATAAGTCACTGTGCGTAATATCATATACCTACTCTCCGATTTAGTTGCCCAACTTGAAATTGTATGTCTGCGGGGTCTCTAAAAGTTGGCCGATTAAATTGTGAAAGTTCGCGATTTAGTTTTTCGATAGTCGGCCAACTTGAAATTGTATGTCTGCGGGGTCTCTAAATTTCTATTTCGGCAGAGTTTGCTAACCACGTTGGCTCAGTTGCCATGACTAAATCGATAGTTAAAACACTAAGCCAAGCCGCGTTGCCACATGCCACATTAGCATAGATTAAGGTGCAAATTACGCCTATCTTGCTTACGATATTGTTAAAATACGTAGTAGGTATGTACGTATACCCGAATTACTAATTCCGTGGAATTCTGACGTTTCGAAATGTTACCAGAGATAAAACAATTCCCACAAAAAAGATAAAAAATTCAAAACTTATGCAAATACAAATCAACTGCCGCATGTAGATATGACAAATGCCTGACAGACACTTCATGGTGATAATGTAATTCGACATCCATTTTTGAATAATTTTTTTCAATGTGCTTCTTTTGTTTTCTATTGCTGTTAGTGTGCACTTTCTAGTTTCCACTCTTGGTGTTTTCTATTTTAAGGCGAAACGAATAATATTATTACGTGGCATATGGCTTTTTATGATGACAGGGAATTAAGTAGTTTGGGGTAAAATCGTACTTCGTAGATGTTAACCCTGTTCTCTATACAAATAACTCATCTGTAAATGACAATGACAGCTGTCAGAATTCCGCGGAATTAGTAATTCGGGTATAGATTTACGTTTAAAATTCACTCAAATTTTTTATTTAAAGCCATACAATTATGTAGGTACGACGTAAAACCCAAATAGGTTACAATTTTGCATGCATTGCTATGTCATGTAAAGTATGATTTAGGGAAAAAAACTAAGATAGCGATTCTGTCCATGGGCAAGGAAATTGTTTTGTAGGTATATATATACTTACCTACTCAATATTTTATATTATGTATTTATTTATTATTTATTGTTCTTAATTTACATGTTGGTGTAGCCTGTAGGTACGGTAAGGCAGAGAAATTTCCTTCAAAACCTGTTCAGCCATAATGAAGTTAGCCCGCACAAACAGTCAGACAGGACGATAAAAATTATAGAATGTGCAGTGTTTCGGATATTATTTGCATCATAATAATCAATCGGTGTTTTATTAAGAGCTCAATAAAAGACAGTTATTTTGGAAGTGTTTCGAAATCACAAACAGACATTTCAGCATTGAATTATTATGTACTAAATGCATTTCAGTTTTATTTATTTGTATTTTGTACTTATATGTAGATAGGTTTAAATCCTTCGCATGAACTATAAAGTATACCAATTCAGTGTAGTATGAGTAATACAGACTGTTGTGTTGTTTGTACCGGATGCAAGCAAGATTGCATTCATGTAAAGCTTAGAGCACATTGTTTCGATTTAGTGAAAATTAATTTTGACTAACATTAGCTATTATAAAAAGACTAGCTGTTGCCCGCGACTTCGTCCGCGACATTAGGATTTTTAAAAGTCCGACGGAAACCCTTTGTTTTAACGGGATAAAATAGGATGGATTTTCATCAAATTTTTCTTAGCTGATGCCTATCCCCTTAAAAGAACCTATAACTTCCAAATTTTAAGTGAATAATAACAATAATTAAAACTTCCCTTAAAAAGTAAAAATTTCATCCCCTATTTTACCACCCTTAAGGGGAGATTTTCCAGAATAAGGGCACCAGCAGTAGGATGTTAAAAGGCTATAGTTTTGGTACAACAGAATATTAGTCACAGTATTAGCTGTTGTGTCCTAAGCCTAATATTGCCATTCATTCCGACGGCGAACGCTAACAACCTCGAGAGCTTTCGACTCTGTCTTCCCATGAACTTTATTTGATGGGGAGATAACTGCTCAATGGGGTTTTTACATCGCTAATGGTTCACTGGTGCGTGTTCGATGTTGAAATGACCGCATTATAGCACTCGTGTCTTATTACGGTTTTCTTTAAACCGCTTTGAAGTTCCAGCAACAGTGTGATAAATTGTGCAATGTAGAGAAATGAAAGCGTGTTAAAATTTCTAAAGGAAAAAAATAGTTGCGTGTTATTATAGGACAAGCGGACACCCGCGACTTCGTTCGCGTGGATATTGGTTTTTAAAATTCCCGTGGGAATCATATCAAAATCGGTCCAGCCTTTCAGAGCTTAGCCAGTAATCTTTAAAGTATTTCCTTTCTAACAAAAAAAGAATGAATGAAATCGGACCCCCCGTTAACGAATTACAGCATGTACACATTTTGACTTTCATCCCCTCTCCCAAGGGAACCGTGCTGAATTTCGGGATAAAAAGTATCCTATATGTTACTCCATAGTATGAACTTAAATCATGCCGAGTTTCATTTCAATCCATTCAGTAGTTTTTACGTGATGCGCGCACAAACATACAGACAAACAGACAAACAGATAAACAGACAAACAGACAAAAATTTCAAAAATAGCTTTTTTACGTTCTATTACTTATCCCTAACATCCCCCAGTTATTATTTTGCAAAAATCTTCAATGTACAGATACGGCAATTCTACGATTTTATTATATGTATAGATATAGATAGAAGATAGATAGATTGTAGTTTGAATTTTTAACTCAAATAACAACACACTCAGTTTTATTCACTACTAGAGGACGCCCGCGACTTCGTCCGCGTGGATTTAAGTTTTTAAAAATCCCGCGGGAACTCTTTGTATTTCCTAAGTTCCTTTAAGCTCATGCTGTTAAAAGTCGCGCATTAAAATGTACAGTCATCATCATCATGATCAACCCATTACCGGCTCACTACAGAACACGGGTCTCGTCTCAGAGTGAGAAGGGTTTTGCCCATAGTCTACCACGCTGACCAAGTGTATTGGCAGACTTCACACACCTTTGAGAACGTTATGGAGAACTCTCAGGCATGCAGGTTTCCTCACGATGTTTTCCTTCACCGTTAAAGCAAGTGATATTTAAATACTTAAAACGCACATAACTCCGAAAAGTTAGAGGTGCGTGCCCGGGATCGAACCCACGACCTCCGATTAGAAGTCGGTCATCCTAACCACTAGGCTATCACAGCTTTTGTAAAATGTACAGTAATTAGTATCAATTTTTTAATAGCTCTTTCCCATTAAAGTTTTCCCAATGAAAGCCCCCTCAAAATCGGTCCAGCATTTCGGAGACAGACTAACACAAATTTTAATGTACCCCAGATGATAATATGAACGTTCAAAGGTTGCTGTACAATCCGGGTTCCAAGTTATATGGAATACCTACTGAGGATTGTGATGGCTGTAATATCTGAACTACAAAACCGATGACCTTGAAATATTTACGGAACAATGTTTAAAGTATTTTAGCTTTCTAACAAAAAAGAATGAATGAAATCGGATCAGGCGTTAATGAATTACAGCTAAGTACATATTTTGACTTTCATCCCCTCTCCCCTTATTAGGTACTAGCTGACCCCCGCGACTTCGTCCGCGTGATTATATAGGTTTTTGTTTTTATATAGGATCGGATTGGATCCCATAATCCTTTTTTGTACCTAAACTAAATGTAGCCTAAGTTACTCCATATAACATCACCTGTCTGCCATTGAAAGTTCCATCAAAATCGATCCAGCCGTTTCGGAAATTAGCTGGAACAAATGTACAGATCGACAAACATAACTCTATGTTGTCATAAATGCACACCAGTTTAAAATAAACCGTACGTTCAAAGATCCGGGTCCCAAGTTATTTGAACCGAATAAATGTCTGTCATTTCTGAAATAAAAAACCTATGACCTTGAAATATTTACGGGACAATACTTAAAGTACTACCTTTCTAACAAAAAAAGAATGAGTTAAATCGAAGTACCCGTTATTGAATTAGAGCTAAATACACGTTTTAACTTTCTTCCCCTCTCCCAAGGGAACCGTGCTGAATTTCGGGATAAAAAGTATCCTATGTCCTACCTCGGAGTATAAACTCAAATCGTACCAAGTTTCATTCGAATCCGTTCAGTAGTTTCGGCGTGATGCGCGGCCAAGATACAGACAGACAGACAGACAGACAGACAGACAGACAAAAATGAAAAAAATTGCAGTTTTGGCTTCAGTATCGATTATATAGTGCCCTCCAGTAAAAATTTTCAAAATATCTTCAATGTACAGAATTGGATCTGTTACAGTCTTATTATATTATAGATTTTACTGACAGTTTCCCCTGTTGAATAAAAAGATGCTGAGAAATCGGTGAATAATACTTACTACGCATCAAAAGAACCTCCGATTTTTAAATCGATTTCAATAATAGTAGATACCTAGGTATTAAGATTAGGTATTACCTACCTACCTATCAACTCGTAAGTGGCTATAATCTTTCACACGTGACCTAACTAATTATAATTATTTGACCTTTAAGCAGAAGGTCAAGATAGGTTTTGTTGTGAGGGTCACCAATGACCATGCTTGTGACCATGCTTGCGACCACCTTGGACCAAAGCTGCATCATGCATCGTTTTTTTACCCTACCGCAGTTGGTCAAAGGGGAAATACGAATTCCCCTTTGACCAACTGGTTGGTCTAGCCAGTTGGTCAACGGGGCATACACCTTTTTGACGACCTCCATGGCGCAGTGATCACCACTGTGGTCCTATAAGTGGGAGATCCCGGCTTCTATTTCCGCGGGTAGGAGCAATTTGGGAATTTATGATTCCTAAATTGTCTTTGGTCTGGCTTTAGAAACGCGTAGAAACCGACCGAGGGGCATGGGTTTAATACAAATTGCCGTACCCTTACCACGTTAGCCCGCTTCCATCTTTGACATCGTCACTTATCATCAGGTATTCGTAGATACATACATAGTACATACAGGAGATCGTAGTCAAGGGCTGACTTGTAGATGAACACAAAAAAAAAAATGTTGGAAAAACCACACCTTTTTACACCTTTCTGCGTTCACAAATATTGTCGATGTAACTTATTAAAGTGGTCTTACACGTACTTACCTTGTAGCTAATAGCTGTATTGTTACTATGTAGCACAATATATTGTGAACTTTGGCCTATAGAAACATAGCCTAATTATACGCAATATCAAGCAGCCTGCCCGTTACAATGTGTTGTATTATCTCTGTATCGGTGATTAAGCGTGGGATGATCCGGAGACCCCATTAGCGGCCGTTCCGTTATAATCACACATCATCATCAAGCTTTATAGACACATACACCTACTATGATAATAATATGTACCTACCTATGACGCTATTATAGATCAGTTACACTTTCTCACAGTGAGCTTATTCATCGTTAGAGCTTTTAAGTATTTTCTTAAAAAGTAAATAACTATTTTCTTAACTAAATACGTTTCAAATCAAATAAAATTATTGTGTTGGTCACACTGTCACACTAATGTTATAAAGGCAAAAGTTAGTGTGTATGTAGTATGTACGTATGTATGTGTGTATGTTTTTTACTCTTTAATGCTGCAACTACTGAACCGATTTGGCTGAAAGCAGTGGAGATAGATTATACCCTGGAATAACACATAGGCTACTTTTTATCCCATAGAATCCGAAAGCTATAGCAATCTACAGCCAGAGCTATAGGTAGATTACTATAGCCAACTTCTTTGAAAGTTCCTTGAACTTCCTTGAAAGTAGGTATAAAGGTTGGAAAAGGAAGCGGGAAAGGGAACCGGAAATCCACGATTCCCTCGGGATTTTTGAAAAGCCGAAATTCACGCGGGCGAAGCCGTGCGTGGGCAAAATAATTTAGAATTTTAAAATTTTTCGAATTTATTAAATTCTTAGATAGGTACCTCATACAACCCACAATTTGATTGAAACTTCGCTTTGTCCGAAGCACTTATTCAAGCTCCGCAAATTATTGTAGAAGCTGCGCTTCATTTATCTCGTCTTTATCAATGTCTGTGCTGAGTGTGGGCCGGGCGCTCGCTCGTGGTTGGCCTAGTTTTAAAAATTTAAAAGTATACATATATCTCTCTCGCATGGTGTATCTATGCGCAAAAAAAGTAATAATTTCAGTTTGTGGCTTCACGGGTCCTCATATATTTTTTCAATTAGACACAATAGGTATTTTCCATTTTGCTAGACACCTAAATGTCGATCAAGAAGTTCTTCAAAAAAAAAAAATCGGTTGTCTGTAGGTAAAGTCGGTTTACGGACGATACCTAATTTTACGTGATAACGTCATAAGAAAACATTATAGAACACATGTATAGGCCGATTGTGCCTCTCTATCGCATGTTCCGCGCTCTCGCTTCCACGCTCGGGAACTTGACAATGAGTCATGCTTTTTCGTGCGTGCAGCCGGCGTTCATCGATTGATAAGACGTTATCACGTCAAAAAATCGGAATATGGCAGGGTACCTACGTAACGCGTAATATTTTCTTTGAGCATAATAAATGTATGTCAACTATACGGAAATTATGTGACGCAGCGAAACGACCTCAAAATGGTGACGCTTCCCCTGCCATCGCAGTTCGCACGCGATGCATCACAGTCCTCGCTCAACGTAACGAATTATATTTTTAACCCCCGACGCAAAAACGACGGGGTGTATAAGTTTGACGTGTCTGTGTGTGTGTGTATGTGTGTGCGTGTGTGTGTGTTTGTGTGTGTGTGTGTCTGTGTGTCTGTGTGTGAGTGTGAGTGTGAGTGTGAGTGTGAGTGTGAGTGTGAGTGTGAGTGTGAGTGTGAGTGTGAGTGTGAGTGTGAGTGTGAGTGTGAGTGTGAGTGTGAGTGTGAGTGTGAGTGTGAGTGTGAGTGTGAGTGTGAGTGTGAGTGTGAGTGTGACTGACTGTGTGTGTGTGTGTGTGTGTGTGTGTGTGTGTGTGTGTGTGTTTGATGAAAATCGGTCCAAGATGGCCGCCGCCACAAAATGGTGGATAACATATTTATTCACAACCCCCTCCATATGGATATCAAATGAAAGGGCTTGGCTAGTAGAATAGCACTATGCAAATCCAAGATGGCCGCCACCACAAAATGGCGAATGTCGGGGGTTTTTAAACTTGTAATCCTTTATCTATCGAGTGGTGTAATTAATTAAATTGTGAATGTAGATGATAGATAATATACTAAGATATGTAGCTGCAAAACCAAATTCTATCTCCACATTTTGTCATCATCGGATTTCTGAATTGACTCCCACTATGGAAGCTTTAAAAACGTATTTACGTCAAAAAATTTGCTCAAAGAATTATTGGGGGTTGCGCCAAATTAGGGGGTGTTTTTAAATGCGAACGAGTCGTGTAGAAGTCCCTAAATTGACGCCACTGTATATAAGGCACTTACGTCCAATCTCCAAGTTCGAGAAAGAGGTCAACCGCCGAATTCAAAACGACTGGACGGCATTCGGGAAAGTAATATATAACTAGGCTAATAATACTTGTTATTCCTTACTGTTGTTCCCTGCTATTCCATTGTCCCATATTGTCTTTATGCCCGCTATGGCCTTATTAAGTAAGTGCACCAAGATGGAAAATAATCATGAAACCAAACCGGTCAGCTCGCAGTTACCTAACAAGGCCAACGCAAATGACTTACGAATGGACCACTGGTTGCCCATGACATTGTCTGTCATCTGTGCATAAGATATCGTTACAGTCACAGTGGATCTTCTTTGACCTAGCATAGCATAGTGTTATTATTTATTAGCTACTAGCGACTTCGCTCGGGCTTACCATCTTACGGGCTTTGACGTTCAAAAAAGAAGAAACGAAACTGTTTCTCTGATTTTAAGCAATTTTTTAATAAGTAAGTTAATTTTTTTCAATACACAAAAACTGTCCTTACAATGTCAGTATAACATAATATTTTGAAATATGATTTTACTGCACTAGTCCGATTTCTTTGCAAGCGGAGCCTCGATGGAGTTTCGAACAAGACCGCTTTTTTTCGTACGTCGGGAAGTTTCCCCGAAATTCGGGACATCTGGCAACACTAGCATTACGAGTATGATTCACTTACCCCAACAACATTGCGTAACTTGGATCTCATTTGTTCGAGATCCTCTACTGTCTAGCCTTTCAGTTGTGTACCTATTTATCTTGTTTAGGTTACACAACATCTAATCTAACGTACTAGAGTTAAGAGCTTAGAGACGGTTAGAAACTTACAACAAAATATACTGACTTTCATTCAGACCATATTCAGCACGAAATCCCATAACTTTTCTTCCTATCTTTTCACGGTGCGCTAGAAAATTTAAAAAATTAAGGGCCTATTTCACCACCTAATCGGATAGCCCAAACGTACCTTACTTTATGTCAAGTGCCAAAGACATAAGTTGTGAATAAGCTATTCGACACTTATATGAAGGTGTCATGTCAGAAGCTGGTGAAACAAGCCCTAATTAATTTGTCTTCATTTTCTTCTCCGACATTTAAGTTTCTCTTGAATGTTTATTTTTGCTGTTTTCATGGTAATGTATGCACTGCATACTTTTAGGCTGTGGCCGCCGCCGTCCAGATGCGTAGCAGACCGCAGTCTGCGTTTTCAGGGCTGTTCCAAGCATGGGGACCTAGAACACAAACATATCACACAATACACAAAAAATATGTATGTGTAGTTGTGATTTATGTACACGCGTAAGAAGTTATACTTTGCATGCAAATAATTAATTGATGGCGCATAATAAAGACGGCGCCACAGGCGGCCATGTTTGTTTGCGAAGCGTCTGACAATTGAGTCAGACGTTCAGACGTTGCCAACTTCAACATGTCGTTTTATGTCACCCTGTCATCATAAAAATTCACTCCCATCATTTTTCATAACGCGCCTAAAGATGTATAACGTCAATAATACTTATACATAATATACAACCCTACACAAGTTCCGATTGTCAATTATTGACAATGATGTCCTGGCAGAATTTCAGTCACAACTCACAACAATCAATCTCAACAGAGACTAGCCAACTTCCCTAATAGTCGAGTTTTCTCTATCCAATTTAAATTATCTATATCTATACTAATAAATAAAATTGAAGTGTCTGTCTGTAATATCGAAATAACTACCTCATATTAAGCTCATATGGTTATTTGAACGCTACCATAACCGAATCACACGTTTTTAAAATTTTTGTCTGTCTGTCTGTCTGTTTGAACGGGCTAATCTTCGGAACGGCTGAACCAATTTTGACGGGACCTTCACATACAAGTAGAGAATTAACCAGGGAGTAACATAGGCTACTTTTATAACCGACTTTCAAAAAAGGAGGAGTTGTGTTTTTCTACCTATGTACTCTCCGAGATTTCTGAACCGATTTGCGTAATTTTTTTTTTAATCGATAGAGAAACATTGCGACCCTGTTCTATAAAAAATTTGGATTCCAACTCCTCAATCCTGATGCTGCAGGGGACCTAATCCCCAAAACTAATGGGTTTTAGAAACTTTCGGTTATTTAAATTGATATGGGGGGTACCAATTAAAGACTTTATCGTTGAATTAACTCGAGTAAGTACATATCCAACTCCTCAACCCTGATGCTGTAAGGAATTGTATTCCGAAATCGTGGGGATCCCACGGGATTTTTCCGTTTTGGGGACGGGTTTCTACAGATAAGCTACTTTTTGTTCTGGAAAATCAAAAGTTCCCACCGGATTTTTAAAAACCTAAATCCACACGGGCGAAGCCGTGGGCATCATCTAGTTCTACATATTTTACATGCATCTTGTGAGACAAGTGACAACCCTAATCAAAACGTTATGTATGAGTCATAATGTCCTAAGTACCTAATCTAACTCACACACGGCCCCAATGTCGCATGCTAATAGAGCAATAAAAGTGTTTGCTCTCTAGTCTCTACAAGGAGGCGTGCTGAGGGAACATTTTTTTTTATTCGACAACACTTCGACAACAAATTCGCTTGGTGATAAGTGACGGTGCGGTCTAAAGCCCAGTTGCCATTCAAGCGGGTTTTACCTACAGTTAAAGTCAAAATTGTGTAAAGAAAAACCAGCAAAGCTGTACTTGTACTAAATCTCTGTCTGATAGAGGTTAAATAACCCTGACTTCTGCAACTGTGGCTTTTTTTTGATAGCCTACCGAAAGTACCGAATGACTTGAGGTAGCAGCCTGTGGTAGCAGCAAACAACTTGTAAGAGATATATCTATATGGCAGTTTAATGAAACACAAGTATCTCTACTCTGTTCCTATTGGATCGTACCGAGAGTAAGAGCTTTGATCATAGAAAAATAAGGGTCTTCCCATATCTATGGAGACGAAATAAGTGGTATCGCTATAATTTTCCCACTAAGTAATACAAGTATAAATTAAAAATTTAAAAAATCCCCGACATTCGCCATTTTGTGGTGGCGGCCATCTTGGATTTGCATAGTGCTATTCTACTAGTCAAGACCTTTCATTTGATACCCATATAATGGGAGCTGTGAAGAAATATGTAATTCACCATATTGTAGCGGCGGCCATCTTGGATCGATTTTCATCAAACATAGCTAACAACACTCTCGACTGATTCACCTTTCAAGCAAAAAAAACCACATTCAAATCGGTGCACCCGTTTGCTTTTTCACAAAATAATAATGAACTCAGAAATAGGTACAACAATGTGATTAAATAAAACCTTAATAAAACCTAAAAATTATATAATCAACATATTAACGCGAGGTATAATTTCAGGCTCGACATATTAACTGACACAGATAATTCAAGTAGGTTACCGAGTGGCGAGTGGCCGGCGCGAGTGACCCAAATGTAGGTCTCCAGTCTGGGGTCAACGACCTAGGACACCTGTAATTAAGAGTTTAGTAGGTACACTATAGCTTACGAGTTATGGAAATTCGTAGGTCTTAGTATAATGGGGATTTACTAGTACTTACATATTTCCTTATCGTCGTCCCAATAGAAGTCCACAGCTGCTGGACATAGGTCTCTTGCGAGGATCACCACAAACCACGAGGTTGTACCGCTTGTATCCAGCTGTTCTGATAATGGAGTATTCTCAGAAGATGAAGGCTTTAAATTGCACAAGTGCCAAGCAGCTTTGCAACACTGAGCTTTACATTGTAAGTGATTTTTAACCCCCGACGCAAAAACGACGGGGTGTTATAAGTTTGACGTGTCTGTGTGTGTGTGTGACTGAGTGCGTGCGTGCGTGCGTGCGTGAATAAGACCGCCTTTATTGCTAAAATAACTACTACTTATACTCGGACTTTTATTTCGATGCAGTAAACTGACGTTTAAAAGCTGGTAAAATGTGGCAACATGCTTTGGTGTCATCTTTTTCTCTGTACAGAAGCACACCAATCAATATATCTTTCCTTCTCGCATTTTTGGTAAAAATCAGGATCGCCTACTCATACACTCTATCCATCTTATTATATTTGTCTATGGAAATTTTAGGTTTTATTTGAAAATTTTCTATCTAATTAACTCCATTATGCGATAAACAAAGCCTGCCTCTTCTCTTTTTAATCTGCATTATTAAAGAGATGGCTAGCCCACAAAGAGAAATATAAAATATGAAAACATTTCAATTTTCGGAATGGAAACATTTTCCTCTTTTGTCCGCGCTGAAACTTCGTTTTTTTGTTTACTGTTTGAACACAAAGAGGCTCAGGTAAACTTGCCTCATAAACTATACATCGAGGCTCGTTCAAGCTGTGGTGTTGTTTCAAATAATTCACGATCCCCTTGGTGAAATTTTGTATATTTGTAGAACAGTGCCATGACTGACTGAATGAGTGTTTGACGGAGTGACTGAGTGACAGACATCACACTGCAGCCTTAAACCGGTGTATAAGAGATTTGAAATTCAGAGGAAATACCTATTCCTGGTGTACCTTGGTACAGTATAGAGTGGAAGGTTGTAGTTACCGGCTACAAAGATTACAGAAACGACCTTCTTAAGAATGTGATCAAGAGAAGATCTTTTGACCTCAATGTCTGTCAGTTCTTCGAACTATGCCCCGCCTAGTGCCACTTCAACTTCGTAATATATTAGCTATAGCCTATATTGTGACACTGGTTCTTTTATTTTTCACCTTATATCTGTTTTGATCACGTAGATAAACTCTAGGTCTCCATTCTCAGACTCGGAAGTTTTCCCATGAGGCCCTTTGTTAGCGACTACTCGGTCTCAGAGCCGTATGCCATCATCAATGCCAATACGTACTATTTACTGAAAGCAGACTTTTATATTCAGGTAGGTACTTACTGAGAAATTTATAAATGTACCAACTTTGTTATAAATACATTGATTTAGATTTTGCGGCCATCTTAGATCGATTTTCATTAAACATAGCTAACAACACTCTCGACTAATTCACCTTTCAACCGCATTCAAATCGGTTCACCCGTTTGAGCGCTACAGGGGAACAGACAGACACACACACACACACATACACACACACACACACACACACAGACACGTCAAACTTATAACACCCCGTCGTTTTTGCGTCGGGGGTTAAAAAACAGGTATTACAGTGTATTTTGTTTGATATTGATGTGTATTTTCGCGATCTTTTCAGGAGGAAAGGCGAGGCACGCGTCGCCAGCTCTGCGCGAGGCTTTGAGAGTACTGCGAGAGGCGTGGACCGAGCCACGAGCGCTCAGAGACCGCTGGTGAGCATTTATCTATAAAACAAATAATGCCATATAATGCCAAATCATTGAATAAATTGAATAATTTGAATAAATTGAAAAAGTACTTTTTCGTAGGAAATGATGCAAACATAGGTACTCTTACATTATTTCTTGAAACAGATTTCAGATGGACTTAGGTACAAGATTGATAAGCTTGGTCTTTACGTAAAATTGTATTGGTATTATCCAGAATTTCTTATCCAATCTAAAAGATATGGTACCTATGCGTTTATCCTCAGCTAATTCCAAGAGAGACAAGATTATATTCGAAGTGTTGAATTACGACTTTAAAAATTAAGCGTTTTTGGATTCATTTTGCATTACATATTACAGTTTTTCGATATTTAGTATTTGGTAAAGTTTTGGAGGTGCACAAACTCCGAATAACTATATTATAAGCTTATTGGTCTGTGCTAGGTAAGTAAAGTCTGTTCGTTTTCTTACGGTCACCTTTGTGTCTCGCCGCCTCCGCCGCGCGGCGTTTTGCCAAAGGCACCGCCGGTGACTTCAAAAGATGCCGTGTGTACAGGCACAAGGGATTTTGGCGTTTTATACCTACTCATATGTTTTTATTAAAATTCTCTTTCCTTTTTATATTTTTGTATATTCGTATTTTATTACAATATAACCATAAACATAAAATATAATATTATCGTGAACACGGATCTTCTCTCAAAATGAGAACGATTTTAACCATAGTCTACCACGCTGGCCAAGTGATTGGCAGACTATGCGGAGATTCTGTTAGAATAGAAAAAAAATTTACAAACAGAAAAAAATAATAAAAATATAAAGCAGTATACTAAGAGCACCTGCGTCTGTACCCACACTATGTTACCGAACGGACTATACTCTACATTTTCGTTACTGCAGCCTACAAGTAATTTCATAGCAATAAAACTTTACGCCCGCATTACGTCGAAGCTGCGAAGGTAAGCCGAGCTCGGGTAGGTACGTAAACTTACGTTTTGCGTAGTTCGGTTTGTTATATAAGTTCGTAATACCACCCCGGAGACTTTGCCCGGCTATTAAGTTACCTATAATACTGATGCGGTCAGACTTTAGTGGTTTACCACTTTCTTAACTGCTTACTTATGTAGGGTAGTGGACACTGGACAGTGGTTGTGTTTTCGAGTATCTTTCTTATGTCACAAAAATTAACTTTCATGTTTTTCTTAGATACACAGATATATTTATCTATATACTTTTATCCGATTAGCAAAATAATACTTAATCTTATTACGTTTCCTTAAAAGAATTTTAATCTCAGCTGTATGTACTACTATAGTTTCTGCCCGCGGCTTCGCCGCGCCGGCGTGAATTTTGGTTTTTCACAAATCCAGAGGGAATCGTGGATTTCCGTGGTTCTCGTTCCCGCTCCCTTTTCCTACCTTTATACCTATTTTCAAGGAAGTTTGCTATAGTATCTACCTATAGATGTAGCTATAAATTTCGGGTTTTCGCAAAATCTCGTGGGAACTGTGGATTTTTCCAAGATTAAAAGTATGCCTATGTCTTAAGTCAGGGCATAATCTATCTCCATTAAAAATTTCAGCCAAATCGGTTCAGTAGTTGCGGCGTTAAAGAGTAATAAACATACACTCACACACACACACACAAACACACAAACTTTCGCCTTTATAATATTAGTGTGATATAAGCTGTGATTTGTGTAATTTCTACGATTAGTGCAAAAGATGCGCGAACAGAGACGCACGGTACTGTATCAATCCCATACAAGGCGTCTCTATTTGGAGATCAGTTGCACAGCATCAATTCCGCCTCTCGAGTCTCAAGCTGATGCGAACACGCATTAAGATAACTGCCGATTGATGCAATTATTACACTTCCTTTCCTATGTTTATTATTAGACTGCAGTGTCAGAGTGGAATTGCGTAATTACTTGTATACTTATATGTTACCTTATATCTAATTCAGTTCAGTGCTTTATCTAGCTTATACCTAACTAGCGGACCCGGCAGACGTCATCCTGCCCGCTATTAGCGCCACCTACCGGGTCAAATTTTTCTACTTATAAACCTTCCTCTTGAATCACTCTATCTATTAAAAAAAACCGCATCAAAATCCGTTGCGTAGTTTTAAAGATTTAAACATACATAGGGATATAGGGACAGAGAAAGCGACTTTGTTTTATACTATGTAGTGATAAGCTGGATAAAGCACTGAACACAGAGACATTGGCGGGGCGGTCCGGGGCGCGTATTTACATTCCCTTGTTCAGTACAATAGCGGGGCTATACATCTATAATCTATAATAATATAAAGTAGCTTGTCCTGACTGACAATCAATGCACAGCCAAAACCACTGAAGCTAGAAACTTGAATTTTTCACAGTAGCTTCCTTTTGTGACGTAGGCGCACACTAAGAAAGGGTTACTGGAAATTCCACCGTTAAGGGGGTTAAATAGGGGATTTAAGTTTGTATGAAAGTCTGTCATTTTTCAAATTATATCCAAGAAAATTAGTATTTAAGTTTTCGGTTAAAAATAAAGAGTTACGCGTCTAAGAAATTTTGGAAAAAATACCCCCAAGTGGGTTAAATGGGGGATGAAAATTTGTATGAAAGTCCGTCATTTTTAAAGTTATATCAATGAAAATCGGTATTTGTACTGTCGGTTAAAAATAAAAAATTATGTGTTTCAGGATTTTTGGGAATTCTATCCCCAAGTGGGTTAAATAGGGAATGAGATTTGTATGAAAGCACGCGGGCGAAGTCGCGAGCATCAGCTAGTTTCTCTATAAACCCGTGTTTTATGGAAGCAACGACGTCCAATAAACTTGTACAAACCCTTGGTTTTTACAGATTATATACAAAGCCTTAGGTTCCTACAGGTTATATCAAATCTAGCTTTGTACAGATTAAACAAAACCTTGGTTCATACTTCATACAGGTATCGATTGCTTGATTCGATAGATTTCATTCGATAAAAAGAAATAGTATCTACTATTAATATTCGACAGCAAGGGTCCAAGGGTATCAAGATTTATAAATGGGTTGTGCCAGAAAACTCGCATCGTCCGCAACCCTGAAAATTTCTATATTTACAGCTGCTCTGCGATAAAAATGTTGTGTATCTTCGAAACTTTATGTGAAAACTTTTTCAAACAAGCAGTGAGTACTACTTAGTTGAAGTACTACCTAAAAACTACCTATTCGTTAGCAGGAAGTCTCATTACGTATTTTTGGTACTTGACTTTTCAAAAGAGTTAAGTAATCCGATTTTTATTAAATCAAAACTTTTATAAACTTCCCGACTCCATCTCGACCTAATTTCCCCAATAATGAAACTCTCTCCGTTTCCTTACTTTATTGTACGAGCGACGTTAAGGAGAGTTATGAAATTCTGGAACTTTATTTTTTTATTTACCTTAATTTTATTTATGTTGGCATCTTTTCGATGGTTGGCATTTACATATATTTTCATTTTCGTTGCCAGTCCTTTAAATATTTTACGCTAGGATTAAGTAGGTAGGTATTTTCGGGAAATCTATTTTCTGTTTTGTTTTCATATTCAAAAGTCCCAATTCGTCCGTGTGAATTTAACTTTTTAGGGTTCCGTAGCAAAACAAGGAACCCTTATAGTTTCGACTTTCGTCGGCCACAGTCATTTTATTCAAAATCTATGAAAGTATTTTATGGCGTAAGATGACTCCTTTCTGCGCTAACGAATATTATCGATGTTAGACATTAGTCAAGTGCGCCAAATAAGTAATCCAGAGCAATCCTATTGTCTGTCTGTTCTTCCCTATTTGTCTTAAAAGGTAAACAAATCGCAAAAATCTTCTCGGAGAAACGCGTAAGTGACGCTCTTTTCCCGGCGGCGGCGCTTTAGACGTTCTCGTAATTGAATTTTCACTTAAATCACATTTAAATCATGACTTTATTGTCAGTTCTCGGTAAGAACGTCCTATGCGCCAAGCAAAAAGCGTCGCTTACGCTTGTCAACGAGGGTGGACTTAAGACTTTCAAGACCACTAAGGGAAAATGTCCCGAATTCTCAAACCATCACCACTCATCACAATCACGCGACAAAGCGCAGAACATCGATCAAACGACATTGTTCCACAAGTTGTGTTACTGTTCACTGTTCAGACTTCGGAGTTGTGTTAGTGTGTTGTTGTGTTAGTGTGTTGTTGTGTTTTGTGTCGAGTTGTGTGCATTTCGCGGTAAGCAATTAGCGAGATGTGTCAGCGACGCCTGTATTCAGGTTACGATCATTACTGACACTTGAAAAGCAGGAATATATGTCGCAGGGTTCCGTATATTGGCAAGCGAGAATTCACGGAAAAAAATGAGTAATTATAGGATAATTATTTAGATTTTTTGTATTATACTGATTGTTCCAAGTTTAAACTGGGCCAGCTACAAATTTTATCTTGGTCAGTTAAGCTTAGCTTGTGAATTATTTGCCACACGATAGTGGATTTAATTTTTTTATAATTTCATACAGTACTTATGTATGTGCTAATACGTAAATTTTTTCAGATTTTAGATTAGAGTAGTTTAGGAGTTACGAACAGCTACTTTGCTCACATTATTTCATAAACGGTAATTTATTTCGGAAAACTGTTTTAAGAACCACATTACGAATTTGAAACATCTTTTTAAGATGTCCCATTCGAGGGGGCTCGCAAAGTTTTCGCAAAATTTTTCAACTTTGACTTTGTTCTAAAGGTACCCTGAAAAAAAATTTTTTTTTTTTTTAAAGATTAGAACAAGTCTGCGTAGCGCTAACAAGTTCTTTAACTTTAAACGCGTCTATCAACTATGCAGTTTTAATCGTTCCTGGAAATAAAAAATGGCTGTTTCAGAACTCAGACGGACGGACTGACGAAACTAGGGAAACAGGGCACTAAGGGTTGCTTGTTTTACTACGGAACCCCAACAATTATGACTAATAAAGCGAGCCCATACTGCGCCCGGCTCGATAGGGTTTCCATTGGATTATGTGACGTTTAATACTGTACGGATTAGACGGTTTAAGTCGACTGCAGCTGTAAACGGGGAAAAACTAGAAAATCCTTGCATTTTATTGGATAGATATTTATGTAAGTTGCATTTTGATCATCAGGCTTACCATAATCATATGTTAGGCTTTTCATAGTCAATCATTATCAACGCAAATACCGGCCTACTCTTACGGGGTTTCCTCTCAGAATGAGAAGGGCTTAAACCGTAGTCCACCACGCTGGTGTCCACACGCACACACGCGTGTTTGTGTTTGTGTGTGTGTGTCTGTCTGGTCTACCACAAAATGGCGGATTACATATTTTTTATTATTATTAAGTAGGTATAGTGAGTGTTATTTGCATAATATAATATTTCAGTTGGTCTCGTTTATTTCTAAATCATTTTCGTAATGTGACGTCTCAGACTGCGGACAAAGCAATCCTTCTTGGTGGCTGTCCATTAATCACGTGAAGTTCGAAAGGGGGGGGAGGGGTTCGACAAAAATCACGAAATATCACAAGAGGGGAGGGGGGGTACAGTAAGATATCACGTGTACTTATCGTCAAACGCGTGATTTTTTAAACCGAATTAATTTTCTATTTAGAATTAAGGATTAGATGGTACTTTATGCCGGTACTTAAAAATAATATTATAAACATTTTAAGATTCTTTATAACTGTCCGTTCGGTAACATAGTGTCGATACAGGCGCAGGTGCTCTTATTATTCTGCTTGTATTGTTATTATTTTTTACACTTTGTAATATTTTTTTTATTCTAAGAATAAAACAGAATCTCCAAATAGTCTGCCAATCCGCACTTGGCCAGCGTAGTAAGTAAACGAACGTGGTAAGTAAACGAACGTTGACCGTAAGTAAACGAACAGACTTTACTAAAAAATACACGTGATTTTTGTTTAGTCTTAAACCTCACCACGTATCACCGGGGGAGGGAGGGGATAAAAAATGTTAAAAAAACATCACGTGATTAATGGACAACCCCTTGACACAAAACACCTCGAGAACTAGATGAGCCAGAGTGGTTGAGTTGTCAGAGAAACGAATTGGTCTATATTACAATAGGTACCTATGTACTGTTAGGTAATTTATAAGCTAAGGTATTAATAACAGGTTATAAACTTATAACAGGCTCGGCAGGTTAACGAACCTTCAGCATTTATAATAATTGGTAGAGTAACGATTTTGTTTATTGAGCGTTACTTGAATTATTTATTCTTACTACCTACCTAATATTATAAATGCGAAGGTGGGTTTCTTTGTTTATATTTCGTTCAATCACGCCAGAACAGAACTACAGATCAATGTGATTATTTGCATGGATATAGCTGTTGAGGACTTGGAGAGTGACATATACGCTACTTTTTAGGGTTCCGTACCCAAAGGGTAACAAGACTAACAAGTATAAATTGAAAATTAAAAAAAACCCCGACATTCGCCATTTTGTGGCGGCGGCCATCTTGGATTTGCATAATGCTATTTCACTAGTCAAGCCCTTTCATTTGATACCCATATGAAGGGAGTTGTGAAAAAATATGTAAACACACATACACACCCAGACAGACACGTGAAACTTAAGACTCCGCTGTCCGTCTGTCTGTCTGTCCGTCGGTCATGAGGCTGTATCTCATGAACCGTGATAATTATAGACAGTTGTAATTTTCACAGATGATGTACATAATACATGTTATATGTATTTCTGTTGCCGTTATAATAAAAAATACTAAAAATAGAATAAAATAAATATTTAAGGGGGCTCCCATACAACAAACTTGATTTGTTTGCTCGTTTTAGCTTGATATTGATAACGGCAACAGGTAGACGCTTGAAATATTCACAGAATATTTAGTTATACATATATTAAACTTAAAAATAAATAATTACATTGAAATAAAACAAATATTTAAGGGGGCTCCCATGCAACAAACGTGATTTTTTTGCCGTTTTATAGATAATGATACGGAACCCTTCGTGCGCGAGTCCGACTCGCACTTGACCGGTTTTTTAATCCTTTTTGGTTCCCGTTTAGAGTAATTTTAAAACCCAAATCCACGCAAACGCAGTCGCCTGCATCAGCTAGAATAAAATAAATAAATGAGAACAACAAACTAATTAATAATTACTGTGGGGCAATAAATTAGAACGTTCATATTTGTAAAAAACCAGATAATTTATTTGTATTGAACAATTCACTTACATGTCACAATTTTAGTTTACTACATTATTCCTATTTTATGAATGGTCCACTTCAGTGCTTGCAAAAATTCAGTTCACATTTTCTCAAATCTCACTTCAGATTCAGACTTCAGTCATGTTCTCACTCTCCTGACGTATGGACGTGTTTAACATGTTAACGCTCTTGTACTCAAAATAAAATAAACATAAAATATTACGAACGAACATGCTGACTGCAATATTAAGTAACTTTAGTGTGTGACTCGAATAGAACTTCTTTTTTTGAAAATGTGACCGCGGATGTTTTATTATTGGATGTTGAAAGGTGAGTGCTGTTATAGTTTGCTCGTATAGAAATTTCCAATTATGTTAAAAATGTAATAATGTTCGACCGAATTTCGGTTGTGAAGGTAAATGTCGACGGAGGCGGACAATAGCCAAATGCGCAGGAGATATTATAGTTCACAAGTGGGTGCGCAAACACATGTGCACTCTCATGAGGCAGTTAAGAAATGTAGCGATATTATAGACGAGAGGTCTATAATATCGCTACGCTTTATTGATTCACTAGATAATGCCCACGGCTTCGCCCGTGTGTATTTAGGTTTGTAAAAATCTCGTGGGAACTTTGATTTTGCAGAACAAAAAGTAGCCTATCTGTAGTAAGTAGTAACCCGTCCACAAAACGGAAAAATTCCGTGGGATCCTTACGATTTCGGAATGCAATTCCTTACAGCATCAGGGTTGAGGAGTTGGACATGTACCTACTCGAGGTCATTCAACAATAAAGTCTTTAATTGGTATCCCCAATATCAATTTAAATAACCGACAGTGCCTAAATCCCGTTAGTTTTGGGGATCAGATCCCCTACAGCATCAGGATTGAGGAGTTGGAATCCAAATTTTTTGTAGGACAGTGTCGCAATGTTTCTCTATCGATTAAAAAAAAAATTACGCAAATCGGTTCAGAAATCTCAGAGATATCGGTGTACATAGGTAGAAAAACACAACTCCTCCTTTTTTGAAAGTCGGTTAAAAAAGTAGCCTATGTTACTCCCTGGTAAATTCTCTACTTGTATGTGAAAGTCCCGTCAAAATCGGTTCAGCCGTTCCAAAGATTAGCCCGTTCAAACAGACAGACAGACAGACAGACAGACAGACAGACAGACAGACAAAAATTTTAAAAACGTGTGATTCGGTTATAGTATCGTTCAAATAACCATATGAGCTTAATATGAGGTAGTTATTTCGATATTACAGACAGACACTTCAATTTTATTTATTAGTATAGATTGATAAAATTTTACAAATTGCAAACAGCTTGAAAGTGATTTTTGTTGATATTCCATATAAAAAAAAGCAAGAACATTGTCACTCCGTTAACACTGTATCCGGCATCTATCAAACTTTTGGGTAGGTAAACAGGACCATAAATAAATCTCAAATTTAAAATAATATAGTCTCAGTGAGATAGCACGTTTATTTTTATGTGCAGTGGAAATTTGCCGTAAAATGAATTTATAGATTTAATTAGTCGAGGACATGGCACAATTAATGAATTTTCTAATTAATGACAAAATTGCATAGAAGCAATCGGCTTTGAATTCAGCTGCCAACAAGATAGTGTGAAGTGTCATAATTTGACACATGACGACATTTTGTTACATTATTCATAATTGTTACATTATGACATCTATATAATATTGTAACACTTGGATGGACTCATCATAAGGCCCACAAGTTGGCCTACAAGAAATAAATCACTTTAATTTTGAATTATTTGAATGTTTAGAATTAGGAATAAAGCTTTAATGTATCCCATCAGAATGTTTCCAAAGATATAATATGAATACATAATTAAATAGAGAAATTTCCATTCACATAAAAAAACTTTGAAAGTTTTTGTATGTGAATGGAAATTTCTATTTGACTGGAATATAGCTCTTCTCTTCTTAATTAAGGCGACATCCTAAGTAAGCGAACCTAACGCGAACGCGACGTGTTGCGAAAACAACGCGACTGTTAGGGTCTAAACAGATGGACTGAATTTGTACTGCACGCTGACTTCAAAATTGCAGTTTGGTTGCAGTTGAATATCTGCATCGCACCTAACGATCAACTCCACCATCCGTGCCACCAGAATAATCCGTTCTACTAGAAACACCTAACAATCCGTTATTAATTGCAATAGAACTGCTCTCAAACTGCAATTTTGCAGTCCAAGTGCGCCCTGTCTGCCTAGACACTGAGGCGATGTCCTACATATCATGTGTATTCAGCGCAAACGCGACACTGCGCGGGGCGACGCACAAAACTTGTCTCATATAAATAAAAATATTAGGTAACCAAATATTCAAGACAAAGTACCTACCTATTGAAACTGATATTGTGTAATACTATTTAGTAGGGCATATTCATGGAGAATTCCATAACTTATAAGTAGAATTCGAATCAAGCATTTCTTTCTTAAGCAATAATTATAATGTGAATAGCAGTTATAGAAAATTTCGGGTATTTTAATATAACATCGTCATCAACCGATAGACGTCTATTGCTAGACATACTCTCCTCTGCCTCTTGTAGAAACTTAAAATGTCGCGCTCTTGTGCCGCTTGTAATATAATAACCTAACATCAAGCAATACAAAAGCCGCATCGAAAATATCATACAAACTTATAGCGTTCGCTTCATCCAGTTTTGTCTTAATCCGTGTAGCACCGCATTATATGTGCGTTCTCTTACGTAGAAAACTTCAAGCGGTTGCAAACTTCAAACTGTATGCTTAGTCTCACTTTGCAGAGCTCGAAAACTTTACTAAATACTATTGATCGAATCACATTGACATCAGAGTAAAATGGACCTAAAATGGCTTATGTTAAAGTTTGAGTTTGTTAAATTCGCTAATACATCAGCCAGCGCCGCAAGCAGAAATGTTCGAAGTATTGAATAACGAGTTTAAAAGAAGAGTCTTTGGGTTCATTTTGCTCTGAAGTCCGTTGCCACTATGTATGTACAAAGTCGGCTTCAGGCTTCGGTTGCGACAACTGATCGATATTTCCGCATCGCATTCGCATTGAGTTCGCTTGCACAGGACCACATGTAAGTTTGTTATTTTAACGCTGAATCTCTCATTTGAGTTATGCGTCGAATGATGGTTCACACTTGGTGTTGATTTTTCTGTCAACAGACTTCAACAAATGAGGTTATTTATTCGACGAGTGCCTATATTTTGAATATTATATTTTAGAATATTTTTATATTAGAGAAACAGGAAAGTTATTTGGTCTTTTTAAGTCCCAATTTGTCTCGCATGTGCGGTATTCATGGTACGGCTTATAAAAGATTATGAATTTAGAAAATATTCTTATAACTTTGAGTCTGAGTCTGAAACATTCAAAATTTCAGCCAAATCTGTTCAGTAGTTGCGAGGTTATAAAGTAACAAACATCCAAACATCCACACTTTCACATTTATAATATTAGTAGGATATGATTTATAATATTAGACGGAATCCATACCATCACTATGAGGTTTACTATTAATCATAGGTATGGTATGAATTAATTTTAAATGATTCGTGTTATAGAAAATAAAAAATATAATAAAGTTTCTTGGTTCGCACGAGCTGTTGTTCCCATTTTGGGTCGTCGCGTGATTCATCTTCTGTCCCCATGTGGCTAATAGGGGACGCTTAATTTAGAAGATCTGTTCGTTCCGAGTTTAAAGTGCACGGCTCTCTGAACTATGAGATTATCCATGCTCGACTATGCAACACATTATATACCCGTATTACTAATTCCCCGGAATTCTGACGTTTCGTAATGTTACTAGAGATAAAACAATTCCCACAAAAAAGATAAAAAATTCAAAACTTATGCAAATACAAATCAACTGCCGCATGTAGATATGACAAATGCCTGACAGACACTTCATGGTGATAATGTCATTCAACATCCATTTTTGAATAAATTTTTTCAATGTGCTTCTTTTGTTTTCTATTGCTGTCAGTGTGCACTTTCTAGTTTCCACTCTTGGTGTTTTCTATTTTAAGGCGAAACGAGTAATATTAATACGCGGCATATGGCTTTTTATGATGACAGGGAATTAAAATAGTTTGGGGTAAAATCGTACTTCGTAGATGTTAACCCTGTTCTCCATACAAATAACTGATCTGTAAATGACAATGACAGCTGTCAGAATTCCGGGGAATTAGTAATACGGGTATACAGATATTTACATATATAAATACTTACTTTATAGAGATATTTACATACTGGCACGCTTCCAAACGGGTTACTGGACAACTCGACCGCAATAAAATCGACCGAATGGTCGAGTTGTCCACATTCAATTTTATTAATATTTTTTGATGGTCAACTCGACCGCACGTACAAAGTACAGTCATTAACAGTAGCAGATAGGTTGGGTTGAGGTATAAAAGTACAGTACAGGTATAAAAAGAAAGAGATAGCAAATCTCATTTTTGTTTAGAGATGTACCTATTATTATCTCTTGTATTCAGGAGAAAGAAACGGCTATTGGTGACATTTAAAAAAATTACCTCGTAGGAGCGCCGTATTACCCAACGTGTTTTAGTTGTCAGTTGGTTGGTGACGTGCATGCAGGTGCTACTGTGAGTTTAGTGGAAAATGTGAAAAATTTTATACATATTATACATATACATATATAAACACTTTTATTTTATATTTATAACCTTTTTAATTTTTGTGATGTTAATTTTTACTGATGCTACTTATAATTTGTTTTTTTCTTTTTGTTTTATTTGTTATGAAAATCATTCATAACAAAAAAATCCTGATGTGTGATTTTCTCCTAAGATGACCTGTTTGATATTATAGATAATAAGAGGTCATTACTTTCATGTACTTTATATATTGACGTTCAAAAAGTGTACACTGTACAGTATACCTACTTTGAATAAATGAGTTTTGAATTTGAATTTGAATTTGTCAAAAGCTACTAATAATTTTTTTTTGTTTATTGATATAAGTGGTATTTTTTAACTGACTGACTGACACAATCCATGGAAATAGAAATTGTTAAGGTTTTTAATATCGATGACAATTATACAAATCTGTGATTTTATAAAGACATAGGCCATTGATAATAATGACAAGTGATATTTTAACCAAAGAAATTGATAAGGTTTGTAATATCAATATTAATTAAACAATAATCTGTGATTTTATAAATAAGATTTAGTTTTTTATATATTTTTTGTTGTACATAACATGCTGTTTTATATTTATACAATATACTTACCTATTTTATTGTTTACATTTTGTTTTATTTTATAGTCAAAATTCAAAGAATACCTAAATTTTGCTCTTTCAAAAAATACCATTTATACATAATATCTTGATAATAATTAATAAAACGCTGATAAATTATAAGTAATTTCATATAAGAGTTAATCAAAATATTTGATACGTGAAACACTTTTTGTATTCGACTGTACATAAACAACTCAGTATTCTGCTATTGGCCGAGTTGACCATCAAAAAATTGGATGTGGACAACTCGACCATTCGGTCGATTTTATTGCGGTCGAGTTGTCCAGTAACCCTTCCAAACTCCTCGTAAGGGTATCTTGGTTAAAGAAGAAATCTGACTATTTCCACTTTTGTTTTATGCCAAATAGATGCTTTTCTCATTTCAATACTTTCAAGATTTAGTTGCATTACACTAATATTATAAAGGCGAAAGTAGGTATAAAGGTTGGAAAAGTGAGCGGGAACGGGAACCGGAAATCCACGTTTCCTCGGGACTTGTGAAAAACTGTAATTCTCGCGGGCGAAGCCGCGGGCAAAAGCTAGTTTCAAATAAAGTTGGATGAGAATATTGTAATCGACTATTTAGGTAGGTACTCCAAATATCAAGTAGGAAGATAGCAAAAGTTATTTAACTGAAAAAAAAAAAGTTGTAACAGATGACGAAATCGCACCATAAGGAGTCATATTTTACTATTTTACGGAACCCTAAAAATAATCTCTAAAATTGGCGCAATCAATCAAAAGTATACGGGTCGAAATGAACCTCTCCTTTTTGAGACAGTTAAAACAAATATGCCGCAACTGTGATACGCGACACAAATAAGTGTCGCAACATCGACTGCTATCTTGTACGTCTTAGGGCCTATTTCACCACCTTCTGACACACACACACCTTTCGTGTGTCGCGTCGCGTGCGCGTGCGCGTGCGCGTGCGTGTGTCTGTGTGTCTGTGTGTGTGTGTGTGTGTGTGTGTGTGTGTGTGTGTGTGTGTGTGTGTGTGTCTGTCTGTCTGTCTGTCTGTCTGTCTGTCTGTTCCCCTGTGGCGCTCAAACGGCCGATTTGAATGCGGTGTTTTTCGTTTGAAGGGTGAATCAGTCGAGAGTGTTGTTAGCTATGTTTGATGAAAATCGGTCCAAGATGGCCGCCGCTACAAAATGGCGGATTACATATTTTTTCACAACTCCCTTAATATGGGTATCAAATGAAAGGGCTTGACTAGTAGAATAGCACTATTGCAAATCTAAGATGGCCGCCGCCACAAAATGGCGAATGTCGGGGGTTTTTTAAATTTTCAATTTATACTTGTGTAGTGGGTAGCCATTGTGTAGAGAGTAGAGACTGAATAGTAAAGAGATTTAATGAGAAGCAACGTTTACAAGGCACTGGCATTATGGTGATTACCTACTCATTAGCTATGCGGTGAAATTGTTACCGTTTACACTTGAACGGTTGCGAACACAACGGTTCATATCGGCGCTCGCTTGGAAACTGCATCTCATCGGATTCCACGTACCTACCTGTTAACGCGTGTTCATAATTCACATAAATAGGTTAGTAAACAATAGATAAAGTTCGTAAACTAAAACCCGACTACTCTTAATATTAACGTATAAAATAATAATTTAATGAGCAGAAAAACGTGTATTCAACTGCGTACTACAACGGAAGAAGGCACGGGGCAAGTAACTAGTGGCACCATCTGTTATGTCTATCCGAAACTAACTTAAAATTCAAGTTTAGCCGCGCGAAGGTCACTTATCGATTTTTTTCGTACATAAAATGTAGCCTATGTCACCCGAACTATAACAACGAATCGATTGACAACTCTTTCACCAAAATCGGCCCAGTAGTTTAGGCGCTACAATGGAGCACACAGAATCTGATACAAGTATAAATTAAAAAAAACCCCCGACATTCGCCATTTCGCCATCTTGGATTTGCATAGTGCTATTCTACTAGTCAAGCCCTTTCATTTGATACCCATATTAAGGCAGTTGTGAAAAAAAATGTAATCCGCCATTTTGTAGCGGCGGCCATCCTGGATCGATTTTCATGAAACAACAACACTCCCGACTAATTCACCTTTCAAACAAAAAAAAAACCGCATTCACCCGTTTGAGCGCTACAGGGGAACAGACACACACACACACGCACACACACACAGATAGGCCAAACTTATAACACCCCGTCATTTTTGCGTCAGGGGTTAAAAATTGAATACAAACGTACATACATACATACATAGACTACTAAAATCATAACCCTTCCTTTTGGCTTTGCCATAGTCGGCTAACAGTGGACTCCGACTTTACCCCCACAATGTCGAGCTAATCATTTCATGTCTCCGTGTCTGCATATTTTTGGATCTCCACGATAAAATATTATAAGTCCGAAACGAAATAGCGGTGCGAATAAGGAAGGAGGAAGCATATCGCTTAAAACTTATCTGGATGGTCAAATACTTAGATGTCCATGCTTGGCACTGATTTTATCTGGTACAATAATATGCCAACATAACAATATGGCCGGACATGGCCATAATTTTAACGCACCAGATGAGAAATCAGTAAATTCAATAAACTTGACTTGAAACAGCCCGCAACCTTCCTAAATATTATTTCATTGGCGTTCGGCAACCTGCCACATCGTCGTGGCTCTAACCAGTTCACAAACAATAGGATAAAGAACAGTTAGCCCTGTTCTGGCGGCGATTCAGGATGTCCTGGCAGTTACGCCAGACGCTGTTTAACCTGGACATCTTCCAAACTGCTTATGGTCATTGAAATTTAGAAAAAATCTTGATAAATTGTAGAGGAGAAAGTACGGAAGCGATTTAAAACGACTATTTCCTTGATGCTATCAGAAAAAAATTGAGGAAACTTTTTTGCGAGAACTACTGTCATAAAGGTCACATTTTCTTTACACCGGTGCCAGACGCAGACAAACATTTGAACAAAGGCTTTGAAGGACTGCTCACACATTTGAACATGAGGTTTGTCAAACATGCTTCGCAAATACGTTAGCTACCGAATGGCAAAGTGCAAGTGTGTGTTCAAACTTTGAACAAATACCCAAAGACACGCACACATGTGTTCAAATACATAAGTGTTCAAAAGTTTATGCTGTGTGTGACATCATAAACATTTGAGGACTACCATCCGTTGTTAAGATACTGTTGTATTCTTTTTCATCCATTTAACATGAATGAAATACTTTGTCATATACCCTTTCTCAGTTTTTCGCAAACTATCAGTTTTTCTGAGGAAACAGAATACAGAAGTAGAGAAATAAGAAAGAGAATACAGAAACATTTAATTGAATTTTTCGTAACAAAAACTCATGTAACTACGTAATATTTTCTCATCTATTCTAAGTGTAGGTATGTTAGAAACAGTAATGCAATAGCGCAGCGTTGCATCAGATATTTATAAACATCATCTATGATCCAACATTCCAGCAAAGACTAACAAGACCGCGAACGCGGATTCCTTCTAGACCAACGTCTAGTTCTAATATAGTAGACTATTTAAGTCCCGCATTGGTTTACGTTTCCTTTTCATGAGTAGCATGCAATCTTTCAGGCATTCCATAGGCTGAGATCTAAGACTAGGTACTCTGACTCTACTCAGACTTGAGACAGAGATAAAACGGGACATATATATGGCCCTGACATAAATCTGTCTCGTTTTAACTCTGTCTCAAGCCTGAACTCTAGAGTCAGAGTAAGCTGTACAGCAGGGCGATTCAGAACACTGCGTTAACGTAATTATCGATCGATTCGGTAAGTTATCGTACGATAAGATGTATTTTTAATTCAGAATAACCGTATCGACAGGGTAGTTGTCGAAACCGAAACAGAATCGAACCGTAATCGAAGTGTTCTGAATCACCCTACAGATCGCCTTACTGTTATACTTATGTTCTTCTGACCTTTGGAGCTACAGTTAATAAAAGTCAATCTCGAGTTTAGCCAACTACGCAAGAGATATTATGCTTAGAGCGAAAGCGTGCAAGCAAACACAGTCGAACGATCTATGCCTTCATCGTTATAGTCCGATGGGACGAGGATACGCACTTATAGGTAGAAAGGTAATTGATTTTAAGAATTTTGAGCAAAAAGTATTGATGAGGTAGATATTATAGATGAGGTGTAGTTATAGTCGGTAAGTTGGAAGGCGCTTGCCTAGGACATGCTTTCTTCTTTTTCTTCAACCGATAGTCGTCCAGTGCTGCTCATTGGTCTCTTGCAGGGACCTCGACACGCCTCGTTTTTGCGCCGCTTATTTCCCTCGACTCGTCTGATGTCGTTTGTAACGCTGCGATATCCGTTCGAGGTCGCCATTCCCGCGCCTTGAGACTCTCCCCCCGTTCAAATACCCCCGTCTGGACATGAAATACAGGACATGCCTTTTTCCTTTGATTAGTTGCAGGGGTTTGATTCAAATCCAGAATTATGAATATTACTAAGCTGCACTTAGCTTCAGCATGAGTCACAGTAAACTGCGGTTGTACGGACGATTGAACCCGGTGTTCTCTTGTTGGGATGCCAGTTCTATTCCCGGCTCGGGCAATGACGCTGGAGTACATCGGCGCCCTTGCAGTAGGGCTACGAGAAACGCCGATCCGAACGCAGCGTTCGCACTCGCAAATCGGAAGTGTTTCAGGGCGTAAATAGATGGTTCATAAAAACTCTTTTTAGTGAAAGAAAATTGAATGGTGAACAGATTATTGTAAATCCGCAAAGAATGTATTATAAGTATAATGTTACAACACTTCAAATACTTCGCTTGAAAATGAGACAAATAATGAAACGAAACGAAAACGATGGACGCCGGCTACACGCACGAAAAAGCATGACTCATTGTCACGTACCGCGTGCAAGCGAGAGCGCGGAACAAGGAACCGAGAAGGCACGATCGGCCTAAGCGTTCGTCTTGTGACGCATCTATCTCTCTTTGTTTTCATATGACGTTATCACGTAAAATTATCGTCCGAAAACCGTCTTTACAGACCAGCAATTTTTTTTTAAATTTATTATTATGTAGGTACGAGTAGATACTACAAATCGCTTACGCTTGATGCGTACGGCTTGACGCAGAGACTCGTGGCGCCACATTTATGTTGACATCAATAAATTCTGAGTGCTCCCCTTGATTTCACAGACACTGTAAACAAAGCAATAAATTCTTAATACGCGAGGAGGGAATTATGCTGAGCAAGGATTTTTGTGGAATTAATATTTCCTAAGAGCCTACTAATACAATCAACCATGATTTAACTTCTTTCACATGAAACTGAGTCATACTTTTGGGTGACTACCTTAAGAGAGTTATAGTACTTCTATGGGTCATGGTTGCATGTCAAGCTAAGGTTAGGTAACGATACCATCAACAAAGTTATAATATAAGAAAAATTAAACCAACAACATACAGAAATTAGCCAGGCCGTTACACTTAAGGTGCGTCCAGACTTGAACATTTCACCGAACCGAACTGCGAACATTTCGGCGAACTTGTTACGCTCAATGTGGACGGCGCGCTTGGAGCGCTTGAGATGGGTTACTGCGTAACAGTTCGGCGAAAGTTTCGCCGAACTGTTACGCAGTAACCCATGTCAAGCGCTCCAAGCGCGCCGTCCACATTGAGCGTAACAAGTTCGCCGAAATGTTCGCAGTTCGGTTCGGTGAAATGTTCAAGTCTGGACGCACCTTTACACGTCTCTATTAGTTCATATCTTGAAACTCCTCAACCGATTTTGATGAAACTTCCACTGTTCCTGTCATATGTTGAAGTAAATGATAAGAAAAATTGCGGTTTCAGAGAAATTCGTGGACAAATGTATATACATACAAGTAAATATACATACACTTACAAAATTTTGTATATTTATTTGGAAGCCTGAACAGATCATCATAATAATAATTAAGTGAATATATTGCGCTTCTAATAGATAATATTACATACACTGATACAAGTCGAATTGACAACCTCCTTTTATGAAGTCGGTTAAAATGCTATTATTAAGAGAGAAAAAAAAGAATAATAAAAAAGATTTTCGTTGCGGTTAAGCCGTTTTTGAGAAACGACAGAAGAGACATGACATAATTTTTTGTCTGCCTTTGCAACTAGACAATTTTCAATGTAGGTCCACAGCGAACAGTTTTCTCAGTTTTATAAATAGCCTGCATATTTTCTTTGCCACGCTCCGTTTCCCCGGCCTCCGCCATCGCGTTTCCATAAATTATTACAATTTCCAATAAACCTGGCTAGAATGAAACTCAGATACATACGAGTATCGATCGACCAGAATCTCAAGAAAAATAGGGAAATGAAATTCCAAGGTTAGCAACACTACGGCTGCCCTAGCGATAAACAAAGTAACTGACATTTTCTGTGAAATTGACTTTTTGCATTAACAAAAGTTTTCTGTCGAGTAGTTTTTTACCACAGTTTAATATTTCAAATAGGTAACTTGAACCGTTTACTGAAATTTGAATTGCCCAAACAAATATATAATGGAATATAAATGCAAAAACCAAGTAAACAACAAGCACAACACAAAAACAAAGTAATTGGATGTTTGGTGGAAAATAGGCGTTAAAAATATTATAATTTCGAAGTGGACTGTATGGAGCGGGGCGCAGATCAGAAGGAAACAGGGAATTAGGACTCACGTGGTCGTTGAATAACTCAGCTTCCAGTAGGCACCTTTTTCCACTTTCAAATGTCCATTCTTCTGAACTGCTGATTACGGTTTTCCACACACAATTTGGTAGCGTTTTAGGCGAAATTAGCGAATTAGCGATTATTAGCGAGGCCGGCCTTTAGCGACGTGTTCATTAATTTTATATACGTGCGCGCGCGACGACGATTGCTTTTCGAGTCTTGGCGTCACTTGATTGGCGCATTTACGCCGTTTTAACGTTCTTAGCGAATGAGTGAGAGGGATAGAGATATGGGTACAAGGCTAGGAGGGAAGGAGAAAGATTGAAATAGAATAACTAAGCGTTTAATTCTAACCATCCCCCCGCCCGTGAGATATCAATCTCGCAATTTTAAAAGAAGATAGAGTAAATAAATATAATTTATAAAAAATAGAATACATAAAATATAGCTTTTAAATAAATATAATTTTTATTATGAATAAAAATTTATCATGAGCGGGAAACCAATGCAAACCTAAAATTTTGAAAGTGTGTTCATCATTAAACGATATGCCTTCGGATTGCCTGTGCGTTTGAGGTATGTGACGTAATAATTCAGGAGAATTACTAGTCCATTTAATTAAGTCAAATCCTCCAGATTTAAAGAGCTGGATTAGCTGCTCAGCTATCTTTACTGCCTCAGCCGTAGAAGAGGTAGAAGAAGCGAGATCGTCCATATACACGTCTCTCTCGACGATAGCAGCGGCAGCCGGCCACTTCTCTTTCTCTTGCTTAGCTACTTCGCGTAAAGTTTGGAGGGCTAAGAAGGGAGATGAGCGCAATCCAAAGGTGACACGATTAAATTCAAAAGTGTCTAGCGGGTCATTCATAGAGAATCTATACAAAATGCGTTGATATTTACGATGCGGAGGATGAACTTCAATACACAAATACATCTGTTTAACATCGGCGAAAAATGCGATTTTATAGAGGCGAACGTTTATTAAAATATTAAAGATTTCGGCTTGTAAATTGCAGCCCGTATGAAGGATGTCATTCAGAGAGACATCAGAGTCAGATTTCATAGAGGCATCTAAAACAATTCTAACCTTTGTACTCTTATCGTCTCGAACAACAGGTCTGTGTGGCAGATAGAACCCAGGCGAAAGGCATTCTTCATAAGGAACCCTAGAAATAATTCCTTTATCCAAATAATCTTGAATAATTTCATTATACTTTAATTTTAAATCAGGAGATTTTTCTAATCTTTTTTCAAGTAGGATAAATCTCCTTTTAGCGGAAATGTAAGAATTACCCAATTTTTCGGGACTTTCCTTGAAGGGGAGGTCTACAGCAAAGCTGCCATCACAGTTGCGCGTAGTTGTTTTGACATAAATGTTCTCACATTCCTGTTCTTCGGGACTCAAGAATTTCTGTTGCGGTACTTCTTCCACCTTCCAGAATTTTTCTAAAATATTATCAAGCGAAAGCGGTTCGATACTGGTAGAACAAAAGGAAGAAGTGTGCGAAAGTTGCGAAAGAATAGGCGCATTACCTAAGATAATATACCCAAGAGAGGTCTCTATGGCTGACGGTAAGTTATCGTTACCTGCGATTTTATTAAAAAGCAAAATATCACAATAAAGTTTTACTCCAATTAATATATCTATATTTCCAGGTTCAGAAAAATTATCATCAGCTAACGGAATATATTTAATTAAATTGTGTAACGCCGATACATCGACTTGCGTGTTCGGTAGCTGAGAAGTAATTTTTTCTACCACCAGAGGGCGCATGTGATATTCTTTAGTATCATCAAAGCGTGATTTGAATTTAAAGTCGGAAATCCCTATTATTTTTTGAGGAGTTCCACCGATCCCCTGAACTTCAGAGAAACGATTTTGCGTTTGAATAGGTAACGACAATCTCTTACAGCAAGCAATAGAGATATAATCACTTTGTGAGCCGGGGTCTATTAGACAGCGCACGAAATGATAGCGATTGTATTTATCTAGTATTTTAATTTTTGCGGTGCCTAACAAGGCGGTAGTTGCGAGGTGACCGCGACAATCGCGCGACACTGAACATAAAGAAGCGTGTACATTAGCGGACGAGCTAGGAGTTGCTCATTTTTAGCGTTTTGATTTATCGATGTATCGACAAGCGAGTTAGCGTGCGGGTAGGAATCATTGACGATTCTATTTGGGTGCCCAGCGGCCGGTGTGAAAGTTTTGCGTTGCGGAGCGTCAATTGTATTTGCCTGACCAGCGGGCGGCGTGAAAGTTTTGCGTTGCGGTGCGTTTCGCATTGTGGAATTATTGGCCACAACACTACAATTAGATTTATTAGCGTTAGAGAAACATAATAAAGATGAGTGCCTTAGGTTACAATGGGCACAAGCGCGTGAAGACTGGCATAAGGAATTTCGATGGAGAATGCTCAAGCAATTAGTACACCAGGAATTCTTTTTTACTATTTCGAATCTTTCCTTAGGAGACAGTTTCATAAAGTGCGGACATCTATAAAGATGATTATGTTTTTCATTATTACATAATGTGCATTTATTATTATTTGATTTTTCGTTATTTTCGGTATTAACGAAAGTTTTAGTTCGCAGCGTTCGCACTCGCAAATCGGAAGTGTTTCAGGGCGTAAATAGATGGTTCATAAAAACTCTTTTTAGTGAAAGAAAATTGAATGGTGAACAGATTATTGTAAATCCGCAAAGAATGTATTATAAGTATAATGTTACAACACTTCAAATACTTCGCTTGAAAATGAGACAAATAATGAAACGAAACGAAAACGATGGACGCCGGCTACACGCACGAAAAAGCATGACTCATTGTCACGTACCGCGTGCAAGCGAGAGCGCGGAACAAGGAACCGAGAAGGCACGATCGGCCTAAGCGTTCGTCTTGTGACGCATCTATCTCTCTTTGTTTTCATATGACGTTATCACGTAAAATTATCGTCCGAAAACCGTCTTTACAGACCAGCAATTTTTTTTTAAATTTATTATTATGTAGGTACGAGTAGATACTACAAATCGCTTACGCTTGATGCGTACGGCTTGACGCAGAGACTCGTGGCGCCACATTTATGTTGACATCAATAAATTCTGAGTGCTCCCCTTGATTTCACAGACACTGTAAACAAAGCAATAAATTCTTAATACGCGAGGAGGGAATTATGCTGAGCAAGGATTTTTGTGGAATTAATATTTCCTAAGAGCCTACTAATACAATCAACCATGATTTAACTTCTTTCACATGAAACTGAGTCATACTTTTGGGTGACTACCTTAAGAGAGTTATAGTACTTCTATGGGTCATGGTTGCATGTCAAGCTAAGGTTAGGTAACGATACCATCAACAAAGTTATAATATAAGAAAAATTAAACCAACAACATACAGAAATTAGCCAGGCCGTTACACTTAAGGTGCGTCCAGACTTGAACATTTCACCGAACCGAACTGCGAACATTTCGGCGAACTTGTTACGCTCAATGTGGATGGCGCGCTTGGAGCGCTTGAGATGGGTTACTGCGTAACAGTTCGGCGAAAGTTTCGCCGAACTGTTACGCAGTAACCCATGTCAAGCGCTCCAAGCGCGCCGTCCACATTGAGCGTAACAAGTTCGCCGAAATGTTCGCAGTTCGGTTCGGTGAAATGTTCAAGTCTGGACGCACCTTTACACGTCTCTATTAGTTCATATCTTGAAACTCCTCAACCGATTTTGATGAAACTTCCACTGTTCCTGTCATATGTTGAAGTAAATGATAAGAAAAATTGCGGTTTCAGAGAAATTCGTGGACAAATGTATATACATACAAGTAAATATACATACACTTACAAAATTTTGTATATTTATTTGGAAGCCTGAACAGATCATCATAATAATAATTAAGTGAATATATTGCGCTTCTAATAGATAATATTACATACACTGATACAAGTCGAATTGACAACCTCCTTTTATGAAGTCGGTTAAAATGCTATTATTAAGAGAGAAAAAAAAGAATAATAAAAAAGATTTTCGTTGCGGTTAAGCCGTTTTTGAGAAACGACAGAAGAGACATGACATAATTTTTTGTCTGCCTTTGCAACTAGACAATTTTCAATGTAGGTCCACAGCGAACAGTTTTCTCAGTTTTATAAATAGCCTGCATATTTTCTTTGCCACGCTCCGTTTCCCCGGCCTCCGCCATCGCGTTTCCATAAATTATTACAATTTCCAATAAACCTGGCTAGAATGAAACTCAGATACATACGAGTATCGATCGACCAGAATCTCAAGAAAAATAGGGAAATGAAATTCCAAGGTTAGCAACACTACGGCTGCCCTAGCGATAAACAAAGTAACTGACATTTTCTGTGAAATTGACTTTTTGCATTAACAAAAGTTTTCTGTCGAGTAGTTTTTTACCACAGTTTAATATTTCAAATAGGTAACTTGAACCGTTTACTGAAATTTGAATTGCCCAAACAAATATATAATGGAATATAAATGCAAAAACCAAGTAAACAACAAGCACAACACAAAAACAAAGTAATTGGATGTTTGGTGGAAAATAGGCGTTAAAAATATTATAATTTCGAAGTGGACTGTATGGAGCGGGGCGCAGATCAGAAGGAAACAGGGAATTAGGACTCACGTGGTCGTTGAATAACTCAGCTTCCAGTAGGCACCTTTTTCCACTTTCAAATGTCCATTCTTCTGAACTGCTGATTACGGTTTTCCACACACAATTTGGTAGCGTTTTAGGCGAAATTAGCGAATTAGCGATTATTAGCGAGGCCGGCCTTTAGCGACGTGTTCATTAATTTTATATACGTGCGCGCGCGACGACGATTGCTTTTCGAGTCTTGGCGTCACTTGATTGGCGCATTTACGCCGTTTTAACGTTCTTAGCGAATGAGTGAGAGGGATAGAGATATGGGTACAAGGCTAGGAGGGAAGGAGAAAGATTGAAATAGAATAACTAAGCGTTTAATTCTAACCATCCCCCCGCCCGTGAGATATCAATCTCGCAATTTTAAAAGAAGATAGAGTAAATAAATATAATTTATAAAAAATAGAATACATAAAATATAGCTTTTAAATAAATATAATTTTTATTATGAATAAAAATTTATCATGAGCGGGAAACCAATGCAAACCTAAAATTTTGAAAGTGTGTTCATCATTAAACGATATGCCTTCGGATTGCCTGTGCGTTTGAGGTATGTGACGTAATAATTCAGGAGAATTACTAGTCCATTTAATTAAGTCAAATCCTCCAGATTTAAAGAGCTGGATTAGCTGCTCAGCTATCTTTACTGCCTCAGCCGTAGAAGAGGTAGAAGAAGCGAGATCGTCCATATACACGTCTCTCTCGACGATAGCAGCGGCAGCCGGCCACTTCTCTTTCTCTTGCTTAGCTACTTCGCGTAAAGTTTGGAGGGCTAAGAAGGGAGATGAGCGCAATCCAAAGGTGACACGATTAAATTCAAAAGTGTCTAGCGGGTCATTCATAGAGAATCTATACAAAATGCGTTGATATTTACGATGCGGAGGATGAACTTCAATACACAAATACATCTGTTTAACATCGGCGAAAAATGCGATTTTATAGAGGCGAACGTTTATTAAAATATTAAAGATTTCGGCTTGTAAATTGCAGCCCGTATGAAGGATGTCATTCAGAGAGACATCAGAGTCAGATTTCATAGAGGCATCTAAAACAATTCTAACCTTTGTACTCTTATCGTCTCGAACAACAGGTCTGTGTGGCAGATAGAACCCAGGCGAAAGGCATTCTTCATAAGGAACCCTAGAAATAATTCCTTTATCCAAATAATCTTGAATAATTTCATTATACTTTAATTTTAAATCAGGAGATTTTTCTAATCTTTTTTCAAGTAGGAGAAATCTCCTTTTAGCGGAAATGTAAGAATTACCCAATTTTTCGGGACTTTCCTTGAAGGGGAGGTCTACAGCAAAGCTGCCATCACAGTTGCGCGTAGTTGTTTTGACATAAATGTTCTCACATTCCTGTTCTTCGGGACTCAAGAATTTCTGTTGCGGTACTTCTTCCACCTTCCAGAATTTTTCTAAAATATTATCAAGCGAAAGCGGTTCGATACTGGTAGAACAAAAGGAAGAAGTGTGCGAAAGTTGCGAAAGAATAGGCGCATTACCTAAGATAATATACCCAAGAGAGGTCTCTATGGCTGACGGTAAGTTATCGTTACCTGCGATTTTATTAAAAAGCAAAATATCACAATAAAGTTTTACTCCAATTAATATATCTATATTTCCAGGTTCAGAAAAATTATCATCAGCTAACGGAATATATTTAATTAAATTGTGTAACGCCGATACATCGACTTGCGTGTTCGGTAGCTGAGAAGTAATTTTTTCTACCACCAGAGGGCGCATGTGATATTCTTTAGTATCATCAAAGCGTGATTTGAATTTAAAGTCGGAAATCCCTATTATTTTTTGAGGAGTTCCACCGATCCCCTGAACTTCAGAGAAACGATTTTGCGTTTGAATAGGTAACGACAATCTCTTACAGCAAGCAATAGAGATATAATCACTTTGTGAGCCGGGGTCTATTAGACAGCGCACGAAATGATAGCGATTGTATTTATCTAGTATTTTAATTTTTGCGGTGCCTAACAAGGCGGTAGTTGCGAGGTGACCGCGACAATCGCGCGACACTGAACATAAAGAAGCGTGTACATTAGCGGACGAGCTAGGAGTTGCTCATTTTTAGCGTTTTGATTTATCGATGTATCGACAAGCGAGTTAGCGTGCGGGTAGGAATCATTGACGATTCTATTTGGGTGCCCAGCGGCCGGTGTGAAAGTTTTGCGTTGCGGAGCGTCAATTGTATTTGCCTGACCAGCGGGCGGCGTGAAAGTTTTGCGTTGCGGTGCGTTTCGCATTGTGGAATTATTGGCCACAACACTACAATTAGATTTATTAGCGTTAGAGAAACATAATAAAGATGAGTGCCTTAGGTTACAATGGGCACAAGCGCGTGAAGACTGGCATAAGGAATTTCGATGGAGAATGCTCAAGCAATTAGTACACCAGGAATTCTTTTTTACTATTTCGAATCTTTCCTTAGGAGACAGTTTCATAAAGTGCGGACATCTATAAAGATGATTATGTTTTTCATTATTACATAATGTGCATTTATTATTATTTGATTTTTCGTTATTTTCGGTATTAACGAAAGTTTTAGTTAATTTAGAAACAGGAGAGCTCTTAGCGTGTGTTTTATTAGAAGCGTACGAATTATGAGAAGATTTAGAATAATTATTCCCCCTTGATAATACCTTAGTCTGTTCTTTAACAAATTCGATTAAGTTTTCATATGTGGGAATTTTTTCTTTGCGATAAGTTATTTCGAAAAGCTTTACTGTATCTGCGTCTAATTTTTGCAGTGCGAGGTGTAACAAAATAAAATCAGTTAAGTCCTTTAATTTTAATTGCTTAATTGCGTCTACAGCGGAGTTAAAATTGTTTAAAAACGATTCAAGACCAGCGGCGGTATTATTATTTAAAGATTTAAAATTCATTAACTGATTGAAGTACGTACTTGCTAGACTTCGAATATCGTCATATTTCTGAATTAAGGCGTTCCAAATAATAGGGTAGTTTTCCGCAGAAGCGGGCAACCCAGAACAAACAAGCGAAGCGTTATTTTTCAATTTACCAACTAGATAAAATACCTTCTCATTGTCGGAGAGGTTAGGATTATCATGTATTAAATTTTTAAATTGTTGGTAAAATAAAGGCCATTGTTTCTGGTCTCCCGAAAAATCCATTAATTCAATAGGAGGGAGACGAGATTTTTGCGTAGGATACCTCGAAATAGAATGTACCATGGTATTCTCGGAGTTAACATTTTTACTGTCCAAGTACATTTCCAATGTTTGTTTTATGAAACAGTACATTTCCTCAAAGGAATCCCATGACTGATAGCTAATGATAGCTTTAGGGTTAAGTTTCCTTAATTCGATATTATAGCGGTCCAAATTCGATTCGAACTCTTTTCGTAAGGTTTCGATATTACAGGCCTGAACCGATAATAATGCGAGTTTTGTGCGGTCAGTAGGGCTATTCTCTAAAATACCATCTCGATATCGAAGCTCACTCAAGTTAAATAACTCGCTTCGAAAGCAAACTCACTTCACCTTGGTTTGATATTCTGTAAACATCTGCTACGCACTTGCGAAGTGAAGTGAGTTTGAGTGAGAAGACCTGTACTATCGAGTTTTACAGAGTACAAATTAGCAAACTCATCTCGAATTCACTCTCTATAATTCGAAAATGGCTTTACAGAATAGCCCTGCAGAGTCGACTTGCGTCGCAAGATCATAAATTTTTTGCAAGCGGGCAAACATAGCGTCTCGTTTTGTTTCAAATAATAGCAGACGTGACTCAAGGTCACTACTTGATCCCGAAGTCGGCTCTGTCTTACTCATTTTGAACGTTAAAATTAATAATTAATTACAAAAAAGTTACTATTTAAAAGCGTTATTATTACTTCAATTAATGCGGCGTAACATTTAAATCACACTAAACAATTACGTACTGTTTTTATAATATGATAATACAGAACTCCCTATTTCGTTAAGTAGGTTAAGCGAAAATAATTTCAAGTGAATCGTAAGCGCAGCGTGACCTTGCGAGGTCAATGCGTTTCAAATGCACAAACTATAGATCGTAAGAGATAAGAAATTCTAATTTTAACTTGACGAAACAAACGTTTGTCGCCTACCTACAAGTTGAAAGCGTATGAAACGATCTTATTAACACTGCGTAAGGTTCAATATTGTAAGCGGAATCAGTTAGTTGCCGAGTGCATAAAGGTCTACGAACGTTGAAAAATTATGCGACCTACCCACTTGTTATAAATGAATGATACCTTATTGCCACTACGCAAGATTCAATATATATGTAGATAGCGGGTGCGATTAACAAGAAAATAACTTATTCTTTGTTCTATATACAGAGATCTTGCATACGTGGTTTTTAATGGTTTTTTCTTAAGCGAAATGGCGAAATATGGTTTTAATATTCAATTACTTATTTATAAGTAGGTGCGATCTTAAATATAGTTGCGAAGGTATGATAAGATATGGATGCGTAATAAATAGTAAATGCGTCAGAAACTTTATTTAAAAGTTATAAATATAAGTACATAAAATAGAATATTTATATTGTTTTAGCGGGATAATTACGTAGAAATACACATAAAATAACTTATTATGAGTATCCTACCTATATGAGCGGTTTAATTACGTAAGAATATACAAAAAATAACCTATTCTGTATACCTTACCTATAATAAGCGGTTAGTTTGCGTTAAATAATAATATATATTTATAAAATAATTTGCGAGGAATGATATGTCACTAGGCCGGGCGTTATTGCGAACAATGTAACAACCAAATAACTTATGGTTTTTAACGGTTAAAGTAACCAAAATATTACGATTAAAATCCGGAAAATTATGGATTCTTAAATCCGGCTCGATGGAACCAAAAAATTATGGTGGAAATTAGCGTTAAAAATATAATTTCGAAGTGGACTGTATGGAGCGGGGCGCAGAACAGAAGGGAATTACAGGGAATTAGGACTCACGTGGTCGTTGAATAACTCAGCTTCCAGTAGGCACCTTTTTCCACTTTCAAATGTCCATTCTTCTGAACTGCTGATTACGGTTTTCCACACACAATTTGGTAGCGTTTTAGGCGAAATTAGCGAATTAGCGATTATTAGCGAGGCCGGCCTTTAGCGACGTGTTCATTAATTTTATATACGTGCGCGCGCGACGACGATTGCTTTTCGAGTCTTGGCGTCACTTGATTGGCGCATTTACGCCGTTTTAACGTTCTTAGCGAATGAGTGAGAGGGATAGAGATATGGGTACAAGGCTAGGAGGGAAGGAGAAAGATTGAAATAGAATAACTAAGCGTTTAATTCTAACCAATGTTGATTACTTTGTTTTTGTATTTAAAATGCAGTTGCTTGATTTTTCGTTTCGTGAAACGATCCCAGGTAAGGTGTTCTGAATGTAATTACTTTGTTTATCACTAGTGCAGCCGAGTTAACCTAGTGTTGCTTACTACAAAATTTAATTTCCCTATTTTTCATGAGATTCTGGTCGATCTATATCACTATAATATATTATCCCCCACAGTATTACTGACAGGCAGACGCCTGTCGGTTTGCTCGCAGTATTTGTCTGCCTGTCGGTCTATCTGTCTGTTCGCGATAACTCGAAAACTACTGAACAGATTTTCATGCAGTTTTCACCAGTAGACAGAGTGATTCATGAGGAAGGTTCAAGTGTATAATTTGTTAAGGTTTTGTGTTTTGTTGAAATATGACAATATTGTTGTAAATGCCGAAAAAAGTGAAGCCGCCTGGGAGCTTTCATCGAAAACGCTGCCTGATCTCTTTGAGATATATATTAAGTATAACAAAACAATGTAGGTATGGCGGGATAGTAACGGCTAAATACTACCCGGGCGAAGCCGGAGCGGGTCGCTAGTCACACTAATCACACTAATATTATAAAGGCGGAAGTTTGTGTGTATGTATGTATGTGTATGTTTGTTACTCTTTAACGCCGCCACATCTACTGGACCAATTTGGCTGAAATTTAGAATGAAGATAGATTATACCCTGGAATAACACAGGCTACTTTTTATCCAGGAGAAAGTGTTCTTGTGGGCTTTATATAGATACAGATTTCCAAAAACGGGATAGATGGCGCTGATTGTTCTTAGGTAGATAAGTAGTACATCACGCTCACATAACACATTATTGCAATAGTTTGCTGTCGTTGCATGCATTTGTATGCATTTGCCTGAATTTGCTGTTGTTCTCTGTACTAAGTTACTCTTAGAAGATTCTGTTCAACTTTTTTATACGTGTACTAGCTTCTGCCCGCGGCTTCGCCCGCCTGAAATTCGGTTTTTCACAAATCCTGAGGCAAGCGCGGATTTCCGGTTCCCGCTCCCTTTTCCAACCTTTATACCTACTTTCAAGGATCTTTGCTATAGTAAACCTATAGCTGTTGCTATAGATTTCGGTTTTTTCAAAATCCTGAAGGAGCTGTGGATTTTTACGGGATAAAAAGTAGCCTATGATTTAAATCAGGGCATAATCTATGTATCTCCATTCAAAGTTTCAACTAAATTCGTTCAGTAGTTGTGGCGTTAAAGAGTAACAAACACACCCATACACACAAACTTTCGCCTTTATAATATTAGTGTGATAAACTTATGCACCGCGGGTTACACCGCGGGGCTCAGCTAGTAGGTTATATTCTCTTGGCGTATAGGGTACCATGCTTGCTGATGCAGGCTTTTGTAAAATATGAAACCTCATCAAATATGAATATAACAAGCTCTTGGCCTGGCCACTTCAGGTAGCTTGGCCTGGCCTAGTTTTGGCCGGTATCGTATCTGCAGTCGATTGTGCTCGTTAAAATTAATCCAAAGTGGTAATTAGATAGATGAGCGAAGTTTGAACGAACTTCTTCTACTTCTCTACTACTTCGAATGGTATTTCATAGAAGCACTTTACGTCATCTTCGCAATTAGATAGGTACCTATATATGTGATTTTCATGTCATAGAGAATCAGGCTAACATTGTCGATCGTCTAAAAAGTCAGCTACAGTCTATGAATCGCAGTCACCGCCGATTGCCCGACATGAGTGTCAGCCTTTTAGCCAGTAGAATGAGAGATCTCTATTGGCTAAAATGCTTTGATGCAGTAAGAATCTTATTATATAAAACAAAGTCGTGTTTGTTCGAACACTTATAACTCGAGAACGGCTGGAGCGATTTTCATGGTTATTGATTTGTTGTATTCGTCTCCGTCCCGAATAGCAGAATAACTATTAAGAACATTGGAAAATTGACGAAAAAATAAAAGAAAAACATTTTCCCATACAAAATGTTCACGGGTTTCGTAGCTGTCAAACATCCCGTCGATACGGTAAACTCAAACTAACTATATTAAAAATAAGCTTTCCACCCTAATGGGATCCCTGCGTAATATAATCCATTGCTTGCCTCGTCGAGTGCGCCAAATAATATACAACTCCTTAGTTAAACCACACCTGTTGTACTTAATCGAAGTTTGGGGATTTGCACCAAAAACTAACCTGAAAAATCTACAGATTGCACAAAGTAAAATAATCAAAATGTTATTTAATTATGACTACCTAACACCTACAGTTAAATTATATAAAGATACAAAACTAATGAACATTAAACAGCTCCATTCATATTACACTTGCATATTAATAAGAAAAATTCTCAACAAATCCATTCACACACACATTACTTTCACCAAAAAACACCAAGTGCAAAGTCGAATCAGTCGTAGAGGAGATCATGTTTTACTTCCACGAATACGTACACGTCAAGGAGGAAGAAATATACAATTTGAAGGAGTACAAGTGTATAATAAATTACCCAAGGAAGTGAAGAATGCGAACTCGTTTAACATATTTAAAAACAAACTCAAAAAACATATACTTCACGATATAAATTTATTCAAATAAACCTCCTGGATTACTGATATTTGCTACACTGTGACGACGATCTCGCATTCTCAAACGGAATAAATTTTTGTGAGGGTAGATTAATAGAACTGAAATTGTATTTTGCATCTGACTGCTGCAAAAAAATCTATATTCTAATTAGATATTAAGTTTCTCTGTAAGTGAATTTTGTAAATAATTCGTTGAGAAATAAAATTCTTTAACCCGAAACTCTCTCACCCGTACCTATATAATTCTTCACCTACGTGTGTTTGTCACCTAACTCCTCATAAACGGCTGGACCGATTTGGATGAAATTTTGTGTGTATATTTCAATCCTGAATGGTTTGAAATTTTTTTTTTTTTTTAAATACTTACACATACACACACGGTCGTCTGTTCCTAAAGTAGGCAACCTAATGCCTGTGTTATAGGTAACAACGGACTGATATACATATTTACATATATTAAGGTTGGGTCGCCTAAGATCGGATGTGACATAAGAACGGATGCATCGAATTTACCGCAAATGAAGCAATATTTATCACGGGTGGCAACACAGTTTGGTCCGCCATTTTATTCTGTTTCTCCCTTCATTCCGCGAATGGCGCTGCGATAAGAAACACGCGTGCACTAGAGTTTGGAAAAAAATATGCCGTTTTTAGTGAAATTTTAGTGATCCGGTCTTTCCTCCAAAACTTTGTTTCGAAATTATGATAAGTATTTATCATTTTAATGCTTTTTAAGTTGAATTTCGCGTAGAATTAGCAAATACTCTATAGATTTGTATACTTTGTTTACGCCCAGGGCGTTTGTAAGCCTAGATCCGGACTTTCCTCCCCTTGCTGAAGATCGGACTATAATAATCCGACCTTAAGGCACTTAAAAAAAAGCAGTGGTTCTCAAAATATTTGGATCGAAATAAATTACTTACTTAAATTGATCAAAATAAATTGATACTGAATTACCGTTTTCGGAATAACAAAAAGGTAATTAGGTACGCATAATATCTTCTTATCTATGTTATTATTTACTTCCTATGTAAATGATGAATTTTTAGTTAAGCTATTATCTGTTTTGTTTTTAAGCAAGTTTACTAAGCTGACATGCTATGAAAAATGTAGAGTCTGGTCAACAAGATGTCTCTGATATGGCGCGGGAATTCTTCACGGAAATAAGTGCCTTCACTAAGGAATACTCGAGACATCATACACTTTAAATTTATGTATGAGTGTAAAATTTTAATGATCTATAAATACGGAAAAAGACAATTTTTCCGTTTTTCGTGCTGGATTTCAGGGACAACTTTTACTGGATGGACTCTATTCTTTTGACATCTGTGAGTTAGGTGAAATAAATTAAAATACGGATCATGTCGATGGGTGCCTGGAACAAAGCTGCAATCGACAAAACCCAATTTTACAGGAAAAAAGATTTAGTGAAAATCTTGAATAATTACTAAACTAGGAGGCGCATCAAAACGGGTTGTATATCAAACGATGCGTTATTTTTTTCTGTAGTAACATATAATGTACACAAAGTAAATAGTGCTTGAGAAATACCTAAAAAACTACAAAAACGATATTGCCGCTTCACACATTTAAAGTCTTTTCTGTTAAAGTCCATTGTGGTTATATTCCGGTAAAAAGTGCGAAATTAATCAAACAGCAAGTTCTGTATGTATGTAGTATGTACGGCAAATACAGTCTTAATAAAATTAATAGTATCAGGTAGTAGGTTACCAACTTACCACCGTACGGCAATGTTTATTAAAATTCAATCGACATATTTTTATTTCATGGAAAAATTACAATATTACTATTGAAATTAAAAAATATATATATTTGTGCAGCAATGTTTATTGTAAATCGGCATACAAAGTTCATTTTGAGGAACAAAGCCACAATGGCCGTTACTTGTTAAACAAAATTTGAATGATGAACAGGGAATAACGAAGCTATATCCATAGTGCTTTTGCTAAATCGGGCAGTTCTCATTTTAAAAATGTGAAAAAAAATCAGGACGTGTATTCGGGTCCGTAGATTACGAAAATGGCTTAATCGGAAAACTGCTTCTATGGCTATTGCGGTCTTGTTCCAGGCACCCATCGATGTAATCATGGTACCATCAAGTTCTCTTTCTGTTAGAATATGATTCTATTTACTCTAATCTACTTATTTGCATGTAATAATAAATAATAACTATTATTTCAAACTAGCGGTCCGCCCCGGCTTCGCCCGTGGTACATGTATAGCCTATAGCACTCAAGGATCACGTACATATCCAACGGTGAAAGAATTTTTGAAATCGGTCCAGTAAGTAGTTCCTGAGATTAGGACTAAGAATTTATTAATGGTTACTGATTAATCATGCCTACAAAATATCAGAGACGCACACTTCGAGCGACCACTTATACCGATTACCGAAAATGATTTGAAAGAAGCTGTGGAAAGAGTTAAAAGTAAAGAATTTTCAAACTGTGCGGCATCCAAATTATACGGCATACCGACATCTACTCTTAACGATCGAGTTTTGGCAAATAATTATGTTTGTCCGGTCTTAAGTCATTATCTTAAGAAAGCTCCCCGGCTGAGTGTATAAAGTTTGAGAAACTCAATTTAGCTCTCGTTAGGCTGAGGAGGGAAGATCGGACTAAAAAACGCAAAAAAAAAGAATTACCTGTCCTAGTCACATCACATGGAATTATACTACGACTTTGTGTTACGTTATTGTCAACTAAAGAACGGATATTTTTCTTCTGTGCACTCTAATGCTGTAGCTACAGAAGTGAAATTAAGTAGTAGTCCGAACTTAGGCTTCCCGTGTGAAGCCTTCTTGAAAAGTAGTCAGAAAAAATATTCTGTCACTTTGAGGCGTGTCTCACACAATCTATTCCATCTATCAAATAAAATAAAAGGTGGATCAGATAATTGCTTTTATTGCTAATAACTTCCACTAATAGTTTATTTCGAAAATAGTTGTATTAAATGAAAAAAAAAATTATTTTGCAACACGGTCAAAAATTGACTCAAAAAAGTCCGAACTTAGGCGACCCAACCTTACATGTACATATATATAAATATTGAATAAATGTATAAATACATAATACATACTTATATACTTACATAAACACACCAAAAAATACCACCGTCACACAAAAATACCACCGTCCATCGTGGGGACAAGGGGCTAACTGAGATTACACGAGAGCTGCAATGGGTGCGACCGCGCACTCAAAATTTACGACACTTTTTTCGAATTCGCGTCGTCGATTCGACGAAGCTTAGTGTTCTAGGGATGTTGTACATACATAAGTATACATACAAACATAAATGCGTAATTATAGTATATTGCTTACCTCTCGATACCCTTTTACTACGTAGTAGGTACTATTATATATTATATTCTGTGCTTTTACTAAGAACGATTAATTCAATATCCACCTTAGTGCTTTTCCCCGAAGCAACATCAAATTCTAATCAGTTTAGAAACAAAACAGAAAAACAAAGGAAACAGCTGTCTACCCCAATATTCTCTACGTAAGTATTAAGTAAATGAAAACCATTCCCGGCCAATTTACCTGAAGTGTATTGAATTGAACCAACAAATTAATTAGGTAAGTAGGTATATTGTTGTTGCCTGAACTATTATTATTGAATAATACTATTGAATAGTAAACTATACTCTTTTGAATAGTAGCGTTGTTGGGTGTCTAAAACACGTCCTGAATTCCTCCTCAGCTGATGTCGGTCGCGAACGTCGGTTCCGTATAATAAAAGACTATACAAGACGTGATAAATTGAAAGTTAAACCGATTTCATCACACATCTAACAGTCCATATCTTGAGAACTACTGAACCGATTTCGATGAAATTTGCGCTGTTCCCTAAGTTGCAACTTGCAGTATATGTAAGCCAATAAAAAATAATGGTCACAGTTCGTTTAATAGTTCTGGAGAAATCCGCGGACAAACATACGTATACATACATAGGTATGTACGTACGTATGTACGTACGTACATATGTATATACATAACATACATGCAGTGAAATTTGTTTTGTTTTGTCTTTTTAACCGACTTCAAAAAAGGAGCGTCTTTATTCGACTCGTATATGTATAAATGTATTCAAAAAAGGAGGTCCTGTATTCGACCCGTATGTATGTAGGTACCTATGTTTGTTCGCGATTATTTAAAAAAAACTAATGAACCGATTTAGATCTTTTTTTCACTATCACAATCTACATACTTTCAGGAAGGTTTTGGTATATAACACAACTTGTTATCAGTCTTATGTACGAAGATACACGCATAAAAAATGCACCACTAAAATTTTAGATTGGTACACCGATTTCTCTGACATTGCTGGAGCGAAGTTTTTTTTAATTTTTTTCCAATATATATACTTAGCTTGTTAGTCTCGCAAGTCGCAATCAATTAAAAATAATATTGTAGACGAAATGATTTTGCACATGTTTTTCTGAGAACGGGGGTAGACCCTAATCACTTTGACACGCTGGCCTCGTCCCATATCGTGGTAACACTGTTTTAAGAGTTGCCGCAGCGCTAATGACTGAATCCGATATGCGGCGCGAGTGTTCCTCTCAGTGTGATCTACATTTTGTACCGTTGGAAGCACAGACAATATATAGGATAGACCCGCAATCACCACTGTTTGTCACGCGTGCCAAAATAAACACAAACTTACGTGTGATAGAAAATACCTCCTTTTCTGCGATTTATTTCTGAACTTGTTGTTGTTCTTGAATGTTTACAGTTCGAAATACAACAAAATTACACTTTCCCGGTTATTTTTGTGCACGTACAGCCCCTGTACCTGGGCCATTAATGGCGACGACTAGTCGCCGCCATAAGTCACGGAAGAGATTTTTATTTTCATACATTTTCTTGTGGCTCGAACGTGGCCACTCGAGCGCTCAGTATGCGGTGGTACCTACCACATAAAATGTATGAAAAATCTCTTTCGCGACTTGTGGCCGGCCACTAGTCGTCGCCACTTGTGGCCCAGTGTGCGGGGGCTGTAAAATAAAACATAAAATAAATCAAAATCTCGGGGCGTACTGAGTGTAATTTTGGAACTTGTAGAATCTCATGGCACGCGTTTTCCTCCCACAAGGCCGATCTATCTTTGATAAATGATAATATATTTCTATGATGGTAACAGATTTACCGCATTGCTAATGACTGAATCCGATATATATGCGGTGTGAGTTCCTCTCAGTGTGATCCACATTTTGTGCCGTCGGAAGATAGGCAAACCCTCGTCAAAAAATTAAGAGGCCTGACACGTTTTCGGGGCATCACTCTGAAATGTAGCTTTTTAGTATTTCATTATTCATGCTTCCATAATACTTTTACCTTATTTTGCCGAATGTTTTGTTGGGATACAATTCGAATCGAGTTCCTTTTTTATTTATTTACCCGACTGGGTATATGTGTTTCACCTGTGTGTATGTATGTCCATTCCTATGTCCGCTTGTAACTAATCAACGGCTCAACGGATTTTGATAAATGATACGTCATTAGATTTGTCTCAATGACGCGAGTGTTATAGGGTACCTAAATTTAAAAAAAAATCAAAATGGCGGACTTTATGCGCTTTAATGTGCGAGCTGAAAAAAATTTTTTTCTTCAAGACCCTCGAGTGGGGTATCAAAATAAAGGGATTCAAAAGGCAAATACGAAAATGTATAAATTTATATATTTGGAAACAATTTGGAGTGATAAATCGTAGAAAATGACCGTTTCCTATGTCAGTTCGTAACTACTTAACGGCTCAACCTATTTTGATAAATTATACGTCATTAGATTTGTCTTGACGGCGCAAATGTTACTGGGTACATAAAATTCATAAAAAATCAAAATGGCGAATGTTATGCACTTTAGTGTGCGGGCTGAAAAAAATTTTTTTCTTAAAGACCATCGAGTGGGGTATCAAAATAAAGAGCTTTAAAAGGCGAGTACGAAAATGTATACAATCTATATGTTTTAAAACAATTTGGAGTGACAAATCATGAAAAACAAAATAAATAACAACTACACTGTAAGTGGTACGGTGGTAGTTTATTAATTTTTTAGTTCGTTTTTTAGCATGGCAGTCGGGTTTTTTCAATTTTTAAATTATACCTTGTTTAGTTCGTTTTTTAGCATGGCAGTCGGGTTTTTTTAATTTTTAAATTATACCTTGTTTTTAATCTTTATTTTTGGTCGAGGCGTTATCGCTTCGCGATTATGTCGCTCCCGGTTATCCAGAGTATTCCACAGTTCCTTTTATGATCACTGATTCTGATTTGTTCCGTTTCACTGGTTTTGTGATCGATTTTTACGTAAGATGTAGAATTTGTATCATTTCATGACCTAAATAGGTATAATTTTCGCTGTTTGCATAGATAAATGAATAAGAAGAGATATGGCAAGGGGGCGTGGTTCCTGAGAACTTTTCTGGTGTTAAATACACCTGAGCACCGTTTCTGTCTTTAGTCGAATGTCGTCCACCGATCGCTTCACCGCTCTCGATTTTTAACAAAATGCCGTGTTGTTCAGTGGTTGTTTGAAAAAAATCAAGCAAAAAAGGGAATCACACGAAAGATGGCATCTCATTTCACACTTAAGTACAAGTTATTGTTGTTATTTTCCATAAAAAACAAGAAAACATTATTATGTATATTTACATTATGCTCAAAAAGTGTTAAATTGAGAAGTCTGTATCTCATTATGAACAAAAACCATTGCTTGCTTAGTAGAAATCAAACATTGAATCGGTCGGTCTTAGGACGCAATGGTACTTGTACTATATAAATATATTCTTTCACTAAAACTTTAGACCTTTCATGGAACGGGTGCCTTCACTCAACATCGATAACGTGTGATGTACGGTGATTGAAATTGAACGCTGTGTACTAAACGATAAAGTCTATATTTGCTGGTGCTGCTTGCACTGATCTATCAGTATGCAATATAGCATTTTGTAGCAAGTGGTGGGGACAAACTAACGACAGCAGGTTTCCATACAATTTGATGTAAAGGGCAATTCTCCCTCTTATTCATTATTCTATGGCTGTTTGAAAACATTATTTGTCAAACTTTTTGTATCAATCGACCAGTGTTTTTTGTGTAATTAATGAGCGTATAAAGTATAAAGAAATGTCTCGCTCTGCCTTGACCTTTCCGAGCTTTGTCGCGGCGAGCGGCTGTAAGAAGTACGTCATACTAAAGGATCGACGCCGCCTTTAGTAACTAAAGCCGTTCATAAACTAAAGTTTAGTTCACGAACGGCTCCACTGCATGCATTTGGTTTCCGCTATAGCATCATCGCTGAACTTGTGAGTGGTCGTGATGATGATGGTGGTGATGATCATCGTGATCATGATGATGATGATACTGATGTAGGTATTGTGTCTGGTTCCAGGAAAGCGGTGAGCGAGGATTCCTGTGAAACGTGCGAGCAGGCAAGCGTGCGGGCCAACATGTGGAGCGGAGAGGTGCCAGCGCGGCCCTCCGCCTCGCCCGGCCTCCTGCGCCGGAGGTACTCTGTACCGGAGACCATCATGAGGAAGTAAGTATCATCTGTGCTCTAGATAGTATGAAGTTATGAACTCTGATCATAAAGTGAATGTGGTGACAATTGAGAAGCTCCAGCAATGGACTCCTGCTACCATCTTCTGAAACAATCACGAAGTGGAGACCATCATAAGGAAGTATGTATCATCTATACACTAGACAGTATAAACTCTGATCATACAGTGAATGTGGTGACAGTGAGAAGTTAGGGAGCTCCAGCAATGCTCTCCGCGTTGCCCGGTCTCCTGCTACCACCTTCTGAATCCATCCAAAAAAAGAAGTTAAGAGTAGTACTATGTTCCTTTTAGCTACGCCTTTTAGCAAGCCCAGGAAATAAAATATTTAAGGGTGAATATGGAAAAGCTTCTGAATAAAAGCAGTCCGCACGGCGGTTTGGAGAGCTGCCATTCATATTAGCAATGCCGTAGGCAGGTCGGTTCATTACCTCTCAGTTCAGCGAAATGAAGCAGGAAATCTTTTATTAGCATTATTTTTATGGACGCCATTTCATTTATCGAAGACAATATCTCTTTTGCGTGATGCAATTTCGTAGCAATGGGTATCGATTACTGAAATATCCGAGGACAGATACAAACAAACTCATGAAATTAAAATCTACCATTTTGACAATGCCTTGCAATCAAGATAAATGTAAGAACTAGTATGGTACTACTATGGTAGTAAATATTTACTACCATATATCTAAACTAAAATGACAGGTCTAAATATATTCCTGTCTCTTTCACAATCCTCCCTGCTGAAGGGGATAGCACTATTTTTAAACCTGTCAATTTAGTTTAGGTTTAGAGATTGTATACAACAGAATTGGCCACATTGTTGTTGATACCCTATGTTCAAAAAGAAAACATTTTTCCTATTCCAGATATCGACTGGCACAGCAAAGGTCAGAAGGTGAAGGTGATGACACCAGCAGATGGAGTGCAAATGGAGCATCATCAGGAACGCGAGCTTCTTGCGCATGGTGCGGCACCCGAGCTGGCGGTGGCGCACGGAGAGAACGAGAGCATATGCGCAAATCAGCGCTCTTGCGCCTCTGGGGACGCGCAGGTGCTTCCCCCGCCAGAGCGTGCCCTTGTGTCCCTTGCGCTCCCTGCGGAACACGGTCACTCGACGCTTCCCACTCCGAGCTAAATACTTCGCCGCGTCGATTACGTCTAGACACATCCCGAGACCGCAACTCAGATTCATCCGGATCACCAGCCCGTGCTGTATCATCTTGCACAGATCCTATGCCAGACGTATCGCTACCTAAAGAATCACCAAGGCGGATACCGGAGACGAGAATCGTTCGCACGCCAGTCGACAGCCCGATACTTCAAACAGACGATCGATCCTTTACAGACTCCTCAGATGCTTTTACGACATCGATGCCTACCACCAAAGAGATTGGACATATAGGTTCGGATTCGTACGCCCAGATTTCTACAAGCGATTACATTGATGGTAGAGTGAGCGAACGATCTGTTAGCGCTGAGAATGAGCAAAGCAATGTGGTACCGTATAACAAACCATTGACCTTAGAGACACCATACGATATTTTAGAAATCGTTGTATCGGAAACATTAGATATTCGACCGACACCAGCTATTAAAAATGTGCCGCCTGAAAAATCGCCGCCACAGATAGTCCGAAATCAAGTGGTTAATCCGCAGTTGTTCAATCACAAGAAGCCACCAGCGCCAAATATAGATTTAGATGAGTATGTCTCAAATATACTAGTAGAGAGCCTCAATTCTTTGACAGATCAACTAGAATCGATGAATGCTTCGATTGGTAACGATAGAAAAATGAGCATTGTTGAAAAAGAAATAAAGGTAAAGCTTCAGAATACAGGTGTCAACACTATAGTGCATTTGAGTCCAACATCAAACAATCAAATCATTTTCGGTAACGAGGAACTGTACGAAAGTGATACCAGGCGAGATGACTGTAACAATCCACGCGACATCTGCAGTAGCAATATCCGTGAAAGTGCAATTAGCATCGAAACTAATAACAACTTTACATCAGCGGAAAGCTTACGAATCGACGATACAACTCATCTCAACAATCAGCCTAATGTAGAGACGTTTTTAAATACTCCAAGTGAAACAGTGAATAAAGCTGTCTTACAACAGATACAGAAACTGTTCCAGGAAGAGCTTCAGAGTATGGATCCGGATGGAAACTCGCCAGACGGAACTATGCCGAGCATCTCGCATATCGAAATCTCGAATGTTGACGTATTCATAGACAACAACGGTGGTCCTTTCGCAAACAATGACGCCATTGAAGTTCAAACACAAAGAAATTCTTCTGAATATGAAGTACTGGGTGGTGTTGGTGCAGGAAATTATTTCGAAGAAAATGATGATAATGCCATAATTCCACGGTTTTCCGCTTTTCCGCACACAGAATCAATGGAGGTAAATACTTCGTCATCCGAAGATGCTGAAATACTGGGTTCAGATTGCACAAGTCTCGTTGATAGCTTGGATGATCCGAATTCCCCACGGTCAATTCTTCTTCGAAGATCCTATAGTAATAAAACTAAGAGGAGTGAGCTTGTACGTTCGGCTATAGATGTTTTAGATTTATTACCCGAAAATACAGATAAAAACGAATGTATATCTCCAAAAGAAAAAGGGGAAGCATTCTTTATAAGAATAAAAGATGAAGATTGTGATTGTGAAAAGGAAAATATTACTGTAGCTGATCATATGCCAGAAACAATAAAACAAAGGTTATTCAAGAGACACAGGAAAAGAGAAATGCGTATGGAATGTGCGAGGCGAAGTAAAGTTAAACAACTAAAAAGGGATCTTGAAAACGAAAATCATAAAAATCAAAAAGAACTCTATAAAACAAAAAAAGAAATGGAGAAAGAGTGTATGGTTATAATAAATGCACTTATTGATGATGTTATAGCAAAAATTGCACAAGATGAGTATAAATGTATGCGCATAAGTCAAAGGTCAAATAAATTAGTTGCCGCTAAGTCAGATGAAAATCTGTTAAGAAAACATTGGAAGAAAGACAGCGAAAATAACAACAGAAACGCTCGTAAGTTGACCAAAAATATAGTTTCCCATTCATGCTCCGAAAACCTAGACAAGGTGCATCGAAAAGGAGAACGTATTATTCGAGGGAAGCTCTCTCTCCAATCACACCAGACTTCAAATTCGTCGACGGATGATAGTCCTCCGAAAAGGATTTATCAAAAATCTGAGATACGCGATGGAAACAAATGCATAGAAATTCTTGAGATACTCGAATACGTGAACAGTTCGCAAAATTCTGACACAACCAACTCCGACGAAAACCATAACTTGAGTTCAAGGAACAAGAAGTCCAGAATCCCCGTTCCCGTCAACGAAAAAGTTCAGAGGACACATAGAGGTAGCCCACAGAAGAGCCAAAGGAGCAACGGTAGCAGGATCACTCCACCGATCCTCTCTCGAGAGAGAAACGGCAAGCCGAGTCACCTGCTAGCCAACATGCTGTTGGACGCGCTCGAAGACGACGACATCGCCCACGACATGCCAGCCCGTCGCGCTTCTGTGCCCTGTGAAACGCGCGCCAGGTCGAATTCCCTCCGTTTCAAAAACGTATTCGACATCATACCAGAGGAGAGGAGTAGTCTGAGCTTAGAATCTACCGACGACTCGTACAACCGTAGGGCGTCGGCGCCGAGTTTGAGCGAAGGACTACTTTCCACGGATCAGGAAGAGAGGAGAATCCGACCGCCTGATGCACAGTATCGGTCGAAGGAGTCGAGAATTCCCGACGTGAGGAACACCGGGACATCCCCTATGGCGGATCCGTATAGATCGCAAGTCAGTGTTGGAGCGATGACGTCTCCGATTCGGAAATCTGCTGGGACCAGTCCGATACGGATAGCGAGCGCGGAGGCGAAGGAGAGAGTCCAGTATCAGTCACCAGTCAGCCAGCAGCAGAAGAAACGAGCGACCCCCCAGAGACGGGACGAGGAAGGTATCCCGCACACTCTCGCACCGCTGCTATCTCACCGCACAGCTTCCACCATATCTGTAGAATAGCTCCGACCAATACGGCGAAAGTGGAGATTTTGGCCTCTTATTCATTAAAAAAAAAAACTAGAAACCTTCTAAGTATAGCTAATATCTCTTAAATGAAGTTTTAGTATTCTTTAAATAATGATGGTCTTAGTTTACATTACATTGATCTTACACTATGTTACAAACTTTTCTCTATCGTACGCGGACGCGACCGCGCATCTTGCCACATTTTTGCACATGTTACATTAATTAGAGCATTACTTTGCGTAGCGTAACATCGCTTACGTCAAACGGTAGTTACAGACGTTCCATATTTTTAATGTATTGTTTAAGTGAGATAGAGAAAACAGGGTGTATAATTTACTGGATACGGATTGGATTTAGGACTATGCGTTAGGTAATAAAACCTCTTTGCAAAGAATCATCTTCAAACGTCACTGCAGTTTAGATGTGCAGAACCCCTTCAGCATCAGGATTAAGGAGTTGGAACCAGAAATGGGATCACACATCGCAAACTTCCTGTATCGATTCTATTCTATTCGTCCACCAAGTGGGAAGATTTCCCACTTGGTGGACGAACGTTCTAGAGCGATTCGCCAACAAGCGCTGGATACAGGTGGCCCAAGATCGTGTTCCGTGATGATCTAAAGACCTATGTCCAGCAGGACATCTATCGGTTGAAACGACGGGGACGATATCTTTGATTAAACATTTACGATTAGTTTCAAGGTATTATTAAATGAAACATTCTGTATATAACATCTCAAACACCAAAGTTATGTTAGCATAATATTTATTGTTATGTATTTTGTTACGTCACAGTACATACGAGTATTTCGAGAGGCACATATATGCGAGCACTATGTAGAGACTAGAGTATATTTTTGTGGTCTGAATAAAAATTTATTGAAATTAGTACCTATGTAGTTTTATTTTTTTTTATATTTGAATATAGAGTTATTTATTATACCTAAAATTTTGCCCATTTTTATAAGTTACTTCGATAATATTCGTTAACGCAGAAAGGAGTAGGAATCTAACGCCGACTAAAATGATTCATTGGTGCGGATTATAATCGATTTTGAGTCGGGCGTTGTAATAATTCCTTACTGCGGTAACATAATATATTGTCGTTATAAGTATCTTTTGTAGGTAACTTATAAAAGTGGCCGTACTATACCTACACATAATTAGTTTAGACCTTAAACTTTTTTAAAAGCAGGCAAGCATTCTTAGCCGACCACTCATAGCATAGAAATATTAAGATTGTTCATTATCATGCTACACGCTTACAATGATTTTGATTTTAATATTATAAAAATAATTTTGATTTTGCTTATAGAAACTAATACCTCAGTACACACTTAGTATGCCCATACAAACAAATATAAAATTAGTACAGGTACTATTATACAGTAAATTAGTACAGGTATTAATATAGTTACAGTATCATCACTTAAAAATTAATTCGAAAATATTCGTTAGCGTAGAAAGAGGTTAAATTCAATCTTAATGCCGACTAAAAATACAATTTTTTAACACCAATTAAATAATGATTAAGTATATTTCAAGTTACTCATACTCAAGATCCAATTTATAACTGAGTTATACCTACTAGTACCGAGCTTTTAATTGTAGGTAAGTAAACAAAATAATTTAGGTTAGTTACTTAGGTCACTAAAATAGCACATTATGAGTCATATTGGAATTGAAGTTAATTAACCTCCTATAAGTTCTATAGCCCGCATTGGAGCAGCGTGGCGGGTCTAAAACCCTCTCGAGAGAGGATACCTTTGTCCAGCTGTGGGACGTTAAAGGGCTGTTGTAGTGTTGATGGGCTTCTATATTTTCTCGTCGTCATCAACCGATAGAAGTCCACTGCTGGGCATAGGTCTCTTGTAGACTTCTACACGGTCTTGTGCCGCTTGCGTTCAGCGGTTCCTTGCGACTCTTTTGATGTCAGTCCACCTAGTGGAGGGTCTGCCAACAGTGGTAGGTGGGGTAAGTGCGTGATGCACAGCAATCTGTTATTGTATGTCCAAAGGTACAACACGACGCGCATCAGTATCGTACCAACACGAACCCACACGACGCTTGCGCGGCGGTTACAGCGAGTCTGAATCGAATCCTCTGTTTCGGCTCAAGCGTGGAAAGGAGGGACTCGGGTCTAACTTGATGGGCTCTGAGAGACGTTCTTCGGAGGAAGTGTCCTCTGTGGGGGACAGAGATCGTAGGAAAGAGCGGTCGAGAGTCAAAGATTTGTTGGGGGGAAGACGGGGCAAAACTGAAGTTAAGGTAATCACGAAAGTTTTTTATGGCACAGATAGTTCAACTAATTTTTAAGTATGTAAAATTTATACAGACACAGTGTCTCTGTGTGTGTGTGTATATCAATATATAGGTACCTACGTTACGCGATACACGTTGACGGCTGACGCGTCACTCAAAGAATAGAGTTCCGGGTGAAGAGCTTCTCTTACCTACGCGTTTCACCAAAAGTTTTCTATGAATGATTAGTTTATCTTTTATACTCCTAGATTCATATTGATACAGGCGAACACTTTGCTCGCTTAGTAGATAAATCCTAGATTCATTGATACAGACGAAAAGGGTTATGTATGTCCTGAAACAATAATAAAGGTCGAGTCACAGAAGAAGGAGCGAGTGCATAAAGCCGCGTACGGGAGGAGCGAGGAGGACGGCGCCGAGGAGATGTGGAGCTCGAGCGAGTCGAGCGGCAGCCTGCTGTGCTCGCTGGCGCCCGCGTGGCTCACCGCGCGCCGCAGACGAAGACGCGCCGCACCGCCAGGTGTGTATACAGAACCCCCGGCACGTAAGTCGAGCGGTGACCTTCAAGTGCGCGCAGCGTCGTACGAGTGAGCGGGACACAATACGATTGGAGAGCCAATCAGCTACGAGGGATCCGCGAGAGCTAATCAGTGCTTACGAATGATCCCCACGCCTTCCCCGCGACCCCCTCACACCCCGAGATACCTCATTTTCGACTTCTGCGCATTGAAGGTCACCGCTCGACTTACGTGCCGGGGGTTATACCTACGTACATGACTTATGCCTTTGCCTTCGACACAAAACCGAAAGGTCATAACTCGTTATTTTCGTCTTCTTACTGAAGGCGGGTACAGATTTGTGTAACGTGTGATGTATTGTATCATAAAATGTAACGCGAATTCTGTGTATGGACGGCATTACGAGCACATGAATGATGAAACGTTCGCGACGGCGCGCATGGCGCTCGCGCTAATCCAATGATCGGCTGTCGATTTTGAGCGCAAAACAAAAGGCGCTCGCAGTGATTCGCGCAATTTTGAGTGCGTGTACCGTTCACACTATATTGGCGTTACGTTTCACGTTACAGTACATTATACCTTGCACACGTCTGGATCCAGCTTTAAACAGTTCAGGGTTCGCTTTAAACAATTTGATCAAATCACTGAATTTTTCAGGGACATGGCAATTTTAACATCTCCGGAGATGTTCTAGTTCTTTCAGTTTTTATAATATCCCTATGACATAATATATTTAAGGTAATGGAGAAGTGTGTCCGCAGGGGAATGGGCGGTGACGGTGGCGGGTTCGTGTCCGGCCGCGCTGCCCAACGACGTGGAGATGCGTCTGCGCTTCCCCGACCCGTGTCGCCGGACTGCCGCGCCCGCGCCCACGCCGCGCGCCAAGCCGCCCCCGCCACCCGCTTGCCCCCGCGCCGTAAGTGACGTGACCCGTTGTCCTAAGTGGCCCGTTGTCCTAGGTGACCCGTTGTCCTAGGTGACCCGTTGTTCTAGGTGACCGGCTGTCCTAGGTGACCCCGTTGTCCTAGGTGACCCGTTGTCCTAGGTGACCTGTTATCCCAGATGACCCGTTGTCCTAGGTGACCCGTTGTCCTAGGTGACCCGTTGTCCTAGGTGACCGGTTGTCCTAGAATACCCGTAGTCCTAGGTATCCCGTTGTCCTAGGTGACTCGTTGTCCTAGGTGACCCGTTGTCATAGGTGCCCCGTTAGTCCTAGGTGACCCGTTGTCCTAGGTGACCGGTTGTCCTAGAATACCCGTAGTCCTAGGTAACCCGTTGTCCTAGGTGACCCGTTGTCCTAGGTGACCCGTTGTCATAGTTGCCCCGTTAGTCCTAGGTGCCCCGTTAGTCCTAGGTGACCCGTTGTCCTAGGTGACCCGTTATCCCAGATGACCCGTTGTCCTAGGTGGCTCGTTGTTCTAGGTGCCCCGTTAGTCCTAGGTGACCCGTTGTCCTAGGTGACCCGTTATCCCAGATGACCCGTTGTCCTAGGTGGCTCGTTGTTCTAGGTGCCCCGTTAGTCCTAGGTGACCCGTTGTCCTAGGTGACCCGTTATCCCAGATGACCCGTTGTCCTAGGTGGCTCGTTGTTCTAGGTGCCCCGTTAGTCCTAGGTGACTCGTTGTTCTAGGTGTACGACAAACGCGACGTGACGCAATGCGATATGACTCCATAGAAAATGAAAAAATTACGTAATATAATACGTATTTACTTAGATGGCTTAGATTAGGCTGGCGCATTCGTGATCAATGATTATGAATTTATGGAAGTGTACGTGAATTGTTGAATGTATTTCATCATGGTGAAACATGGGTGAAACATAATTTACCATTCAGTTTATAATTATTAATTGCTCATGTGGACCTCAAGATTTGACAGAAAATGTTTGTCGCACATTCGTACACCAAGCGTCGAATGGCCACTCTATTTACTCTATGCGTGTGTAGATGAGGCACAGATTATATTTGCAGGGTGTTTGTTAATCTCGCTACTCGATGTCGGTCGCGGCGTCTTTAACTACGATAAGTAGGCACATAGCGGGGGCTGAGGTTAATGCCTAAATTTGCAGGAAAACCGGGCCTTAATTCGTGTTGCAACTTGCAGGTGGATTGCGGCGCGCAATGCACGCACGGCGGGCACGCGCGGCGAGTCCTAGACGATGCGAGCAGACTCACTCTCACTGTGAAGAAGGAGGCTTCAGGTACTGCCTGCTTCTTTACCAAAATCTACTTACTTATTTGTCGTCGTCGTTTCATCGATGTCCATATTTGGACTTACTAGGCCTCTTGCAAATATCGTGCTAGTGGGTTTGCTACGCTGTGTTCCCCGGTGATAGGACCCCAATGTCTATCGCGTATTTGAGCTATGTGCGCCGTCCATTGCGAATTTAACTGCACGATTCGTTAAGCTATGATGATAACTCCCAACGGAGCTCCTTCTTAATTTGATCCCGTGAGCTTTTTAAGAAACAAGGATCAAATTTTTCTAAATGTCAGAACCCTAAATTGTGCAACAACTTTTACGGTGTCTTAATATTAACCACAATACAATCCATCCCAAGTGACACCAAAGCTTGCAGCCACTAATTAGTCTGAGTCAAGTTCATTTATACCATGCGTGTTATGTATTTCAGACTCTTCAATCGTAGCGTCGAAGAGTGTAAAGAAGTCGTCAGACCTCCTGCCTGATCTGCACACGTACCGCGCCTCGCGGAGCAAAACGCGAAGCTCTGTCAAGGTAATAAAGTGCATTTTTAACCCCCGACGCAAAAACGACGGGGTTTTATAAGTTTGACGTGTCTGTGTGTGTGTGTGTGTGTGTGTCTGTCTGTTCCCCTGTAGCGCTCTAACGGGTGAACCGATTTGAATGCGATTTTTTTGTTTGAAAGGTGAATTAGTCGAGAGTGTTGTTAGCTATGTTTGATGAAAATCGATCCAAGATGGCCGCCGCTACAAAATGGCGGATAACATATTTTATCACAACTACCTCAATATGGGTATCAAATGAAAGGGCTTGACTAGTAGAATAGCAATATACAACGTTAGTTTTACTTTACGCAAAACCTGAAAGTAGTTTGTTCAGAATCAGTAACAAAATCGAATCCAACCATTTTTAGCCCCCGACGAAAAAACGACGGGGTGTTATAAGTTTCACGTGTCTGTGTGTGTGTGTGTGTGTGTGTGTGTGTGTGTGTGTGTGTGTGTGTGTGTGTCTGTCTGTTCCCCTGTGGCGCTCAAACGCGTGGACCGATTTGAATGCGGTTTTTTTTGTTTGAAAGGTGAATTAGTCGAGAGTGTTGTTAGCTATGTTTGATGAAAATCGATCCAAGATGGCCGCCGCTACAAAATGGCGGATTACATATTTTATCACAACACCCTCAATATGGGTATCAAATGAAAGGGCTTGACTAGCAGAATAGCACTATTGCAAATTCAAGATGGCCGCCGCCACAAAATGGCGAATGTCGGGGGTTTTTTAAATTTTCAATTTTTATATAGTGTTATATTTTTGTCCAAAAAATATTTTGAAATCTTACAAGCTTAGACACAATGGTTTACCGCGCATCAGCTGACGGTCGGCACACAGCGGCGGTCATTCAACTCGCGTCTATCGCAAGTCGCTGCGGCGACGGCTTGCGGTGACCATTTTTTTCGAGGACAACGACGCAACATAACAAGCTTATAACTTCGTTACTTTTCATTATATTTTTTTGAAATTTTGTATAAGTATTCCTAATGTAAAAATATTTGACACGTGTTTCGGTTTTTGCGCAAAGTAAAACTAACGTTGTATGTAAATCCAAGATGGTCGCCACCACAAAATGGCGAATGTCGGGGTTTTTTTTAATTTTCAATTTATACTTGTTACTTCATCATTATCAACCTATTACCAGCCCACTACAGGGCTCGAGTCTCTAGCCAAGTGCAGATTGATAGATTTGCACACCTTTGAGAACGTTACGGAGAACTCTCAGGCATGCAGGTTTCCTCACGATGTTTTCCTTCACCGTTAAAGTAAATTGACCTTGCCTTGTCTATTGTCTTCCTCAATGGGCGCACGTGATCAAGACAGAAATAGAAAATGACGGTTTGATATTACCACACAATTATTCTTATCTTGATCGCTTTATACCGACTACCGACTTACCTACAACACAAACAGATGATCATTAAAAGACTAGAATTTAATCCCACTGCTGGGCACAGACCTCCTCTCTCATAGGAGAGAGGGATTAGAGCTTAGACCCGCCACGCTGCTCCAATGCGGGTTGGCGCGGGCGGGCTCTAACGACTATTGTAACATGATAGTGATAATAACCGGGACCGACTGCTTAACGTGCTCTTCGAGGCACGGAGGTGAAACACCGCTAACTTCCAACTCCGGGCTGGCACTGAGAATTTCTTGACAGAAAAGCCCATTACCAATTATTTACCTGACCCCGGAATCGAACCCGGGACCACGTGTTCTGCGATCTGCGTGCTAACCACTAGACCACCGAAGTAGTTGCAATTGTGTCCCACATCTGAATAATTCGTTAAAATGACTTTACAAATAGTTATATGGTCAGCGAAGGGCACTTGGTCTAAGATAATGCCATAAATTGTTACGTTCCCTCGAATATGGTTGAGCGAAGCAATGGCTGGATCATGCGTCATGCTCGTGAATGGGTGCCACCGTCGGAAATGGGGCTACTTTTGTCTGCCCATCTTCACATGTGTAGAATTGTAAGCATATTATAAAAAAAAGCATACTATACAATTGAAGATTATATAAATGATAAAAAAGCATGGATTTAATTTGTTCCAGCAATGCACGAGACAGCATATCAATCATGTACATAAATTGTTGTATTGTTATTTTTAAAAAAAGAGTAACCGCCGAGTTTCTTACTGGTTCTTCTCGGTTGGAACGGCATTCCGAACCAGTGGTAGATTCAATTGACGATTCAAAAGTACTTGTAAAAGTTTATTTGAATAAAAAACATTTATATTCTATTCTATTCTGTTCTGTTCTGTTCCGTTCCGTTCCGTTCCGTTCCGTTCCGTTCCGTTCTATTCTATTCTATTCTATTCTATTCTAATACTATTCTATAAAAATAAAACAATTTACCAATGCAAGAAGGCGGTTGTTTCAGACGCGGCGGGGGTACTCCCTGCACTGCTGGCTTCCAGAAGACGAACCTACGCCGATAAGGTACTATACAAACACTCCTCCACTTGCCTAACTTCTTCTTCTTCGTTACACTTGACGACCTCCCTGGCGCAGTGGTGAGCGCCGTGGTTTTATAAGTGGGAGGTCCCGGGCGATTTCGATTCTCGGCAGGGGCAATTTGGGATTTTATAATTTCTAAATTGTCTCTGGTCCTGGTCTGGTAGGAGGCTTTAGCCGAGGCTGGTTACCACCCAAATGTCAAAGCCATGCCGATTTAGCGTTCTGATACGATGCCGTGTAGAAACCGATCAGGGGTATGCATACCTCTTCCAAGTTAGCCCGCTTCCATCAGACTGCATCATGACTTACCATCAGGTAAGATTGCAGTCAAGGGCTAATTTGTGGTTAAATAATAATAATAATGATAAAAACACTCTTGGCAGAGCGGTCGTGTTCTTCCAGTAGTGACGTCTTTATGGGTAGATGTTATGTGCCTGACGACTGTTCGCCACTTCTCCCTGCTGGCCGACAGCCTGGTGCATTCGTGCACGGGACCGCCCACAGCTGATTTTATTTGGTCGGTACATCGCATGGGCGACCTTCCTCGCCCTCTGGCCTAACAGTATCCTGAAGTTACGTCTCTAGTCTGGTGGGAGGCCTCAGCTAGCTGTCTAGGGTGGCTAGTCACCACTAGGCTAGTACGATGCCATGTAGAAACTGAACAGAGGTAAGGGTTTAATAAAAACTGCCAGACCTCTTCCAGGTTAGCCCGCTTCCATCTTAAACTGCATCGTCGCTTACCATCAGGTGAGATCGCAGTCAAAGGCTAACTTGTAGATGAATGACAACGTGCGCTCCGGAATTTTAATTTAATAACGTTCATTGGCTAGTCTCTAAGCCATGGGGATAAAATTGGTCGTCTATAAAGACGTATGTCTTTGGACTTCGACGTCTAACGGTTTTTTGGATTGTGTGCCTTGCCCATTGCGATTGCCAAATCAGTTGAGCTATCTCGGTAACTCTGACTCTACTACGGACCTCATTTCTGATTGGTTCACGTATATACTCGTAGCTCTCTTCATATAGCTCTGCTCTCTTCATCGTCCGCTGAGTAATTCTGAGCTTTGTTATGAGGCATGTGGTTAGCGACCTTGTCTTGGAAACACTGTCATCACTGAACACGCACTTTTCGATGACGCTACCTAACCGAGGTAGATTCAACAGTAAATTGGAAGTGACGACATAAGAAGTCCCTACAAGAGACCTATGTATATTGAGTACCTACTGGACATGTATCGTTTGACGGAGACGATGATGACTAACCATTGTAATAAATTAACTTATTTTGCAGAGCACGTAACGGCCTGGCCGTAGAGGGCAGCGCTATCGTGCCTCATCGGAAACCGCGAGTGCCTTCAATGAGTGAGCGCGACCTCACGCGTGGACCTCTCTCCAGACATCTTCGGCATCTCTTCTAGATCAGAAATTTTACTAAATACTACTACTACTTATCGAAACACAATGACTTCAGAGTGAAATGGACCTAAACTGGCTTATTTTAAGGTTTGATTTCGTCAATACATTTAGCATTCGTTTACAGCCAGCGCCCCAAGCACAAATGTTGTAAAATAAATATTGAATTATGTTTTTAAAATAAGAGTCTTTGGGTTCATTTTGCATTACATATTACAGTTTTTCGATACGTTGTATTTGGTAAAGTTTTGGGTGTGATCAAACTGAGACTAAGCATACAGTTCATTCCGCCCATGATAAGGGTTTGCCTACTCTAGTCTGCGAATAGGAATTAATGTCATAATACTGTATCGAACTGCGTCGATGTATACCAACTTACGTATAGACAGGCCTTGAATATTAAATTCTGGTCTTGATATTCTGGTACTTGAGTATTAAATTCTGGTACTTGAGTATTAAAGTCTGGTTTTATATATTTTTTCTGCTGTTACGCACATGTTATTTATTTGTACTACGAATCACCACGACGGAATACATAAACGGTTATGTTGGTATATGTATTTAGTAACTAAAGTAGGTATTGTACTAGTAAGATTATGGGTAAGTAGATTACCCATAGGTATTATATACATACACTATAATACGTATTGTGGTTTATTAAATTAGAACAGATTGTAGTGATTTCAATTTATTAAGTACAAAAATGTTAACCAAATTAAAGGTTGGTTTTGATTGTACAGACTATATTTTTATTTCTATAACAGTATTATTATTTATAGACACTTATAAAATATACGTAAGTAGGACCTATGTTACAATTTCTTCCTTGGCATCGTTACTAAAATTAAAAATTCGAAAATATGTTTGTCTGTTTGTCAGTTTGTCCTTCAATCACGCAGCAACGGACCAACGACTCGACTTGATGTTTTGTATGGATACAGTTCATCCTAACCTAGAGAGTGACGTAGGATTATTTTTATCCCGAGAAAGAAAAGTGTCCCTCCCCCGCAGGATTTAAAAATCTAATAACCCTACTGTAGGTACGCGGATGTAGTCCTAACAAAAGCTAGTAAAAAATCGCTGCAATTTAGTTACATCTTAATACTGTTTTACCTATAGCGTGGCATCAAAATAACATATTAACGGCTCTAAAGTTCATTCATTCATCATCATTATAACCCATTATCGGCCCACTACAGAGTACAGACCAAGGGTCTCCTCTCAGAATGAGAAAGAAGTATTTAGGGCCTAAACCCTTGTCATTCTGAGAGGACGTTTAGGACTACTGCCTAAACTTTAGGCCGTAGTCCACCACGCTAGCCAAGTGCGGATTGGTAGACTTCACACGCCTTGGAGAACATTATCGAGAGCCCTCAGGCGTGCAGGTTTCCGCCGTTAGAGCATTTAATTTATTAAAACGCACATAACTCTGAAAAGTAGTAGGAGCGTGCCGGGGATCGACCTCGGTCCTCCGAAAGTGAGGCCGAAGTCTTAACTATAACCCCCGGCACGTAAGTCGAGCGGTGACGGTGAGCGCGACACAATACGATTGGAGAGCCAATCAGCGCTTCCGAGGGATCCGCGAGAGCTAATCAGTGATTCCCACGCCCTCCCCGCGGGCCGCGACCCCCTCACACCCCGAGATACTTCATATTCGACTTCTGCGAAGGTCACCGCTCGACTTATTTGCCGTGACTTGTACTAGTGTAACGTTGTAGGTGGTTAAAAGTCCTCCTAATTTGTTTTCTCTTTCTTGCCTCTGAAACTCTTTACTTTCCTAACTACCCTCTTAAATAACTTAACTCCTAAAAATAATACTGCAGCTAATACGGCGAGTAGATCTAAATACATTTTCTGGTAACACGGTATAGATAAAGCTGGTGACTTGAGGTGCTTGGCGCCGCCGGTGGCTACCACGTGCTCCACCCAGAAGACCAGCTCGTCTCCTGGCTTCTGATTACGGTTGTGGTAGATGAGCGACAGCTCTTTGGCCTTTGACTTGTATCTGTAACGATAAAAAATTCTTTAAAAAAATTGGTATTGGAGATAATTTTACGTGATAACGTCATAAGAAAACAAAGAGATAGATGCGTCACAAGCCGAACGCTTAGGCCGATCGTGCCTTCTCTATCGCTTGTTTGTCTGTTTGTCTGTATGTTTGCGCGCATCACGCAATAACTACTGAATGGATTGAAATGAAACTTGGTACGATTTAAGTTCAAACTACGGACTAACATATAGGATACTTTTTATCCCGAAATTCAGCACGGTTCCCTTGGGAGAGGGGATGAAAGTCAAAATGTGTCATCATCATCATCATCATGATCAACCCATTACCGGCTCACTACAGAGCACGGGTCTCCTTCTCAGAGTGAGAAGGGTTTTGGCCATAGTCTACCACGCTGGCCAAGCGGATTGGCAGACTTCACACACCTTTGAGAACATTATGGAGAACTCTCAGGCATGCAGGTTTCCTCACGATGTTTTCCTTCACCGTTAAAGCAAGTGATATTTAAATACTTAAAACGCACATAACTCCGAAAAGTTAGAGGTGCGTGCCCCGGGATCGAACCCACGACCTCCGATTAGAAGTCGGTCGTCCTAACCACTAGGCTATCACAGCTTTTTTTTGCAAAATGTGTAGTTAGCTATAATTCATTAACGCGTAGTCCGATTTCAGTCATTCTTTTTTTGTTAGAAAGGAGATACTTTAAAGATTACCGGCTAATCTCTGAAAGGTTGGATCGATTTTGATGGGACTTTCACTGGCGGATGTTTACATTTTGATCTATCTAAACATCTGCCAGTGAACTTTTAACAGTTTTTACTTTTTAGCAAGTATGAGCTCAAAGGAGCTTAGAAAAAACAAAATGATTCCCACGGGGTTTTAAGAACCAATATCCACGCGAACGAAGTCGCGGGTATCCACTTGTAATATAATAATCCCGCTAATATTATTATTTGAATTTGAACAACTATTTACTATCTTCTCTTCTACGTATAGTAAGTAAAGACTGAAAGTTCACATTTCCATGACTGTACAATATCTACTATTTCTAACATTGCTATGTTAATTTTAGCAGGCGCACGAACAATTCCAAAGTCTAACCTAGTTTTAATACTAACAAGAACAATAGAACCAAAGTTTATGAATTTTATTAACCTCCGACGCAAAAACGACGGGGTGTTATAAGTTTGACGTGTCTGTGTGTGTGTGTGTGTGTGTATCGGTCTGTTCCCCTGTGGCGCTCAAACGGATGAACCGATTTGAATGCGGATTTTTTTGTTTGAAAGGTGAATTAGTCGAGAGTGTTGTTAGCTATGTTTGATGAAAATCGATCCAAGATGGCCGCCGCGGCAGAATGGCGGATTACATATTTTATCACAACGCCCTCAATAAGGGTATCAAATGAAAGGGCTTGACTAGCAGAATAGCATTATGCAAATCCAAGATGGACGCCGCCACAAAATGGCGAATGTCGTGGGTTTTTAAATTTTTAATTTATACTTGTAACCGGTCCTATTCCAAGTTATTTCTATCGAATAAAAATTAGTTATGTTTGAAGAGAGGCACGCATGACGTAAGGAAATATCAGTCGGCCATCGGTATACGTACGTCGTAGTATCCAACATCTTCTGGATAGCAACGAGAACGTGCTCAGCCATATCTTCCGCCAGCGTGACGGACAGACCGAACCCCTTGTTGGACACGGAGCGCATGTTGACATGCTGGTCGCCCGCTATCGGCATGCCGATGACTGGTACACCGAAGTGTATAGCCTCTGTAGTGGACAGCTGGCCGCCGTGGGTCATGAAGAGTTTCAGGTTGGGGTGAGCTGTAAATTGTCATAAAGGAATTCAAAGTTAGAAAGGCAGTGGCACCTAGTGGCTAGGACGCCGGCCTTCTTGTCGGAAGGCCGTGGGTTCAATCCCGGGCACGCATCTCGTAACTTTTCGGAGTCATGTGCGTTCTAAGCAATTAAACATTGGTTTAACGGTGAAGGAAAACATCGTGAGGAAACCTGTACGCCTGAAAGTTCTCCATAATATTCTTATAAGTGTATTAAGACTGAAGTCTGCCAATCCGCACTGGGCCAGCGTGGCAGACTACGGCCTAAATCCTTCTCATTCTGAGAGGAGACCTGTGCTCAGTCTGTAGTGAGCCGGCGATGGGTCGATCATGATCGCCATGATCATGATCATGAATTATAAGTTTGACTACCTCCCTGGCGCACTGGTGAGCGCGCGTTTTATAAGTGGGAGGTCCCGGGTTCGATTCCCGGCAGTGGCAATTTGAGATTTTATAATTTCTAAATTGTCTCTGGTCTGCCCTGGTGGGAGGATTCAGCGGTAGCTAGTTACCACCCTACCGGTAAAGCCGTGCCGCCAAGCGATTTAGCGTCCCGGTACGATATCGCGTAGAAAGTAGAAACTTATCAGGGTTATGGGTTTAATAAAAATCAGCCAAGTGCGAGTCGGGCCTCGCTCTTTTAGGGTTCCGTACAAAATTATGAACAATATAATATTTTGGGTCTAAGAAATACTTAATTTCCGAGCTAGACATCGCAACAAACCGTCAAAGAAAAACCCAAAAAATGTTCGTTAGTTTTGGGTCACAGCTTATAAACTATTTTATGAATCGTTGTTTTCAGTATTTGTTGTTTAAATAGAGCATATGGTACATAATATACCGAAATATCATATTCCTAACTAGTTTAGTTTTTGAGATAGCCCCCGTCACAAAAATGGTCTAAAACTGACAACTTTGACGGCCCCCCATTCCCCCTTCCCCATTTTAATTCAATTTCTAATTCAATATTTGATTTTGGGTCAACGTTCTACACAAAATACCAAAATTTCAGGTTTGTAACTCATTTCGTCTGCGAGCTAGAGACCTGTGACCGGCGGACAGACGGACAGACAGACAGACAGACAGACAGACAGACAGACAGACAGACAGACAGACAGCCGAGTGACATTAATAGGGCTCCATTTTTACCCTTTGGGTACGGAACCCTAAAAACTGCCATACCTTCCAAACTTCCAAGTTAGTCCGCTTCCACCTTAGACTGCATCGTCACTTACCATCAGCTGAAATCGCAGTCAAGGGCTAACTTGTATCCTCTAATAAGTACATACAGATATTATACGAATAACCTTCTTTTTTTGAAATTGGTTAATAAAACATACTTAATTAAAGACAAGTATAAATTAAAAATTTAAAAAACCCCCGACATTCGTCATTTTGTGGCGGCGGCCATCTTGGATTTACATAGTGCTATTCTACTAGTCAAGCCCTTTCATTTGATACCCATATTGAGGGAGTTGTGAAAAAATATGTAATCCGCCATTTTATAGCGGCGGCCATCTTGGATCGATTTTCATCAAACATAGCTAAGAACACTCCCGACTAATTAATTCACCTTTCAAACAAATAAAAAACGCTCAAACGAGCGCTACTTTTAACACCCCGTCGTTTTTCTACTAAAACTGAAAGCTACTTGTACACAAGTGTAAATTGAAAATTTAAAAAACCCCCGACATTCGCCATTTAGTGGCGGCGGCCATCTTGAATTTGCAATAGTGCTATTCTACTAGTCAAGCCCTTTCATTTGATACCCATATTGAGGTAGCTGTGATAAAATATGTAATCCGCCATTTTGTAGCGGCGGCCATCTTGGATCGATTTTCATCAAACATAGCTAACAACACTCTCGACTAATTCACCTTTCAAATAAATAAAAAACGCTCAAACGAGCGCTACAGGGGAACAGACAGACACACACACACACACACACACAGACACGTGAAACTTATAACACCGCATCGTTTTTGCGTCGGGTGTTAAAAACTACTAAAACTGAAAGCTACTTGTACCTACAAAAGAAAACTTACCACACAGGGCATGTTATGCTAAATACCAGTTCCGTCGGATACCTGGGTAAGTATACCTACTTTCTATACAGGCGTTCTATTCTATACTCGTCGCCGTATTCTATACACGTGTATAATATGAATCACTATGGTGATATTTTAATGGGTGAATCAAGGCTATTGCTGATTGAATAATGAATATGCCAAAGGCCAAGGCTGTATAGGGTCAATCGGCCCTTTCACGACCAGTTAGTCGACTTGGTGTCTTTAAAGTTACGTAGCTCTTCAAAATATACCTTTTTAGCCGAAATTACAACTTAAATCGATAAAAAAAGCATTAAAGAAATCAATCACTATATGTTTTAAGCATTTTAATTTCTCTATTATTTGCAATATTCCGATTTATCGAAAAGGGCGTTTTTTTCGGTTTACGACCATTCTCCGTTAGTTCACGGCCACACTTTCGTCAGTTTACGACCATTTAAATGCCACTGAAAAAGGAACTTTTGATGTATTTATTTAAAGTCGAAAATAAAAACAACAATATTTTCTCTGATATGACGTCTATTTATTTCTTTTATTAATTATTAATCAATATGTTTATCAAAAAAACTAACAAAAATAACTAAGTAATAATATCGTATCGAAAATAGATAGTGGGCAAACATAATTAATTATAGTTTTAATGTATTTTTTAATATCACGTTTATTTACTTCTTCTATTAATTATTAATCAATATGTTATCAAAAATAACTAAGTAATAATTTCTTATCGAAATTAGAATATAATGGGCAAAAAGAATTAATTATGATTATTATTAATATAATAAATTATTTATATTATTATATAAATTACTTATTATTATCTTGCATACAAAATGGGCATATGTAATCTGATATTGCTGCTTCAATATAAGGAACTCGTTCCAACATTGTACATTTTAGATGGAACCAGCGGACGCACTTATCACAGCCGATATTTTTTTCCGAATCATCCTCAACGTCGCTTATCAAGTCTTCATAACATTGGCTGCATTGCAAAACCTCCTTTTTTGAGGTGCTCTTCACCACTGTCCTTTTTTTCTTTATTCTTTTCTCTTTTTCTGTAGCTTTCCTATCTTTTTCTTCTGCTTTTAATTGTCGCTTTTGTTTTTTTTTCATTTCTAAATTTTCTTTATCTTGGTCTTTTTTTTGGTAATAAGCTCTCCAAGCTTTAGAAGAAATTGCACTAGGTAATTTAGGTCCAATCTTTTTATCCTTTGGTGCTGGTGGCTCCGGAAAATGTAAATGTTTTTCGAAGATATCATCAAAAGACATGTCATTTTGTGTATGTGATATTTCGAGTTCAGAAAATGGCAAAACCGATATATTGTCTAAAGATATATATGAGCCAGGTTGAGGGAAACTTATATTTGCAGCATCGGTAATTACTTCTGTGGTCAAAATGTTGATATTCGGGCTTGAACATGAAGCAGGAGCTAGTGGCGTAGTAATGTCAATATTTGAGTTGCAACTTGGAGCTTGTAGTGTAAAAATATCAATATTTGAGCTGAAATTAGAGGCATTATCCAGGCTGGAACAAGCAGTAGTTTGTGGCACGATTCCAGGCTCATCAAAGTTTAAATTGTCTGGAGTAACTGCACAGTTCGTTTCAGTCACAAGGTCTTCAAGTATGCTCGAACTCTGATTAGAAGTTGCAGATGTTCGAGGCGTCTTAGACTTGGAACGGCGATTTTCGATGAATTTTGCTTTAGCTTTCTCAATTTCTTCCAGAATAGGCGTTGCTTCAATATTTCGACTGGCCAAATCTGTCTGGATTAGTGATATAACCTTCAAGGCTGCATCGAAATCTCTTGCATACACCGTTTTTGCTCTATTTGAAGTTGGACTTATTAGTTTCTGTAAGTCTTTGACACATTTTGTGTAGTCTACGTTATTTTCATTTAAGGGGTACAACCCACATTTTCGAAACCCATTTTTGATGGTCTCGTCCAAGTTGATTGAAGTGAAAGTTTCTTTAAGAATTTCACAAAAATTAAGTTTTGTAATGGTTTTGTTAATGTTCTCAGGGCGAACTTGCCAATTCCTTACTGTATTTTTCCACTTTTGCTTCAGCGGCCTAAACACGCTTACGTCAGCCGGCTGAAGCATATGCGTTGTGTTAGCTGGTAAGGCATATAATATTATGCCATTTCTGTCACAAAACTCACTCAATGAGTAGGTCATATGAGACTTGTGCCCGTCTATAAATAGAATCACAGGCTTTTTGATACCGCTTTTGTCTATCCAATCATTTAAATCATTACATACATATTCATAGAAGACTTCGCTCTTCATCCAACCGCTTTCGGAACGTCCAAGTACCCATGATTCTGGCATATTATCAATGATAGCCTTAGGAGGTCTTACGTAGGGGAATATTACAAGGGGTGGGCATAATTTACCACTTGCTGTAAATACCACCAATACAGTGATATTTTCTTTTTCATTATTTTGTTTAATTACATATACGTTTTTATATCCTCTAGGTCCCAAAACTTTACCACTCTTTGGGCACAGAGAGAATCCGGTTTCATCTCCGTTAAATATCCTGTCTGGTTCTTCAAATATGTCCAAAGCAGCAATAGACGCCATATAATCTCTCAATTCCTTGAACCACGACCTTATGCGGGTCTCAGTTACTGCGGCTCGGGCATTGTTAATGCCTTCTGGTACTCTAATACTAATTTCGGGATGTCGTTTTAAGAAATTGTGGTACCAAGTATCACCTGGCTTACCGTCCTTAAAAGGGTTTTTAATCCCAGAATCGCGAATGATTTTGGATACACTTTCTAGTAGATCTTGTTTAGTTAGTGGAAATCCACATTTAGCCATGTTTATAAGCCATTTAGATAGCTTTTCTTCAATCTCACGACCTAATACAGGGTCTGGGCCTACTTTAGGCATTTTGCTCGCTGCTATTTTACCCGACAGTCGATCATAAACGGTCGTTTTTGGCACCCCATAAAACCGGCAGGCTTCTCTTATTCCCATTTTTTTGTTTTGTATGTCTTCTATTGCTTTCATTAAGTTTTCTTCCTTGTAGTTGAAAAGACTACGTATGGTAGACTTTTTTGATACCACCCGCGCCTTCTGCAAAATACATTTTACTAAAGTACCTACATTAAAAAAACAGAAAATATCATATTAATGGTAATATATATAATGTTAGTGGTAAATGCAAAAAAAAAATATTAAAATATAACCATGTTAGTTGTATTTGCAACAAGTTATAAAAAAACTTGTATACACAGCTTGTATATAAAATATGCAATAAACATATTATAAACAGAAAATATCAACGTGTTAGTGGTATTTGCAACAAGTGATGAAATAATGTCCACCTTTGGTGATATTTTTATACATAAGACCTCATAAAATCATCGTTGCTAAACAGTGTGGCCAATTCTGTTGTACACAAATCTCTAAACTAAACTAAAATGACAGGTCTAAATCTATTGATATCCTTTTCCGCAGTGAGCACTGTGAAAGAGATAGGAATAAATTTAGACCTGTCATTTTAGTTTAGTTTAGAGAATTGTGCACAACAGAATTAGCCACAGTGTTAATTAAGGGTACTTGGATATTCACGAAGTTGTTGATGAAAAGTGGGTTATTTTATGAATACTTCAATAATGATTTCAGTGGTTATTTTAATAATGTGGCTGAAGTTGTCGTATAAGAAGCTTCTGCTATTTGATGAACTTTCCTGAAGTCATGACATACCCTGCCGAAAAATAAGCAACGAAGTTGTATCTCCACTAAAATATTGATAATCTTACTTCTATATATATATAGAAGTAATATATACCGACTCCCTATCTTTCTATCAAAATGGTTCATTGTCATAATATTATTGTAAGCTAGGTAATAATTTAATAGATCATACCAATTTATCTTTATCGTTTGCTTTTGTCTGTTTATTTTTTTTCGGTTTAGGTGGTGGAACCATCTGTAAATAGAAATAAAACACATGCAACATATACCAAGCACCAAACCCGTTAGTACGCAGTCAGTCAGACATATTTGTGAAAGCAGTATAAGTTTATTACTATTTAAATAATATGGTCATACCGAACTTAATTATTTATAAAAGAAAGAAAGTAGATTTCAATTCAATTTATCGTCAGAAATCTTCGTGAACAACACTACACATTTGTGTATGAGAAAAGAAGTTGGTTCTCGATCATAGTTAGGTCCTTTGCCACATCACATTAATATTTCTGGTTGCGATTAAATCAATAAACGACCGCCAAAATATAGACATTAAATTGAAGTTCTTATAGTCGCAAGCTAATCAGTATACGACCACCAAAATGTAGTCAAACTAATGAAAATAACTACATGGTCGTTAAATAGTTTGTATACGACCACCAAAATGTAGTCAAACTAATGAAAATAACTACGTGGTCGTTAACTAGTCTGTATACGACCACCAAAATGTAGTCAAACTAATGAAAATAACTACATGGTCGTTAACTAGTCTGTATACGCCCGCAAAAAACGGAGACTTTTGTATGTAATAAAATCGGTGGTCGACAGATGATCCGTTCCCGACCACTTTGTATTTAGCTATCTTAATACATTTAGATTTCTAGGTTTTATCTATATTTTGCTGGTCGCAATCTGACGTCTAAATAAAGCATGTTTATTAGGATGCCAAGAAACAACAACATTTACACCCATATTAAGCTGCATGTTAGAAAAGCTGAAATAAGATTCGATGAAAACCGCTCTTTTACGACCATGTGTTCGTAAACGAAAGGAAGCTTAGTTTTAGTCAGCCCATTAGCGACCACCCTTTATTTATATTAAATAAGCCATTTTTTGAATCAAATATGGACTCAAAGATATATTTCAATCATACTCTAACACCTCAAGTGCAATAAGTATGCACAAACTTTACTAAAAACATGTTTTACTTACTGTTGAAGTTTGCCTCCTCACTAATTTTTTAATAACTTTTTGCTCCAAAATCGACACATGCGCTCCGGCTCAGATTCGTCAACTCACTGTGAGACACTAACAAATACTGGGTCAGCCAAATTTTACTTGAGGGAAAGGGATGGACAGAGCATGCTCTTGCAGCAAAATGAGCGATCGCTGCGTTATTATTACAACTATTTTTGGTTGTTTTCTGAAAAATGGTCGGGAACAGGCTGTGGTCGCCAAACCGGCCGAATGACCCTACTTTATAATATTTAAAATTCCGAAAATTACTACTTATTGAATATTGGGTTGCTAAGTGTCGTTCCGCATAATATTAAGTTTCCGACTAAGATAATGTGTAGCTGGCTCAGTGTAAACTGTGTAACTTGTGTAGTAATGGAGGTTACAAACTTACAATACAGCTTCAAAGGTCAAATATTTTTATACACATACATATATATGTATGTGTATAAATGTATGGACATATATATTAGGAATACCTAATTATACAAAATTTCAAAAATATAATGAAAACTTACGAAGTTATAAGCTTATCGAGTTGTGTCATTATCCTTGAAAAACATGGTCACCGCAAGCCGTTTCGACTCGGATCTCGCGAGTTGAATGACCGCCGATCTGTATCAGCTGATCAGCTAAGCATGTAGGTTTTTAAAATATTTTTGGACAAAATATAACACGGTATAAGAATGGTTGGATTCGATTCTGTCACTGATTCTGAAACTTTTCAGGTTGCTTAAAGTAAAACTAGCGTTATATAGGTAAGTAGTATAAAACAAAGTCGCTCCCGCTTTTGCTAATTTATACCTTTTAAATTACGCAACGGGTTTTTAATGCGGTTTTCAGCAATAGATAAGAGTGATTCAAGAGTACCTAAGGTTTATAAGTGGAGAAATTGGACCCGGCAGGTGGCGCTGATGTCGGTATGTCACCGGGCAGGACGACGCGACGTCTGCCGTGTCCGCTAGACGGCTAATAAGGGACCGTTCATATAGACCGGCGCGGAAAGCGTCGGAGAGCATTTTTTTTTCACACAGACCGGCCGTTCAAAGCTCTCCGCGCCGGTCTGTGTGAACGGACACGCGGGTGCGTTCAGAGCTAGAGGTGGGCGTTATATCATACAACACATTATATATTACAATATATTTTTATAACATTATAACACATTATAAATTTTGCCACTAGACTGTTATAATATAAATTATTTCCATAGTGTTAATTTGATTGAAATTTTATTACAGCGCCATCTATGTACACGAACGCTCATCCTGGTCGGAAAGTGGTTATTTTCTATTTAAGGGCCATTACACGCAGCTCTTCCGGACAAATTCCCGCTAGATGGCGCTATTAGGGTGTTTCACAGGTTTTTATAATTTTTGCCTAGTTGCTACGTACAGTTTTTAAAAATATTATACGACAGAACATATAACAATGCCTATTATTTTATCACATCATTAGTTTACTTTAAAACGGAGCCATTTCATCAAACATTCAAAAATATATAGCTTTCATATCAATTACTGTAAAGACGCAACACTCACGCACACACTGACATCAATGCTGTTATCCAAGCTTAGTGGTTCCAATATAAACTACAAATTGTTTACTATAAAATTGAACTAGATGGCACTGAAACGTTTCTCGACTAGCTTCGTATTTTTTTATTTAATTCGGATACAAGTTAGCCTACAGATTGCAATCTCACATCACACGAGTAGAAAATGGTGGTAAGTGATGATGCAGTCTAAGATATGAACAGGCTAACCTGGAAGGTATACGCCAGTGTTTTTTAAACCCATGAAGACATGGCACCCTTTTGTTTCTACATGGCATCGTACAGGAACGCTAATCGCTGGCGACACGGCATCGCTGGTAGGGTGGCAACTCTCCGCGGCCGAAGCCTCCTACCAAACCAGACTAGAGAAAATTATAAAATATAAAATTCCTCCCTGCCGTGAATCGAACCCGGGACCTCCCTCTAATAAGACCACAGCACTTACCGGTGCGCCCGCGCCAGGGAGGTCGTCAAACCTCTATACTACCTACCAATCTATAGTGCGCGACAGGTCGAGGGGTGACGTGCGGCTATCGATAGATTATCGATATTGGACTATCGATAGTTTATCGATAAACCTACATTTATTTTTAGACGCCGGGTATGGCGCGGATAGCGTGGCCTATAGATATTTGACTATCGATAGACAATCGATTTTTATCGATATACCTACATTTATTTTTAGGTGCCAGGTATGGCGCAGGTAGCGTTGCCTATACATAAACTATCGATAGATTATCGATATTGGACTATCGATAGACAATCAATTGTTTATCGATATACCTATATTTGTTTTTTAGGCGCCAGGTATGGCGCGGGTAGCGTTGCCTATACATAAACTTTCGATAGATTATCGATATTGGACTATCGATATACAAGCGATTGTTTATCGATATACCTATATTTATTTTATAAGCGCCGCGCCGCCGGGTATGGCGCTCGTCTCGTAGTCTATAGATAGATTATCGATATTGGACTATCGATAAACGTTGCTACTCGCACCCGCGCCTAGTCGCAGGATAACTATTGCCTCGATCTATCGATATAATATAATGTATTGATTTTTCCCCTAGTCAAGCCTGTTGGACCTTAGTTGAACTAAGATGTTAGGTACCTACATAAGCCTGCAGAGCTAATAATGCGCCGAGAAAAATTTTTGAATAAAATATACTCTTGCGGCTAGGGTTGCCAATTTTTATTGGAAAATTTTCCAATTTTTTCTTATATATAAGCTACTGCAATATGCCTACTGAAAACGGACAATTGTCCATATCATGAAAACTTTATTAAAAAAAAATATTTATTTTTCAAAAGTTGTGAAAATACAGTAGTTCTGGAAAATTATATAATATTACAATTGTTTTACGAATCCCGCGGGTACCATGGATTTTTCCGGGATAAAAAGTTTTACGACTTTCAGCCAAATCGGTTCAACAGTTATTGCGTGATTGAATAACAAAGAAAGATTCCCCGTCAGGTCCCTGGTTGAAATGATACACAGTTCCGTTTTAATTCGTTTATTTCGTCTAGTTGCTTGTTTGCGTTATTTTTCCCCGTTTATTCATTTGTTAAATTTTAGTCAAATCAAGTTACATATTTGTCAAATAAACTTCGAATATAATAATAGTTTGTTGTGGGCTCTTGTCAGACCAGGGCGCGTTTGAAACCCTCGTAGATTTCGTTTTAAGTTGCTCGCTTGAGATCGTCTGTCCATCGAGTGGAGGGTCTACCTACGCTTCATTTACTAGTCGCCATTCAAGTACCAAGGAACTCCAACGTCCATCAGTTTTTCGAAAAATTTGCCCCGCCCATTGCCACTTCAGTTTCGCGATAATATAATAAAAAACTTTTTTTTCTGTGATCGAAGATAGAAAACTTCGATCGCAGAAAAAAAGATAAAAAAGGGTAGTACGGGTGGCAACCCTACATGCGGCGTGATTTATTTTACAAGCCACGCGCAAAACCGAAATTATCATCGCAATATAGATATAGACCAAGAGGAAACGAAATATTTTGATGTGAATGTAATACCTACTTTATTTGAAGGACGATTTATCGATACAGGGTATAAGGAGACCGCTTCCGAAAACTTAGCACTATTATTATACTACCTACTACACGTGTGCGCCGCGCCGACCCGCGCCGCCGCCGTCATTTTTTCGACGCTGCCACCACCGATCTGCGTTTCGGCGTAAAATCGGCGCGAATTCGGCCAAAACTAGAAACTAAAAACGATCGCAGCGCGCTCTGGCAGCTAAAACTGGAAACTAAAAAAACAATTGCAGCGCCCTCTGGCGGTCAAAACTGGAAACTAAACAACAATTGCAGCGCCCTCTTGCGGCTAAAACTGGAAACTAAAAATGATCACAGCGCCCTCTTGCGGCCAAAACTGGAAATTAAAACGATCACAGCGCCCTCTGGCGGCCTAACTTGAAGCGATCACAGCGCCCTCTGGCGGCCTAAGCCGGAAACTTGAAGCAATAGCAGCACCCTCTAGCAGCCAAAACTGGAAACTAAAAAAACAATTGCAGCGCCCTCTTGCGGCCAAAACTGGAAAATAAAAACAATCGCAGCGCCCTCTGGCGGCCTAACTCGAAGCGATCACAGCGTCCTTTGGCGGCTAAAACTGGAAACTAAGTAATGATCGCATCGCCCTCGCAGCCATCATTAGAAATTAAAAAAAACTATCGCAGCGCCCTCTAGCAAGGCAACCTCGACTTAGGCAAGTCGAAAACTTGAAGCGATTGCAGCGGCTGAGATGTTTGGATGTTTGTTACTCTATAACCTCGCAACTTCTGAACAGATTTGGCTGAAATTTTGAATGGAGATAGATAATGCCCTGACTTAAAACATAAGCTACTTTTTATCCTGGAAAGTTCCCACGGGATTTTGAAAAAACCTAAATCTACAGCTATAGGTAGATCACTATAGCAAACTACCTTGAAAGTAAGTATAAAGGTTGGAAAAGGGAGCGGGAACGGGAACCAGAAATCCACGATTCCCTCAGGATTTGTGAAAAACCGAAATTCACGCGGGCGAAGCCGCGGGGAAAAGCTAGTATATAATAAAACTGTAATCAATTCTGTACATTGAAGAAATAAACATTTTTTGGAGGGCAGTTTTGGTTTCAGTATCCATAGTTGATACTGAAGCCAAAGCTTTATTTTTTTTAGATTTTTGTGTGTCTTTTGTTTTTTGCACGGTACGTATGAAGAATGAGATAGCTTTTAAAATGAGAAAGATTTAAAAATATGATGAATGAGATAGCTTTCTTTTTATCCCAGTAAATCAATGAATCCCCACGTTTAAAAATTTAAATCCAATCGTATCCATTCCAATTCCAATCGTATCATCCATTATGACCAAGGCTACGTTGACTACGTTTCACATGACTTATTATTGAAAAAATGCGAACATTATGGATTACGAGGGCTATGCTATGATTGGTTAAAATGTTATTTGAAAGATAGGAAGCAATTAGTAGAAATATCAAAATTAAATGAAAAAATGCGCTAACAAAATTTAGTTCAGAGGTAGTGGTGAATTCATTTGGTGTGCCGCAGGGCAGTGTCCTTGAACCACTTCTATTTTTGATTTACATCAGACCTTCCCGATTCTACTAAACATAAATGCATTATGTTTGCAGATGATGTCTCTATTATTTTACCATGTGTAAAAAATAATGACAACTCTTCTGAAATAAATAAAACTCTAGACGACGTCCACGAATGGCTTAAAAGTAATAACTTATGTTTAAACCTTAAAAAACTAAATACACGATTTTAAGCATTAAGAAACAGAAAAATGACATTTAAAAATATTAAAGGTGACATGTACTGGTGAAAACATAGAACGAATATCTACGATTTGTTTTTTGGGTATGATTTTGGATGAATTTTGTGCTTGAGGTCCTAATATTGACAACTTGTGCAACAAAATCAATAAATTTGTCTTTGCTTTACGTAGAATATCTAAAATTGCTGACCGAAGCACGGATCTTTCGGCATATCATGGCTATGTTGTTTCCAATATTCGGTACGGAGTTTTAATTTGGGATAATGCTTCCGAAATGAATAGAATTTTTTTAATTCAGTAAAAGTGTATCCGGGCAATTTGTAATAAAGATCCAATGCAATCATGTAAGTCAAAATTTTCAGAACGGAAACGGGAACACCAATAACGGGTTGTGCGTTCGTTTGTATAACAGTTCTCTCCGTAAACGGTTTTGATGTCACGTGCCGTTTGTGTCGCGTTGGTGCCACGACGGAACTCATATTCCATAATTACACGAAGTTTTAAAGTATCCATTATGACGAAAAATGTTCAAATGTACTGAAAAAAATATTGATGGATGGTCCACCTAGGTACATAGTTGTTCCTCAACTATGTAGGTATTTCAGCTGGAAGACTATATTTTTTACATATTTTAATAGTTTAAATTAACGAGTTGAGCAAGTTTCATGCCAGAAGCTAGGGGATTTTTTTATGAATTTTCTGAATGGAATCTGTTGGAATCGCAACCCTCCTCCATGGTACAACGGAAGACGTCTGTATTAGAGATAGGTACATGATACAGATAATCTATACTTATTACTTATAATATTATATATTATATTATATATATTATATATTATTATTATTATGTGTATATATCTTACTCTCACGCCCGTGTACAGAATAAATACATATAAAAGCCAAAGAGAAATAATATAACATACATAAATACACAAAAATAAATAAACTTACATACACATTACATAAATACATATTGTACCGGGCGGAGGTTTACACCCCGGCAGGGGAGACCAGACGGCCGGGGGTCAGGGCGACAGGCTGAGAAATCGGCGGACTATCCTAGCCGAGTCCAGCAACACCGCTTTCTGCATCCTGGCTGCGAGCGAACTGCCACGGAATCCCAGTCGCTTCAGATGGTAAGCGAGGCTGACTGGGATCAAACCATTCGCAGATATGACGATAGGGATGATTTCAGTGGACTCCACATGCCACACGGCGGAAACCTCGTGAGCCAGATCGAGATACTTACGTTTTTTCTCTGTCTCAGCTCTCACGAGGTTCTCGTCGTATGGAATGGTGATGTCCACCAAAAACACCCTCGACTGTGCCCGGTCCATCATCACGATGTCAGGCTTATTCGCTAGAATAGTCCTGTCCGTGATGATGGACCGGTCCCAATAGAGCCGGACTCCGTCACGCTTGAGAACAGGGACCGGTGTGTACTTATAGTACGGTAACTTCTCATCCAGGAGACCGTACTTTAGAGCAAGCTCCTGGTGAAGGATTTTGGCTGCTTGATTGTGCCTGTGCAGATACTCAGTGTTAGCAAGCGCTGAACATCCCGAAAGCACATGTCTGAGTGACTCGCCGGGATGGCGACAAGCTCGACAGATGTCGTGAGTGCCATCCTTCAGAATGTACTTTCGATAGTTCCGCGTCTTAACCACCTGATCTTGTATTGCACAGACAAACCCTTCGGTTTCCCCAAAAAGGTCGCCGAAGCGCAGCCATTGCACGGACGCTTTTTTATCTACGTGAGGCTCATTAAGAGCTTTAAAAAAGCGTCCGTGCAGCTCCTTCTCCCTCCATACGGTCTCCCGGTCAGAAGTACCAAGTACCACCGGTCCCTGCCACTCGGTTTTGGCTAAGGACAGCGGGGTAAGTCCTTTATCACATTCTATGACCTCTCTATGCATGGGGGACTCCCTCTTCGTCTCAAAATATGTTCTGAGGTTGGATATCTCCCGATTATGCATGGTCTTGACGCTTAGCACGCCTCGACCGCCGCATTTTCGGGGGATATACAACCTCATCACAGACGATTTTGGGTGGTGCATGCGATAGAGAGTCATAGTTGTGCGGACTTTTCTGTCCAGGGCGTCAAGTTCGGTCTGAGTCCATCTGAGCACGCCAAAGGTGTACATGAGAACGGGCATTACCCAGCCGTTATAAGCTCGGACCTTATTGGCGCCTGACAAATAACTTTTACAAATTTTCGTCAGACGACCAAAAAACCCCTCGCAAACAGACTGTTTCATGTCCGCCTCATTTACCCCTAGGGATTGTGACATGCCCAGATACCGGTATGACTCAGCTTCAGAGAGGGTCCGGATGTTCAATGACTCGAGATTAATCTCGGCCGAATGAGTAACCTGACCCCTCTCCACGTGCAAGACCGCACACTTGTCCAGCCCAAGCTCCATCCTGACAGAATTACTGAATTCCTTGGTGATATTTAGTAATTCTGTCAGGCGGGTGGCATTGGGTGCCAGCAGTTTGAGGTCATCTATGTAGAGAAGGTGAGGTACTCTTGTCCCTCCTCTCCGAAACTGAAAGCCCGTCCCCGAATTCTCCAGCAGTGAGCTGAGTGGATTCAGAGACAGACAAAACCAGAGCGGGCTCAGACAATCACCCTGGAAGATACCCCGTCGTATCCTTATTCGGTCATCAGCATCGGGAACGGGAACCAGAAATCCACGATTCCCTCAGGATTTGTGAAAAACCGAAATTCACGCGGGCGAAGCCGCGGGCAAAAGCTAGTAATATTATAAAGCTGAAGAGGCGGCTAGGGTAGGCGGACCGCTAGTCAAAAATAAAACAGGAAGAAATGATCGGAAAGTGCCGCTACCTCCCGGACTATAGAGGCCGCTTCAGCCACTTCGGATAATATAAGCGATGCGCGACTATGAATTCCATTCAAACTATTCGACTTTATAAATCATTTGAAATCATTTTTCCAAAATAAGTAACTAACTTGAATAATGTTTCACTACTAATTCGAGTCTATTAGTATACCTACTAGCTGTGCTACTAGGTAGGTTTTATTATAGGCGGCCGCGCGGGCGGCGCGGCGGCGTCTTTGATTTGCAAATTATTAGGTACCGAGTGGCGCGGCGCGGTGATAAAAACTTTGTTTCTTGATCTTGTCTAACATCACTTGGGTAGGTAGGTACTTATTCTAAAACATGACTCCTACTTTCTTCAACCAGCACGATCTTTCTTTTTAGCTCGCCAACCGGCTGCGAGGGGATGGACTGTTTTTATCACAAAATGCACAAAAAGTAGGTAGGTACCTACCTAGGTATTAGTAAATAAATTAAATTATTAGGTACCTACCTATAAACTTCGATAAAAATATGTACCTATAAATGAAACAATAGGTAGGTACTAGGTAGGTAAGTAAGTACCTAACTATCTATCTACCTGCTTCAAATAAAACCGGCTAAGTGCGAGTCGGATTCGCGCACGAAGGGTTCCGTACCATTTTCTATACAAACGGCAAAAAAATCACGTTTTTTGTATGGCAGACCCTTGAAAATTTATTATGGTTTTTGTTGTTACAGCGGCAACAGAAATAGGTACCTACATCATCTGTGAAAACTTCAACTGTCTAACTAGAATATTGTGTTATAATTTTGTCCAAAAAAGCTTAGGCACAGTGGTTGAAACGCGCATCAGCTGACGATCGGCATACAGCGCGCGGTCATTCAACTCGCGAGTCGAGGTGACGATGGCTTGCGAGTTGGGGTGACCATTATTATTTTTTTTTTTGAGAACAATGACGCAACACAACTTTGTAAGTTTACAATTATGTTTTCGAATTTTGTATTTGTATTTTATAACTATTCCAAATGTAAAAATATATGACACGTGTTTCGGTTTTTGCGCAAAGTAAAACTAACGTTGTAAATGAGAAAGTGTGTTTGTTTGTTTGTCCTTCACGTTGCAACGGAGCGACGACGCTCCTCACGGTAGATAGGTACCTACTAGGTAGGTATAAGTAGAAGACTGAAGGTTACCTAATTTTCATTATAATTAGGTACTAAGTAGATGATGCCCAGTACGGCTTCGCCCGTGTGGATTTAGGTTTTTAAAAATCCCGTGGGAACTTTTGATTTTCCAGAACAAAAAGTAGCTTATCTGTAGTAACCCGTCCCCAAAACGGAAAAATTCCGTGGGATCCTTACGATTTCGGAATGCAATTCCTTACAGCATCAGGGTTGAGGAGTTGGATATGTACCTACTCAAGTTCATTCAACGATAGTCTTTAATTGGTACCCCCAATATCAATTTAAATAACCGACAGTTCCTAAATCCCATTAGGTTTGGGGATCAGGTCCCCTACAGCATCAGGATTGAGAAGTTGGAATCTAATTTTTTTGTAGGGCAGTGTCGCAATGTTTCTTTATCGATTAAAAAAAAAATTACGCAAATCGGTTCAGAAATCTCGGAGATATCGGTGTACATATGTAGAAAAACACAACTCCTCCTTTTGTGAAATTCGGTTAAAAAGTAGCCTATGTTACTACCTGGTTAATTCTCTACTTGTATCTGAAATTCCCGTCAAAATCGGTTCAGCCGTTCCGAAGATTAGCCCGTTCAAACAGATAGACAGACAGACAGACAGACAAAAATTTTAAAAATGTGTGATTCGGTTATGGTACCGTTTAAATAACCATATGAGCTTATTATGAGGTAGTTATTTGGAAATTACAGACAGACACTTCAATTTTATTTATTAGTATAGATATAGGTATAGGATTTTTAAAAACGGTAAAGCCGCGGAAAAGGACAATAGGTAGGTAAATTATAAAAAGAAACATGATGACTGGACATTTCATGTTATACTTATAGGTAGGTATATAATTACAAATAAATTCAAGTTGATGTAGGTAACAACCTATCTAACAAAAACCTAATAATTTTACGTTAGTTTGTATTGATTAGACCCATAATGGGTAGGTATAATAGGTATCGCCAAACAAATAATCGCCTCTGAATGTAACCGCAAGACGCGTCGCAATAGCATATTTTAGGTAGGTATCAGTGAGCGGACAGAAAGGGACGGAGCTAGCACGAACCCGCGCGAGTTCGCTCTCGCACGAAGCTCAGAGACGAATAGGTATTATTTTGTTTGGTAGTAACTAGTACCTATACCTACTTAGTAGTAGGTATACCGTATACTTACGATTTTTCTTCTAACGATTTCGAAAAGAAGTGGAAAGTTCATTCACGTTTGATAGTTTTGGCGATGGGTTGCCATAATAAAATTTTAAAATATTAGGAGAGTCACCGTTCCGTGAAAATGGCAACTCTGTATCCTCGTGCTTAGATATGAACCTCATACTCTATAATTGTGAAGTACTTTTAAACTATAATGATAGATGGCGCTAAAAAACATACTCACACATGCGTAAATTTGCCACTTTTTGAATGCCGTTTTTATAATGTATATAATGTAAATATTTGCTTGACATGAAAATTCCGCGCATAGAAACCCATAAAGAAATTATAAAACAAATTAAATTTAAAGAAAAATGTATACATTTCAAGAATAATCAAAAAGAAAAATGTATGAAAGTCACTGTCAGCACATGCGCCTTAATTTAATGTATCTTTAACAGATGGCTATTTTTCTATTGCGCTTGTAGTAAATGTCTAGTATTCAAAGTAATATGAACACTTCGTTAATGATAATAAAAGCTATTTTTACTTGCGACGAACAAAAATAAAATTATAACACTGTTGTTTTAGATTGGAAAGTATTGTAAGCACTCTTATTATAAATATAAGAGCTATTTTTACTTGCAATGAGATGAAGATAAACAGCATTTTGGATAAAACAACACTTTCATTCAATATATTATATTGAATTAAAGTGTTGTTTTTTGAAAATATTATTTCTAGCGAGAATCATTTACACAGTTGCGAGTTTTTAAATGCGCCAAAGTGCTAGTTGTGTTTTGAAAATTATTATCTGTTGAGAGGTTTTGAAGTAAATTTTTTGTAAAAATAATAGTGTGAATAGTAAATTAAATGGCTATGTGTTATATATTCTATAGTACATCTTGAGTTATTTTTAGTTTTTAATGTAAATAAAGTTTATTACTTAGTGTTAAAGTTATAATTCCTCTTTAAATATGTTAAATTATAACATCTAAATAACTGCAAACCGCAACAACAACAACCAACAGCGTAATTAATAATTTCGATTAAAATTTATAACATTTAATATATATTACAACAGTTTACAACAACAGTTATAAAAATATAATACAACAGTATAATTCATTGAAAAATTATAACAGTTTAGCCCACCTCTGTTCAGAGCCGAGCGTACGCTCTTGGGCCGGATTGTACTCAGAGCAGCTGCGCGAGCCGCGAGCATGAAAGAGCACGCGAACGGAGCCGGTCGGATGCTCGAGCGAGAAAGAGCACGAGCATGGAGCAGCCGACCGGCTCCTCTTAATAGCGGCTGCTCTAATATTTCATACCGAGCGTATTGGGAGCATCCTCGAGCATCCTCTTATCATAAAAGAGATAAAATGTAAAAATAAAGCTTATTCAATAGTTATCGCTAATTTTCGGAATTTTAAATATTATACAGCCTTGGCCTTTGGCATATTCAATCATCAATAGCCTTGATTCACCTATTAAATTATTACCATAATGATTCATATACACGTGTAACAGCCTGTATAGAAAGTACCCAGGTAAAGTCTGTTCGTATACTGCGGGCAACTCACCGAGAATAGCCAACTGTGGCGCCCACTTCACGAGATGAACATTAGCCGGAACTTCCTCCATGTCCTCCTCAAACTTCCAGATGACAGTCTGCTTCAGTTTGGCGAACATGTTCAGAAGCGAGGTCTTCATGTGGTCCGACATGTCTGCACTCTTCCAGTTGCTGCCCATGCTGAAGTATATCACGCCATGTTTCGCTCCGTCCATGAGATTCTGGAGGTCCTGAAATTCCAAATAAAGGGTATAAGGGGACTGCTGTCGAAAACAGGGCTATTATTATACCATCACCACAACTACAGCCTTTTAACACCCCACTGCTGGGCACAGGCCTAAAGGCACAGGCGCGTAAAGCTGTCGGTCTTCAATCGTGTCGCATTGGCGTCCCATCGGACTATAAGGCCTACCATTCACGGGCGCACCAATCCGCGAGATTTGTCACTGGCGACAAGGCCGCGGACCAATCTTCGTGTGAATGGTAGGGTTCGCGGTTCGTCATGAGTCTCGCGGATTGTCAGCGGCGACGCTAGCGGCGAGTTGCACCCGCGCCGAGCCTGACCAATCTGTGCATGTACATTTGTCCGCGAACTCGAGGCCAGGCGCACACTGAATAATTAACTTTACAACTATTGACATACGGTCGCTCGGTACGATATGCGCACGGTGTTAGCAAGCAGTAGAGATACGTGCGAGGCTCGTCACAGTTCACGAGCGACTGGCGCGCTCGCGTAGTGTGTGGGCGATGACGGATTTGTCGACGGCTCGGGTGTGGCTCGCGGGCCGCGGCGCGTCCAACGAATGGGCACTTTAGAGTGAAGGAATAAAGAGTGGATCTGTGTATGCGCAAACTATAAACATGAATATAAAGATGCATACCTTCGGTAAAGGATTGACCGTACTATCAATATGGTAGCCAGCAACATATTTAGCGTTCTGCGGCAGTCTATTCGGCGTGCCAATGGACGGATGTGAGTTGAAGAATATGAGCGATCCATTGTAGACCGCTTCGTCGTAGGAGGGCATGGTCAGACCCCTTGCGGCGGCGATGCTCGGGAACACATTATTGTACAGGTATTTATCCAGCGGCGTGAAGATTAAACTGCAAAAAAAAAAAGAAACAAGAGATAGATAAAGTTCGTAAACTAAAACCCGATTACTAATTTAGTGTGCAGAAAAATGTGTATTCAACTGCGTACTAATGAACGGAATGAAACGGAATTCGAACGGAAGAAAGCGCGGGGCAGGCAACTAATGGCGCCATCTATTATGTCTATCTGAATACTAGATATATATACCGAATAAACTAAATAATATTTTGCTTTAGCCGCTCGGACGTCGCTTCTCAATTTTTTTCATATAAATAAAATGTAGCTTATATCACCCGGACCATAACAAAGAATCAATTGACACCTCATTCATCAAAATCGGCCCAGTAGTTTAGACGCTACGGCGGGACACACAGAATCTTTTACAAAAATTGGATTCAAACATACATAATATGTACATACATACACTGTATACATACATAGACTGCTAAAATCATAACCCTTCCTTGCTGTAGTTGAGTAAAAATACACACATGGCCATATCGCGGTGCCATAGCGTCTACATCAGTGACATAAGAAATTGCTTTCAAAAGAAAGTACGTTGGTTTGAAAATCTCCCTCCCTGGCGCAATTATGGTGAGTGGGAATTTATTTCCACGGTTCATCTTTGACGTCAGGTAAAAAAAAATAGCTCAAGACGCAGTGGAGGGGGTTAGTCAGGCAGCCCTGGAACAATTTTTTTAGTGATTAATAACAAGTTGAATTTTCGTGAGTAGGTTCGTTTCGACGAGACGAATGACGACCAAGTTTTTATCTATTAAAATTCTCGATGGAGGTAGCTACTCGAGTGCGCAGGTGTTAAACATTTCGATTACAAATTTAGTGGAATGATTTTCCACCAGAGCGAATCGAAATGTTTAACACCTGCGCACTCGAGTAGCTACCTCCATCTAGAATTTTTTATAGTAAAAAAACTTGGTCGTCTCGTCGAAACGAACCTATTCACGAAAACTCAGCTTGTTATTAATCATTAAAAAATTTGTTCCAGGGCTGTCGGACCAGATGTGTCCTGTAATTTTCTAAAGCGTGCGAAGCGAAAGATTGAGTAAAGAACCAATCGCATAGCGACTCAGATGCTCCTTAAAATATAGGTCTAATTACTTTTTAATTGCGCAGATTGCGTTTCATTTAATTGCGCTTCATAGATGAATTTTCAATACGCCAAATGCACTTACCTATTTTGTTTTTTTTTTTTTTCGGAGAAGGAAAATCCTCATGGATAGGTACCGTCTGGCATGCCCGACTCCACTGCAGTTGCGCAGTGACCTACGGACAACCTCCACTCTTCGATGTCTCCGTTCACGACTTCCCGGTATTGCACGAGGCATTGCGTCAGAAAGGCAGCTTTTTTTTCAAGGTGTGGTCCTATTTCTCTCCCATTCATCATCTTCGCGTTGATTAACTCAGCGTACTTTTCCTTTTCAGCGCACTTCATCATCATCATCATCATGATCAACCCATTACCGGCTCACTACAGAGCACGGGTCTCCTCTCAAAGTGAGAAGGGTTTTGGCCATAGTCCACCACGCTGGCCAAGCGGATTGGCAGACTTCACACACCTTTGAGAACGTTATGGAGAACTCTCAGGCATGCAGGTTTCCTCACGATGTTTTCCTTCACCGTTAAAGCAAGTGATATTTAAATACTTAAAACTCAGCGTACTTTTCCTTTTCAGCGCACTTACCTATATAAAATCGTCTTTTTGACCATCGTGTAAAGCTCGACGGCCCTCTCCCAAAATCCTAGAGGCGGTCTGCTGGACGAGAACAGGTCCACGTTGTACGACGGGTTCGGAACTTCGTCGATGAGCTTCACGGTCTGCCAGTGGGCTTCGGTAGTACAGAACCAGATTAACGGACACTGAAACAGTGGAGCTATCCTGAAATATACAACAAACGTATGTAATACTAATAATATTATTACCCACGGATGAATAAGTATGTACATATAAAAATATTTGAACAGAATCTTCTAAGAGTAACTTAGCAAAGAGACGCAAATTCATAGGTACAAATGCATGCAACGACAGCAGACTATTACAATAATGTGTTATGTGAGCGTGATGTACCTACCTAAGAACAAAGCGCCATCTATCGCGTTTTTGGAAGTCTATATCTTCCAAAAACAGTTCCCGAGGGAATCGTGGATTTCCGGTTCCCGTTTCCGCTCCCTTTTAGGGACCTTTCAGACAGACCGGCGCGGAGAGCGTCGGAGAGCATTTTTTTTTCACACAGACCGGCCGTTCAAATTTGCTCTGCTCTCCGCGCCGGTCTGTGTGAACGGACACGCGGATGCGCTCGGAGCCGAGCGTACGCTCTTGGGCCGGACGGCAGAGCATATTCGGCCTACGGTCGGCTGTGCGAGCATGAAAGAGCACGCGAACGGAGCCGGTCGGATGCTCGAGCGCGAAAGGGCACGGGCATGGAGCAGCCGACCGGCTCGACGAGTAGCCAACCGGCTGCTCTCATATATTTCACACAGAGCGTATTGGGAGCATGCTCGAGCATCCTCTTATCATAAAAGAGTTAACATGTAAAAATAAAGCCTATTTCAATGTCTTAAGATTCTATTTTAAATGCGATTAAAATTTGCTCTGCTCTCCTCGCCGGTCTGTCTGAAAGGTCCCTTATAACCTTTAGGGACCTTTCAGATAGACCGGCGCGGAGAGCAGAGCAAATTTTAATCGCATTTAAAATATAATCTTAGGACATTGAAATAAGATTTATTTTTACATTTTATCTCTTTTATAATAAGAGGATGCTCGAGGATGCTCCCAATACGCTCTGTGTGAAACATTAAGAGCAGCCGCTCGGCTGCTCCATGCTCGTGCTCTTTCGCGCTCGAGCATCCGACCGGCTCCGTTCGCGTGCTCTTTCATGCTCGCACAGCCGACCGTAGGCCGAATTGCTCTGCCGTCCGGCCCAAGAGAGCACGCTCGGCTCCGAACGCATCCGCGTGTCCGTTCATATAGACCGGCGCGGAGAGCAGAGCAAATTTGAACGGCCGGTCTGTGTGAAAAAAAAAAATGCTCTCCGACGCTCTCCGCGCCGGTCTGTCTGAACGGTCCCTTATACCTACTTTCAAGGAAGTTTGTTATAGTGATCTACCTATAGCTGTAGCTATATAACTCGGTTTGTTCAAAATTCCGTGGGAACTGTGGATTTTTCCAGGATAAAAATCCTTAAACTATCTCCATTCAAAATTTCAGCCAAATTGGTTCAGCAGTTGCAGCGTTAAAGAGTACCTATTACAATATTATTGTGATTGTGATGTGATATTGTGATTGTGATTTAAATAAGAATCAAACTTCATTTGTGTAGGACGCGCTCGGAATTGCTCGAGGAAACACTCACCCAGCGATCATATCAGAGAAGAACCACTCGAGGATGACGGCGTCGAACTTTTGCGAGGGGTCATTTATAAATTCCACCAGTTCGGGAGCTGTGAAGATACTTTTGTGTATAGTGTGCGCAAAGTACATAAAGAACACCGAGTCACCGAAGTTCGCTTTGCCGACTAGGTTCTTGAGTTTGAACGAATCAGCTGAAAAGGTACAGAAATGGATTATTGACATTTATGCCCCATTCGCACATCATCAGTGAAGCATCAGTGCCGCGGCTGGGGCAGTTCCGGCACAGTGAAAAATATGTCACTCTCTATGAACTGACACTGAAACACTGCGTCGTCACTGATACGGACAGATGCTTCACTGGTATCAGTGAAGCATCAGAGCCGGCGCAATTCTGGCACAGTGAAAATATTATTTCATACATTCTTTATGAGCGCGTTCACACCTGTCCATATCAGTGGCGATGCAGTGTTTCAGTGTCAGTTCATGACATTGCTGATGCTTCACTGATATGTGCGAATCGGCCTTTATACTTACTTTCAAGAAAGTTTGCTATAGTTCACCTATAGCTGTAGCTATAGATTTCGGTTTTTTCAAAATCCCGTGGGAACTGTGGATTTTTCTATGGCCTGGCCTATGTGTTAAGTCAGGGCATAATCTATCTCCATTCAAAATTTCAGCCAAATCAGCCCAGTAGTTGCGGCGTTATAGAGTGACACACATACACATACATACACACAAACTTTCACCTTTATAATATTAGTGTGATCATTCTGAGAGGAGACTGCAGATGTTGTTTCTATTGACTGTTTATTTACCACGTGCCACCGAAGCCTTCAGCCTTTGCCCTGTCACTGCCAGACTAATTTCAGTCAAGTTTGCCACCGGCTTGTCCCGGGGGAATGAAGTTATGTGAACAACCTGAAAAATTGAAAGCATGGCTATTAGATAGTATAACCCGGGCCACGTATATCAAACGCTGAACGAAACGTGGAGGGGATAGCTGCGTATGGGAACTGTCACGCACGTAATACAATAGCTTACCCCCTCCACTTTCCTTCAGCGTTTGATGTACGTGCCGATGTTTATACCTAACCTTTTTGACAAGAGTGAGTGATACCTGTATTCAGGATATAAGGGGACCGTTATATCGAAAAAGCGCTATTATTACACTTACTACTTATACATTATACAATCCAATACCATTAACCATATTATTTTGTCTTATACTTGTAGTGGGTACCTAGGTACCTATTAGTGATTTAGTATTTAGTATTTTTAAAAGCCGGCAGTGTATACCGTGCAAAATGCGACGACAACTTCAATTCTGAAGATTGTGGACTATGTAAACTATATTCATAACTAGCGGTCCGCCCCGGCTTCGCCCGTGGTACATAATATATAGCCTATAGCACTCAGGGATCGCGTATATATCCAACGGTGAAAGAATTTTTGAAATTGGTCCAGTAGTTCCTGAGATTAGCGCGTTCAAACAAACAAACTCTTCAGCTTTATTATATTAGTAAGTATAGATAATTTTAGAGAACCATTAGTCTAAAAAACCAAAATTCATAATTGGACATGAGTTTTCAGTACCTAGACAGAGAGCCATACTATAGGTACCTACTGGCCATGTCATTTCTGACTCGTTGGTCTATTGGTAGCATATGCGACTGCAGATCACGAGGTCCCGGGTTCGATTCCCGAGTCGGGCAAATAAATGTTAGGTAGGTTGTTACTTATCGGGTTTTTCTGTCAAGAAATTCTCAGTGCCAGCCCGGAGTTGGTAGTTGGCGGTGTTTCACCCCCGTGCCTCGGAGAGCACGTCGTTAAGCAGCCGGTCCCCAAGCCCGCCAACTCGCATTGGAGCAGCGTGGCGGGTCTAAGCTCTAAATCCCTCTCGAGAGAGGAGGCCTGTGCTCAGCAGTGGGACGTAAATAGGTTGTAGTGGTGGTGGTAGTGGATGTGATTTCTAGCTCTAGATCAAAGCTTACCTCGTGGCCAGCTTCCAGCAGCCGGTTGACGACGCCCTGCCCCAATATGCTGTGACTCTTTGCATACATCGGGAAGAACACGAGGATCCTGAGCGCTTCGCTGGATGACACCAGCAAAGCGAAGGCTAAGCCAATAGCGATGATGTTTCTCGCCATCTGTAACGACGAAACGATCTTTCAATTCTAATACAACTGTTGTAATCTACAAATCTATATGATTTTCCAAAATCAAACGAAATCGAACTATAGCACTTGGAATTTTTAAATTCAAATAAAATTTTAGAAAGAATGTCATTCCATTTTCAAATAAGATTTAACTATTAGGTATTGTTTTTTTTTTATATTTTATTGCAGGTTTGTTTGTTACAATAACAGACTTTGAAGTACACTCTAATAAATACGAGTAATACAAAATATACAATATAGTCATGGTCAAGTAACTAGGTACTTCTTAAATGCAATAATTAACATTGTCACCACATGAGTAGTGAGTAGTAAGTATTGTAACAAGTAATACCTAGTTTCTTAGACTACAAGTATAAATTAAAAATTAAAAAAAAAACCCCCGACTTGCCCCCGACATTCGCCATTTTGTGGCGGCGGCCATCTTGGATTTGCATAATGCTATTATAGAATACTAGTCAAGCCCTTTCATTTGATACCCATAAAGGGAGTTGTGAAAAAATATGTAATCCGCCATTGTCTAGCGCCGCGCCGCCCATCTTGTATCGATTTACAAACATAGCTAACAAGTAACAGTCTCGACAAATTCACCTTAAAAAAAAACGCATTCAAATCGGTGAACCCGTTTGAGCACTACAGGGGAACAGACACACGCACACGCAAACGCGCGCGCACGCATGCACGCACGCACGCACGCACGTACGCACACACACACACACACACACACAGACACGTCAAACATATAAGACCCCGTCGTTTTTGCGTCGGGGGTTAAAAACTGCTAAGTGCAAACTTAAGACAAAAATGTCGCTTTCACGACATTTAACACAGCCATTATTAGCCACAATAAAACACAAATCTCGTACAGTAATTCTACGTCATTTATTCAACGTTGTGCCGAAGGGATTAGGTAATGCAACTTGGCCGCGAAGTTATCAAAAAATCAAATTATCTCGCTGTCAAAATTAACTACTTACCTAATTGTTTTTCACAAATCCCGAAGGAATCGTGGATTTCCGGTTCCTGTTCCCGCACTCATTTCCAAACTTTATACCTATTTTCAAGGAAGTTTGCTATAGTAATCTAACTATAGCTGCCAGCTATAGTTTTCGGTTTTTTCAAAATCCCCGTGAAATATGGATTTTTCAGGATAAAAATAGCCTATGTGTTGAGCCTGGGCATAATCTATCTTTATTCTAAATTTCAGCCAAATTAGTTCAGTAGTTGCGGCGTTAAAGAGTAACAAACATACACCCACACTTTAGCCCTATAGTCCGTAAACCGACTTTACAGACAAACAATTTTTTATGCACCTACGTGGTTTGCTTGATGATGTTCAATTTCATTTTTTGGCTCCTTCATGATAACCTAAGAGCGATGACCTCTGGCGCAGCGGTGACAATCTACATCGTCGCTGATAGTGCAAAACTGCGTAACTAACAACAGACAATACCGCGTAACTTAGATAAGGCAAACTTTACATGAGAGTCAAAAAACTATTTTTTTTCTCTTATCTTATGTAATACGTGACTGAACTCTATGATAATTAAATACCTATGTGCATTACATATTTAATTACAATTACATCTATCTATAATATAATAAAACTGTAACAGATCCAATTCTGTACATTGAAGATATTTTGAAATTTTTTATTGGAGGGCACTCTATAATCGATACTAAAGCCAAAACTGCAATTTGCTTCATTTTTGTCTGTCTGTCTGTCTGTCTTTCTGTCTGTCTGTCTGTCTGTCTGTCTGTCTGTCTGTCTGTATCTTGGCCGCGCATCACGCCGAAACTACTGAACGGATTCGAATGAAATTTGGTACGTTTTGAGTTTATACTCCGAGGTAGGACATAGGATACTTTTTATCCCGAAATTCAGCAAGGTTCCCTTGGGAGAGGGGAAGAAAGTTAAAACATGTATTTAGCTGTAACTCATTAACGCGTAGTTCGATTTAACTCATTCTTTTTTTGTTAGAAAGATAGTACTTTAAGTATTGTCCCGTAAATATTTCAAGGTCATAGGTTTATTAGTTCAGAAATGACAGACATTTATTGGGTTCAAATAACTTGGGACGCGGATGTTTGTACGTACGGCTTATTTTAAACTGGCGTGCGTTTAAATTTATGTTTGTCGGCCTGTCTATTTGTTCCAGCTAATCTCCGAAACGGCTGGATCGATTTTGATGGAACTTTTAATGGCAGATAGGTGATGTTAAGGAGTAACTTAGGATACATTTAGTTTAGGTACAAAAAAGAATTATGGGGTCCGATCCGATTCTATATAAAAACCTATATCCATGCGAACGAAGTCGCGGGGGTCGGCTAGTCTATAATATAATAAAACTGTAACAGATCCAATTCTGTACATTGAAGATATTTTCAAAATTTTTTTGGAGGGCACTCTATAATCGATACTGAAGCCAAAACTGCAATTTTTTTCATTTTTGTCTGTCTGTCTGTCTATCTGTATCTTGGCCGTGCATCACACCAAAACTACTGATTGGATTCGAATGAAACTTGGTACGATTTGAGTTTATACTCCGAGGTAGGACATAGGATACTTTTTATCCCGAAATTCAGCACGGTTTCCTTGGGAGAGCGGATGAAAGTCAAAACGTGTATTTAGCTGTAATTCATGAACGCGTTGTTCGATTTCACTCATTCTTTTTTTGTTAGAAAGGTAGTACTTTATTTATTGTCCCGTAAATATTTCAAGGTCATAGGTTTTTAGTTCAGAAATGACAGACATTACAACCCTCAGTATTGAGTTCAAATAACTTGGGACCCGGATCTTTGAACGTACGGATTATTTTAAACTGGTGTGCGTTTAAATTTATGTTTGTCGGTCTGTCTATTTGTTCAAGCTAATCTTCGAAACGGCTGGATCGATTTTAATGGAACTTTCAATGTTATAAGCAGTAACTTAGGCTACATTTAGTTTAGGTACATAAAAGAATTATGGGATCCGATCCTATCCTATATAAAAACCTATATCTACGCGAACGAAGTTGCGGGGATCAGCTAGTATTTAATACTACAAGTTTTTAACTTGCCTTATGCATCAAAAGTTCAACCTACATAAACATGTAGGTATACTTACTTTTCTTACAATAAATGATTTGATTTAATTTGAATTATCATAGAGTTAAGTCACGTATTAAATAAGTATATGAGAAAAAAATTATGTGGCTGTTTATTTGCCACACCTAAGTTACGCGGTATTGTCTGTTGTTAGTTACGCAGCTTTGCACTATCAGCGGCGATATATCTATAGGTAGGTACTTACGAGTAACTACTTGTATCTTATCTATATTCTTACTTTGTATCTTATCCAGTCTCTGGTTCGATTCCAGATATCTGACTTAGCTCAAACTTGAGATTAGATTTAAAAACGAAACAGATTAATTGCTGTATACCTACCTACTTACTTACCTAGTCGGGAAAATGCTGCAAATAAATTGCACAAGTGTGATTTCTTTGCAGTTCTTATTTTAGTTAATAGTAAATAGTTTTAGCTTAGCTTAATTCCCATTAGTCCACGGATGGACGGACAGATGGACAGACGGACACACGGACAGACTTAAAAATAGGAAGGTCTCTATTTCATGTGTATTTTGTGTATTTTCAACATCTATTTTCTACATTCAATTTATATTATGTGATCCATCTAGTCTGTAATCTATAGATTTATTCTCTTGCAAGAAAATAGAAAACGGGTACCTAACTCGACCGTAACGATTACAGAAGATAGATAAGTTAATTACTATAATAATTATTATTATCACATATTATATTCTATTCAGTGGCTGATAACTGATTTAACCAAATTTGGTTAAATATAGTTACTTATACTCGTTATGGTACTACTATTAAAATATTCTGTCGGTATTATTAATTAATTTAATATACTATTACTACCCACCCGCCCCGGCTTCGCACGGGTAGTAATTACCCGCTGCTATCCCACCATACATTTGTTAAATCTCAAAGGGATTAGGCAGCATTTTCGATGAAAACGCGGCATGATTTTTGCCGACATTTTCAACTAATTTCCACAAAACCTTAACAAATGAATACACCTAAACCTTCCTCATAAATCACTCTGTCTATTGCAAGCCGCATGAAAATCAGTTCAGTAATTTTTGAGTTTATAACGAACAGACAGACAGAAAGATAGACGCATCGGGGGACTTTGTTTTATAATAAGTATGTAGTGATAGTGAAGTATTCACCTATAGAATAATTTCACTTTTTAATTAAGTAGGTATTTAACTAATTTATTTAATAAATTTTATTTAGGTTCCTATCTAATTATATTTTTAACTAGCGGACCCGGCAGACGTCGTCCTGCCCGGTGACATACTGACATCAGTGCAACCTACCCGGTCATCAAAGTAGTAAGTACTAATATCGCATTAAAAAAATAAGGGTTGATTGTAGAAGGCTGAAAATTTAGGATTGTATGTATTTTTGTATGTTGTATTATAAAAAAATAAAAACTAAAATTTTTGTCTAAAAAATAAAAAATAAAATTTCAGGGGTAGACTACCCTTAACATTTAGGGGGATGAAAAATAGATTTCACAAAATTTCATGAGAATCGGTCAAGCCGTTTCGGAGGAGTATGAGAACGAAAATTGTGACACGAGAATTTTATTTATAAGATTTCACTTACATTTTTAAAACACTTTATAATTCACCACGACGCGACACTACCTTGGCGACACTTGGCGACACTGGTCGGACATTGGTCCTCTCTTACAACATAAAAACAGGTTAACCGAATTTGAGTCAACTATTTTCCTTCTATACACGTCATTTCTGTGAACCAACGATAAAATACTGCAGTTGCACCTTTGAAAGCGCACACACTTCAGGGGCGTAGCTACCGCCGTATATGCCGTATCAATTATACGGGGCCCCCAAGCCACGGGGGCCCCCGACGTGCATAAGCAAAAATTAACAAAAATTTCTCAAATTTTTGTTTATTTCAGAAATGACAAAAGTCAAAAAATGTTGTCCATAGAGGCAGAATCTTTAGAAAAACTAAAGTCATCATCAGCTATAAATGATTTAATAAATCAGTTTGCCGAAAAAATGGCAAGAAGAGTACCTAGGTATATATTTAATTTGAATTGTTTGTAAAAATTTTAGAAAAAGTGACAGATAAATAATTATGATGAATAAATATTGCTTTTAATTATATGCAAACATTTTTTTTTTCTTTTATGAGAAATCCTTACTACGCCAGTCAAATTTGACATTAAAATCGCAAACGAACGGCTAGTTCTGATTTTTTAATATGTTGTTAGGACCACTACCAGTAGTCTAAATTCAATTTTGCAGCTTCGAAAGACCTGTGCTAATTTTGTAGCACTCGAAAAACCGCGAAATTTTTGCACTTTTTTTGGGTTTTTCAATATAAGTCCTAAACTATGCGTTTCTAAAAAAATATTTTTCTATACTTTTTTAAAGTAGACTAAAATTGCTACAATTTAAGACCAAAACTAGCTCTTTAAATTCAATATTTATTGAGATACAGCTCTCCAAAAATTGACAATTAATTCCAAAAAAGTGAAATTTTAAGATTCGGTCAATTTTAAACCCCTATATCGGGGAAAATACTCATTTTACGAGTAAAGTTAATTGAAAAGATGTTGTAGTAAATATAATTAGCTTTAATTTAAACACTAAACAACGTCTGTAGCCCATATAGTTTACTTACAAATCCTTAAAGTTTAAAAAATACGAAAATTGCAGTTTTCTCTTTAGTTTGTATTGAATGTAATTTGAAAGAAAAAACCATGTACATCCACAAGAAATATGTATTAAAACTATTACTAAGTATTTAAATTAAGTATTTATAATGTTATTTATTCAAGAAAAAAATTATTTATATTATTATTGATATTTATTGATTTTTATGAAACATATTAATCTGTATTAAAATGACATTATGAGTTCCGAGCAATATAAGTCGTAAACTACGCATTTTTGTTTAATATTTTCTATACATTTTTAAAGTAGACTAAAATTGCTACAGTTTGACATCAGAACCAGTTCTGTAGCTTCAATAATTGCCGAGATACAGCTCTCCTAAAATTGAACTTTTTTCAAAAAAAGTGAAAATTTAAGAGTTGGTCAATTTTCGACCGCGATCTTGGGGATAATACTCATTTTATGTGTAGAATTATAGGTAAAAATGTTATAGTAAATCTAATTAACTTTAATTTATGGGTAACACGACATCTCTAGGACATATAGTTTACTCACAAATCTTAAAAGTCCAAAAAATGGGAAAACAATTTTCGTAAATTTGCTCTGCTTAGTTTGGTTTGTGAGTACCTTGAAAGGAAAAACCATGAACATCCACAAGAAATGTACATATAATCTATTATTATAGTATTCATAATGTTATTTATGAAAAAAAATATATTTATTTATCTTATTTTATTGATATTTATGAAGCATATTAACCTGCATTACAAATATATTATTTTTGGTTATAAATAATTGTTCATTAAGGTTTGTGAGTAAACTATATGGCCTAGAGACGTCGTTCCACCCTTAAATTAAAGCTAATTAGATTTACTACAACATTTTGACTATGATTTTACCCTTATAATGAGTATTATCCTCAAAATGGCGGTCGAAAATTGACCAAATCTTAAATTTTCACTTTTTTTGGAAAGAGTTCTATTTTAGGAGAGCTTCTTTATACGGGCCCCCAAACAAATTTTTATACGGGGCCCCGCCAAGGTACGCTACGCCACTGACACACTTCGACCGGTTGGTAGGTAGGTACAAGTATAGTAGAAAACACAGATATACCAGATTTTTCTATAATCGTCTTAAGTAGTAAACAAACGCTTAAAATTTAAACATACACATTATTTTCACTTCAAAAACACACTTTATGTTAGGTTTAAACATGAAAATCTGTTTATTAATATCTATACGAATACGCGAACACGAATAGCGAATATGAAGTCCCACCATAATATTTAATAACTAGCTGACCCCCGCGACTTCGTTCGCGTGTTTATAGGTTTTATATAGGATCGGATCGGATCCCATAATTCTTTTATGTACCTAAAATAAATGTAGCCTAAGTTACTCCCTATAACATCACCTATCTGCCATTGAAAGTTCCGTTAAAATCGATCCAGCTGTTTCAGAGATTAGTTGGAATAAATAGACAGACCAACAAACATAAATTTAAATGCACACCAGTTTAAAATTAGCCGTACGTTCAAAGATCCGGGTCCCAAGTTATTTGAACCCAATACTGAGTCTGAGGGTTGTAATGTGTGTCATTTCTGAACTAAAAAACCTATGACCTTGAAATATTTACGAGACAATACTTAAAGTACCTATTACCTTTCTAGCAAATAAAGAATGAGTTAAATCGAACAACGCGTTAATGAATTACAGCTAAATACACGTTTTAACTTTTATCCCCTATCCCAAGGGAACCGTGCTGAATTTCAGGATAAAAAGTATCCTATATGTTACTCCGTAGTATGAACTTAAATCATACCAAGTTTCATTGCAATCCATTCAGTAGTTTTTGCGTGATGCGCGCACAAACATACAGACAAACAGATAAACAGACAAACAGACAACAATGTCAAAAATAGCTTTTTTACGTTCTACTTATTACTTATCGCTAACATCCCCCAGTTATTATTTAGCAAAAATCTTCAATGTACAGATACGGCAAGTCTACGATTTTATTATATGTATAGAAGATATAGATATACATATGCGCCATCTATATCAAAACTCAGAAGTCAGAACTAACAACTATTGGTGATGTTAGTACGTTTGAAGTACACTAGATGGGGTCATACGTACTAGGAACAAGCATAGAAGAGAGATGCTTTATCTTAGCGTAGTAAAATATATTCATCTCTTCCAGCATTTTAACTTACGAGTTTAAAGAAGCACCAAAAGATGGCTGTGAAATTAAAAATATTGTTTAGTGGCTAAATACAGGCGCAAGTATTCTGCTATATTTTTAAAAGTCCACTCAATTCTTTGTACGAACTGTACTTTTTACCCGACTGGGTTATGTGTTTCACCTGTGTATGTCCATTCCTATGTCCGCGTGTAACTAATCAACGGCTCAACGGATTTTGATAAATGATACGTCATTAGATTTGTCTTCATGACGCGAGTGTTATAGGGTACCTAAATTTAAAAAAAAATTAAAATGGCGGACTTTATGCGCTTTAATGTGCGAGCTGAAAAAAATTTTTTTCTTCAAGACCCTCGAGTGGGGTATCAAAATGAAGGGATTTAAAAGGCAAATACAAAAATGTATACAATTATATATTTGAAAATAAGTTGGAGTGATAAATCACAGAAAATGACCGTTTCCTATGTCAGTTCGTAACTACTCAACGACTCAACTTATTTTGATAAATGATACGTCATTAGATTTGTCTTAACAGCGCAAATGTTACTGGGTACATAAAATTAATAAAAATTCAAAATGGCGGATTTTATGCACTTTAATGTGCGAGCTGAAAAAAATTTTTTTCCTCAAGACCCTCGAGTGGGGTATCAAAATAAAGGGCTTTAAAAGGCAAATACGAAAATATATACAATCTATGTGTTTGTAATCAGTTTGGAGTGACAAATCATAGAAAACAAAATAAATAACAACTACACTGTGAGTAAATTGGTGGTAATTTATTTAAGATCCCTTCCCACTCCACTCTACTACATTCCAAATAATCCCCCCTACCCCTCCCCCCTTCCCATCAATTATTGTAACACTAATAATTTAACCTTAAATCGCCAAACACTAAAATAATACAATAATATTATGAAGGACCTTATTAAAGTTGCTAGTGTTTAACAGATGGCGCTAATAGTGATCTTAAACGCGCTATTACCTACACGCGGAGTGACACAGGCCTGTCTCTTGTAAAAATATGCATCTAAAAATTTTTCATAGTTTTGCACTAAAAACCAAGAAATAAATTACGTAATTAAAAAAACTAAAAACCCGACTGCGTAAAACAAACTAGTTCTGGTAACTGAAAAGCAAAAAACAAGCTTTGTACTTTATAAACTAGAATTTGATAAGATCATAAACATAATTAATGTTAGAAAATGTATGACAGGCGGGGGCATTACTTAGCCAACTACTCAGGACTATTAGTTCGCCCCCGCATGCCATACATTTTCTAACATTAATAATGTGCCTCCTGTGACAGGTGATACAAGTCAAAAATCACCATTTTACAGGAGAGCAAAAACAAGATTAAAAAAATTCTAGTTCGCGATCTAATTGGGCTAGGTTAAACTTGAGTGCTTTCTTTTGTAGATAAAAACATTCACTTTCACCGTGTATTTAAATTTTTGCGGTAAATATTATAGTTTTAAAGTAATTCTTGAAAAACCTGTGAGTTGTACCTTTTTTAATTTCTAATCGATGCTAAAATTACGTGATAAATGATACAAGTACAGTTAAATTACGTTACACCTATATATTGTCTTCGTGTAAATTGATATACATAAAGTAAAAATATCTAATAACTCATTAGAATAATTGTGCCTCCTGTGACAGGTGATACAAGTCAAAAATCACCATTTTACAGGAGAGCAAAAACAAGATTAAAAAAATTCTAGTTCGCGATCTAATTGGGCTAGGTTAAACTTGAGTGCTTTCTTTTGTAGATAAAAACATTCACTTTCACCGTGTATTTAAATTTTTGCGGTAAATATTATAGTTTTAAAGTAATTCTTGAAAAACCTGTGAGTTGTACCTTTTTTAATTTCTAATCGATGCTAAAATTACGTGATAAATGATACAAGTACAGTTAAATTACGTTACACCTATATATTGTCTTCGTGTAAATTGATATACATAAAGTAAAAATATCTAATAACTCATTAGAATATATTCCCAACAAAATGGTGCTCAAACAAAGGATAAATGTAATATCTCAAAGATGAGATTTTTTTACTTATCAGTCCCCTATTTTAACAATTTAGCTGAATTGTATCAGTTTGCTAAAATTTTGGTCTTCTGAAAAATGTGTTAAATAATACAACTCGTGTTATACCCCTCACTAAAATGCATTTTTATGGTGCAAATAAATACAAGTTTTACAAAAATAAATCAACGTTTGTGAAACTTCTTCTAAACCAATAATTCACTAATAAAATACTAGCTGATGCCCACAACTTCATTTCGGGTGTATTCTTAGAAGTATTTTATATCGATTTCCAGGATGTAAACTGCAAAAATATAAAGGTTTATATCTTCAATATGATGGACTCCCACACAAAGATTTAACCCCTATTTCAACCCCTTCAAGCCTTTATTTCGCAACAAAAGATAACTTATGTTGGTCTCCAAAGTCTAATTTATCTCTGTTCCAAATTTCATCAAAATCGGTTTTGCGGTTTAGGCGTGAAAGCATAATATACAGATAGACAGAGTTACATTCGCATTTATAATATTAGTATGGATTAAGTCCTTACATATTATGAAACTGGCGTTTTATCGAACTGGCTACTATGATCTCATATATCTTGGCGTATTCCAAATTTAAATTTATTTCTTTAGTGGTTTATGTATTTGTTTTTTGAATCTAGTGATTCATTTGTTTTCGCTCAATTTGATTTTTCTTTGACATCGATCTGTTCAAAAAATGGAAAACTTATCGCATTATTTACGAATACGAGTTCCACAGTGGCACCAGTACTGCAAAAACAACTCGAAGGATTAATGATGAGTATGGGGAAACCCTTACTGTAAAAGAAAGCATGGTACGATTTTTGTTCCAACGTTTTTGTTCTGGAAATTTTGACCTAAAAACAAACCCCGTGGACGGCTGGAAACCCTAGTTGACAATGAAGAATTAAAGATGATTGTGGTAGCGGATCTATCGCAAACTATGTTAGAGTTAGTGGCAGGCTTCGGTGTGAGTGATATAATAATATTAATTCACTTAAAACAAATTTGAAAAGTGAAAAACTCGAGAAATTGGTACCTACCGCATGAATTGAGTGGAGCACACTAACAAACACGCATTAAGTGCTGCGTTACATTACTCAATTGTCACAATAACGACGGAATTTTGAATCGTATTGTTATCAGTGATGAAAAATGGTGTACGACAGTCGGAAATGCTTATCACAGTGGTTGAATCCAAGAGAACTGGCGAAACCCAACTGGTGAAACTGTCCCAAACGAAAGTTGACTCAGAAAAAACTACTGGTGTGTTTTTGGTGGACCAGTGCTGATATCATACACTATGGCTTCCTAAGATCTGGCCAGACAATAAAGATAGATCAACAATTTCAAACCATGATGGAAACGTCAGCAGTTAAACAACCGAAACTGGTCATTTCTCTTGCCCAATGCTGTTAACTTATATCAACGATAGACCTCATACTTCACAACAGACAGTCGATAAATTAAAGGTGCTGCGATTGAAATATCTCCAACACCCATCACTCTCCCCGGGAGTTCAACAGATTACTACTTTTTTCGGTATTCAGTCAATTTCTTGCAAGGAAAACAATTCAATAACAAAGTCCTAATATTTTAAAACTCTGTAAAACTCATGATCGCGCTCCTGAATAAAGCATAGCAAAACAGATATTACTTCTTATCGGTTGAAACAGTAATCTTGAAGTGGTAGGCTATTGGTACTGTCTTTATTGTAATCGTAATATTTTCTTTGGTATGCAAAACAGATCGAACATCATACCACATCAACTTTTCAATGCAAGAGTAAGAAATTGCTTGAAAACATGTTGAATCATAAGTCATTTAGATAACAGTACCTACCTAAACTTTGCTGTTTTGTTTGAAGCTGTACGCACTAGTTGGTACCAATCTCTTTGCAAGTGAATAACCATACTCATGTGCTTCTTCTTACGCTCAATTAACGCATGGTTGGTGTCAATCTCCATAAGAGTATGACTTGACGATTTCACTTGTATCATTTAGCACGTCTCCTTCTTCATACATTTTTTCTAGATTTGGTTTGAGTTTTAGATACAATTCAATTTATATTCGTTTACACAGATAATGTTGATTTGTACACAATGATGCAAGTCGAGATGTATCACTGATCACAAATTAGGCATAAATTTAGATTGTGATTATTAGGTATATGTATAATTGTACCCTAATCAGTTTTGAAAAAAATCTGTTCAAAGTGATATAACTCTAATTATATCAATATTCACGATAAATATACTAAAAATAAAATGTGAAAATTAATATAATCGCACTTATACCACGAAGCACGAAAAATAATGCATGCAGAAAATTACTTATTGAGGTTACAACTTGAAATATATCTATATGCACGATATTTTTGCAAAAATGCTGCCACTTATATCACTTTGCACAAAATTATCCCGAAACTATTATAGTTAGAAGAACGTGGGTTAGACCAAAAAAAAACTAATTTTTTTCTGATCATTTCTATGTAAAAATCTCAAAAAGGGTACAACTCGACTTAGATCACTCATCACAGGAGGCACAATTATATTCCCAACCCAATGGTGCTCAAACAAAGGATAAATGTAATATCTCAAAGATGAGATTTTTTTACTTATCAGTCCCTTATTTTAACAATTTAGCTGAATTGTATCAGTTTGCTAAAATTTTGGTCTTCTGAAAAATGTGTAAAATAATACAACTCATGTTATACCCCTCACTAAAATGCATTTTTATGGTGCAAATAAATACAAGTTTTACAAAAATAAATCAATGTTTGTGAAACTTCTTCTAAACCAATAATTCACTAATAAAATACTAGCTGATGCCCACAACTTCATTTCGGGTGTATTCTTAGAAGTATCTTATATCGATTTCCAGGATGTAAACTGCAAAAATATAAAGGTTTTTATCTTCAATATGATGGACTCCCACACAAAGATTTAACCCCTATTTCAACCCCTTCAAGTCTTTATTTCGCAACAAAAGATAACTTATGTTGGTCTCCAAAGTCTAATTTATCTCTGTTCCAAATTTCATCAAAATCGGTTTTGCGGTTTAGGCGTGAAAGCATAATATACAGATAGACAGAGTTACATTCGCATTTATAATATTAGTATGGATTAAGTCCTTACATATTATGAAACTGGCGTTTTATCGAACTGGCTACTATGATCTCATATATCTTTGCGTATTCCAAAATTAAATTTATTTCAAAAGTGGTTTATGTATTTGTTTTTTGAATCTAGTGATTCATTTGTTTTCGCTCAATTTGATTTTTCTTTGACATCGATCTGTTCAAAAAATGGAAAACTTATCGCATTATTTACGAATACGAGTTCCACAGTACACCAGTGGCACCAGTACTGCAAAAATTGAGTGGAGCACACTAACAAACACGCATTAAGTGCTGCGTTACATTACTCAATTGTCACAATAACGACGGAATTTTGAATCGTATTGTTATCAGTGATGAAAAATCGTGTACGACAGTCGGAAATGCTCATCACAGTGGTTGAATCCAGGAGAACTGGCGAAACCCAACTGGTGAAACTGTCTCAAACGAAAGTTGACTCAGAAAAAACTGCTGGTGTGTGTTTGGTGGACCAGTGCTGGTATCATACACTATGGCTTCCTAAGATCTGGCCAGACAATAAAGATAGATCAACAATTTCAAACCATGATGGAAACGTCAGCAGTTAAACAACCGAAACTGGTCATTTCTCTTGCCCAATGCTGTTAACTTAGACCAACGCTAGACCTCATACTTCACAACAGACAGTCGCTAAATTAAAGGTGCTGCGATTGAAATATCTCCAACACCCATCACTCTCCCCGGGAGTTTGCTTCAACAGATTAATACTTTTTTCGGAATTTAGTCAATTTCTTGCAAGGAAAACAATTCATTAAAAAGTCCTAATATTTGAACTCTGTAAAACTCATGATCGCGCTCCTGAATAAAGCATAGCAAAACAGATATTACTTCTTATCGGTTGAAACAGTAATCTTGAAGTGGTAGGCTATTGGTACTGTCTTTATTGTAATCGTAATAGCGTAAGCTTTACCTCGTTTCAAACAATCCATAGTCTTGTATTCATCATCCTTGAATTCATTTTGTGTAAGAAAAACGGGGAATATTTTCTTTGGTATGCAAAACAGATCGAACATCACACCACATCAACTTTCCAATGCAAGAGTAAGAAATTGCTTGAAAACATGTTGAATCACAAGTCATTTAGATAACAGTACCTACCTAAACTTTGCTGTTTTGTTTGAAGCTGTACGCACTAGTTGGTACCAATCTCTTTGCAAGTGAATAACCATACTCATGTGCTTCTTCTTACGCTCAATTAACGCATGGTTGGTGTCAATCTCCATAAGAGTATGACTTGACGATTTCACTTGTATCATTTAGCACGTCTCCTTCTTCATACATTTTTTCTAGATTTGGTTTGAGTTTTAGATACAATTCAATTTATATTCGTTTACACAGATAATGTTGATTTGTACACAATGATGCAAGTCGAGATGTATCACTGATCACAATTTAGGCAAAAATTTAGATTGTGATTATTAGGTATATGTATAATTGTACCCTAATTAGTTTTGAAAAAAATCTGTTCAAAGTGATATAACTCTAATTATATCAATATTCACGATAAATATACTAAAAATAAAATGTGAAAATTAATATAATCGCACTTATACCACGAAGCACGAAAAATAATGCATGCAGAAAATTACTTATTGAGGTTACAACTTGAAATATATCTATATGCACGATATTTTTGCAAAAATGCTGCCACTTATATCACTTTGCACAAAATGATCTCCAAAACTATAATAGTTAGAAGAACGTGGGTTAGACCAAAAAAAAGCTAATTTTTTTCTGATTATTTCTATGTAAAAATCTCAAAAAGGGTACAACTCGACTTAGATCACTCATCACAGGAGGCACAATTATTATGTTTATGATCTTATCAAATTCTAGTTTATAAAGTACAAAGCTTGTTTTTTGCTTTTCAGTTACCAGAACTAGTTTGTTTTACGCAGTCGGGTTTTTAGTTTTTTTAATTACGTAATTTATTAACATTGAGTTATCTATGGGGATAAGTAATAGAACGTAAAAAGCTATTTTTGAAATTTTTGTCTGTTTGTCTGTTTGTCTGTTTATCTGTTTGTCTGTTTATCTGTTTGTCTGTTTGTCTGTATGTTTGTACGATTTGCATCACGCAAAAACTACTGAATGGATTGAAATGAAACTTGGTACGATTTAAGTTCATACGGAGTAACATATAGGATACTTTTGATCCCGAAATTCAGCACGGTTCCCTTGGGAGAGGGGATGAAAGTCAAAATGTGTACTTAGCTGTAATTCAATAACGCGTGGTCCGATTTCATTCATTCTTTTTTACACGCTTTATATTAGCTTCACCGGTATGTATGTTTGTAACCGACTTCTTTGAACGCGATTTTGACCCACTTTAAACGGTCAGATTTCATTCCAACTTTGTAGATTTATCGAGGACCGATGACAATACACTAATTTGATAAGATTATTTCATTATTTAATTTGGAAAATAAGATTTTGTGTTCATTTATCAAAAGTCGTCGGTAAGGAAAAACAATAAACATTCAAAATCGCACGGTAACTAACTGTAACTAGGGTAAACAGAATAGATGTCACACACAACTAAAATCTAAGCACAAAACGCACGATGCGAAGATAAAACAATATTAAAACAAAATAATAATAATATTATTAATTAGTACTTATTTACTTTAATCATCTTGTACGATTTACAATAAAAAACAAATAAAATAATTTATTAATAACTAATATCTGTTGTATTTAAAGTGACATGATTTTTTTAGTGTTTTATAAATAAACCAAACTAAAAAGTAAAAAATAAATAATAGTTTAAAAAAACTAAAAAACACGCTTTTTATAGAAAACCAAACTAAAAAATAGAAAATAAATTTTAATAAATATAAATTAATAATAGTGTGCATATGAAAAAAATGTATTTTATTTAAAAAAAGCGTGGGGTGCTTTTAAGATATTATCGAAATGATAATCCTCTATACACCCATGCACCCCACGGTTTTTTTAAAATAAAATACATTTTTTTCATATGCACACTATTATTAATTTATATTCATTAAAATTTATTTTCTATTTTTTAGTTTGGTTTTCTATAAAAAGCGTGTTTTTTAGTTTTTTTAAACTATTATTTATTTTGTTAGAAAGTAGATACTTTAAAGATTACCGGCTAATCTCTAAACGGCTATATCGATTTTGATGGACATTCACTGGCGGATGTTTACATTTTGATCTACCTAAACATCCGCCAGTGAACTTTTAACAGTTTTTAGCAAAGGTATGAGCTCAAAGGAGCTTAGGAAAGACAAAATGATTCCCAAGGGATGTTTAAAAACCAATATCCACGCGAACGAAGTCGCGGGTTTCCGCTTGTAAAAAATAAAGTTTAAAGATGCAACCTAAGTAGGTACAAGATTCTATACCTATCGTGCACAACTCGGGTTTAATGTCCCGCGAGCGGCGCGGCGGTCAGCCGGTGACAACTATGGCGTCAGATGATTGCATTACATTGACAACTTTTAAGAATAGGTACACTGGAAATAATATTTTAAATTTTTTCGCATTTTTTATTGTGGTATCTTGTCAGTAATCATCTTAATAATATACCTACACATCTGTTTTCGTTTCCGATATATGATATACTTAGTCGACTTGAACTAGTGATGCAGACCTACATATATCAGCGTCTAATAATCACACTAATATTATAAAGGGGAAAGTGTATGTGTGTGTGTTTGTGTGTGTGTGTGTGTGGTTGTGTGTGTATGTTTGTTACTCATTAACGCCGCAACTACTGAACCGATTTGGCTGAAATATTGAATGGAGACAGATTACGCCCTGACTTAACACATAGGCTTTTCACTTTTTTTCCTGAAAAATTCCACAGTTCCCACGGGATTTTGAAAAACATAAATCTATAGCTACAGCTACGAGTATAATATATAGATTACTATAGCAAACTTCCTTGAAAGTAGGTATAAAGGTAGGAAAAGGGAGCGGGAACAGGAACCGGAAATCTACGATTCCGTTGGGATTTGTGAAAAACCGAAATTCACACGGGCGAAGCCGCGGGCAGAAGCTAGTGATTGTCTAAATGTATCTTATTGCTGTAAATGTATTATTAAACTTACCAAGTTACCGTGTAACTACGAGGGTTATAAACGCGCCCTGGTCTGAGAGGAGCCCACAATAAACTCAACCGGGTTTACATAAGAGTAAGTAATTTATATGGATCGATTCGGCAGTTAGGCTACAATGTACCTTAAAATAATGATGTCCCAACAGTTTATATTTTTTGAAGCAGAAAATCTAGATACTACTGCATTATTATATCGAGACCAGCAATTTTTATCATCGAAGTTTTTAGGGTTCCGTAGTAAACAAAGAACCCTTATAGTTTCGCCATGTCCGTCCGTCCGTCTGTCTGTCCGTCCGTCCGTCCGTCCTCGGTTAATCTCAGAGACTATTAGTGCTAGAAATCTGTAATTTAACATGGGTTTAAATATAATCACGCCGACAAAGTGGTGAAATAAAATTTTGATAAATATTTTTTTTAGGGTAGCTCCCCTACATGTAAAGTGGGGATGAATATTTTTTTTCTTGTCTACCCCATAGTGTGGGGTATCGCTGAATAGGTCTTTTAAAAATACTGTGGATGTGGGAACATCATTTTTCGATTTCTAGATCTGTTTGTAAAATATGATGTTTTAAAGTGCTAATTTTTATTAGAGTCAAGAATCCCCCCCCCCCCCTCTATCAGCCAAATGGCAGTATATAGGAACTTGAAAAAATTCACAGCAGTAGTAGTTAGGTATATAATTATAATCAATTTTAAAGGAAAACTATCATGTTTAAGTAGGGTTCACAGGTTAAGGAGTTATATCTGTTTTTCGAGGATTGTGACTACGGAACCCTACACTGCGCGTGGCCCGCCACGCACTTGGCCGGTTTTTTATACAGAGATAAGAAGATGTACGTATTCAATCATGTCAATATTGTATCAAGGTACGTCCAGTGTGATATTTTTAGCTTTATTTACACTATCAGCAATAACCACAGCATGTTGTTGTATGAACCTGTATGTGCATTGTGCAATCACCGCCTTATAATCCATACTAATATTATAAATGCGAAAGGGTGTCTGTCTGTCTGCTAGCCTTTCACGACCCAACAGTGTAACCGATTTTGATGAAATTTGGTACAAAGGTAGCTACATCCCGGGGGATATAGGACATAGGCTACTTTTATCCCGGAAAAGCAAATAAGTAGTACCCACAGGATTTTAAGAAACCTAAATACACGCGGACGAGGTCGCAGGCATCATCTAGTATAATATATATTATGCACTTACTGTAGCTGGAAGTCTGCATTATTATCACATGAAAAACATTAATTACAATTACTGATTAGTGGCAAGGGGTCACGACTCAGAGATATTTTAACTGACTTCAAAAAGGAGCGACGGCTTGACGTGCTCTCCGAGGCACGGGGGTGTATCTAACACCGCCAACTTCCAACTCCGGGCTGGCACTGAGAATTTCTTGACAGAAAAACCCAAATACTTACATCATATTTTCTCAGCTAATCGAACGCACTATACGCGCTTTTAACGTCCCACTGCTGGGCACAAGCCTATTATCCTCTCTCGTAGGAGAAAGGGATTTAGAGATTAGACCCGCCACGCTGCTCCAATGCGGGTTGGCGGGCTTTAACGACCAACTACCACCTCCGGACTGGTACTGAGAATCTCTTAACAGAAAAACTCAATAAGTACCTAACAATTATTATTTGCTCAACCCGGGAATCGAACCCGGGACCTCGTGAGCCACAGTCGAACAAGCTAACCACTAGACCAACGAGGCAGTAGTAATTTATACATAAATGATAAAATATGATAATGCGTATATTTTTTGCGTGCAAGGTTCCACCTTAGCGCGTTGTATACGTAAGTGTTGTCAGATAGAGTCGATACCACAGCAGGGGCAGACATGTTTGTTACGAACGCTGTTGTTGTGTTGCTCAGTGTTGTGGTGAACTGTTGCTATGGTTACAGAGTGCTCCTGGTGTTCCCGATCCCGGGGAAGAGTCACTCTATACTCGGCGAGGGGTACGTGAGGCATTTGTTAGCGGCTGGCCACGAGGTACTTAATAAATAACCTTTTCTACTAAATCAGATTATTATATCTATTACTTATAATATAATATTATACTGTGGCCGATTCTGTTGTACACAATCTCTAAATCTAAACTAAAATGACAGGTCTAAATATATTCCTGTCTCTTTCACAATCCTCCCTGTTGAAGGGGATAGCACTATTTTTAAACCTGTCAATTTAGTTTAGGTTTAGAGATTGTGTACAACAGAATTAGCCACATTGTGTATTACTAATTGACTTTATAAAAAGGAGGTTATCTTAATATCTATTATATTTTATTTATTAGACAGGTTAACAATGTAATATTATTAGAACTAGTTCAGAGGTGTTTGGTTTTTGCTTTATTATTTAGATTTAATTTTTTTTTTAGATTCGGCACTAGATTCAGTCAGCTGATTGTTATAGCTTGCTGGATTTTATTATATCTATTGTCTTGTTTATCTCTTTTTTTTTCTCTATCTCATACTTACAATTTTTTATATAGCAAGCTGTGGTACCTAATCTCTAAGTGGGTCTACAATATAATAGCATCATTATTTTTTCAATGTTGTCAGTTTACTCATGTTTTTTTTTGTAACCTGTTGATTGTCCTTTTTAAATAAATTAAAAAAATAGAATTGATATATCGGGTGTAGACCTAACCCGCACTGCAAAATTTATTCGCGCGATTTTTATTCGTGCGGTTTATTTTATATTTTTTCGAGAATTTTAAATCGCAAGTGCGTGCAGCTTCATACATTTTCAATATGTCACAGAATTCTGCGAAAAAACACGCGACTCGCGAGATTGAATTTCGCAGTACGTGCTAGGCCATCTTACTCTTATCCAAATCAGATTATTTTATTCTATTATCTATACCTATATCGACTTCATAAAAAATAGATTATCTTTTTATTAGACAGGTGTACTGTGTAGTATTATTATTAGAATTGATATGAGTGTAAGGGAACCGCTATCGAAAACGGAGACAGCCTGTAACAGTTAGTGATTATCACTGACGAGATAAGTATGTACCACAAAAAAAAAATGCGCCAAAAAAATAATTTTAAATATTTGCTGTATTTTTTAAAAGCTGATGCTAGAGGTCAACGAACGTCGGATAATTCATACAGAAAGTTCTATCTATTAGGACTTCCAGACAAACATAATATGTAGTTCTACAAAATTTTATAGGTGTATGCATCTTTAAGTTTGTATGAATGTATGTTTGTCAACGTATTTCTCCGAAACTATTAGGTACCTAAACTATTGTGACTATTTCTTTTATTGCCTTCAGTGCAATTTTCGTCCAAATCTCTTCTGTAGTTTTCAAGATGTGCACACTTAAGTATCCCTTTTCAGTTATTTTTTTGACGTGATACCTAACATCTTATAGATCGATGAACGCCGGCTGCATGTACGAAAAAGTGTCACGTGTCACCTGTGCCAAGCGTGCAAGCAAGAGCGCGGAACAAGCGACGTATAATTTATCAAAATTGGTTGAGCCGTTAAGTAATTACGAACTGACATAGGAAACGGTCATTTTATACGATTTATCACTCCAAATTGTTTCCAAATATATAAGTTGTATACATTTTAGTATTCGCCTTTTGAATCCCTTTATTTTGATACCCCACTCGAGGGTCGTGAAGAATTTTTTTTTCCAGCTCGCACAATAAAGCGCATAAAGTCTTTTTTTTTTAAATTTAGGTACCCATTGGCACTCGCGTCATCGAGACAACTCTAATGACGTATCATTTATCAAAATCCGTTGAGCCGTTGATTAGTTACAAGCGGACATAGGAATGGACATACATACACACAGGTGAAACACATTTACTCAGTCGGGTAATAAAAAATAAAAATGGTGGAGATTCTCAATTCGTTGGAACCTTTTTCTTCTAGGTATCTATATGTTTCCCGATTACTCAAAGACGGCTGGACCGATTTGTAAAATGCTTCTTTTGTTTGAAAAAGTATACTTCCCAGGTGTACACCATAGTCATCAAGTCAGGATCTGATGATGGGATCCCGGAGAAATCAAGGGAACTCTTTAAATTTTATGGTAGGTATATTGAACCCGGTTAATTTTTCTTTGCGTGTTGCCAGTGATGACTTACGGATCTGAGACATGGTCGCTAACAATAGGCCTCATAAGAAGGCTCAGGGTCACTCAGCAGGCGATGGAGAGAGCTATGCTCGGAGTATCCCTGCGGGATCAAATCAGAAATGAGGAGATCCGCAGGAGATCCAGAGTCACCGACATAGCTCATCGAGTCGCGAAGCTGAAGTGGCAATGGGCGGGGCACATTGCTCGAAGAACCGATGGACGTTGGGGTCCCAAGGTGCTTGACTGGCGACCTCGCACCGGCAAACGAAGCGTGGGAAGACCCCCCACTAGATGGACAGACGATCTCAAGCGAATCGCTGGCAGCCGCTGGAAACAAGCGGCGCAAGATCGTGTTCTGTGGCGATCCTTGCAAGAGACCTATGTCCAGCAGTGGACGTCTATTGGTTGAGACGACGAATTTTTCTTAAAATATGTAGCTCATTTGACCATTGTTATCGTTGCGACATCTTACACAATTGTAAGTAGTTACAGCTGTTTTGAATGTTATTTTTACAAATATGAAGAAGTGAGGTAATAATGGTGATAATTACTAACATACTAACTACAACCACGAGGTGCCAAACGCATCCGTCTGTGAAGAACTCAGTCTGGTTTTATTTTTATTATCACCTACTCATAATAACATGATTTAAACTTAGTGGAACTAAGTAGATATTTGCTATTTAGAAGAACCTATGTCCATGGTTTTTAGGGTTCCGTACCCAAAGGGTAAAAACGGAGCCCTATTAATGTAACTCTGCTGTCTGTCTGTCTGTCCGCGTGGCACAGGTTTCTAGCTCGTAGACGAAATGAGTCACAAACTTGGAATTTTGGTAAAAACGTTGACCCAAAACCAAATATTGAGCTACAAATAGAATTCAATTATTTCTGAGAAAGGAGCCGGATTTTTTTTTACCCTAGCATGTGGGCTATCATTGTTTAGAACTGCTTGCGTAGAGTACGAATAACTATATAATTTTTTTAAAATCAAAAAACAAGGAAATGCTTGACCGTCAAAGTTGTCAGTTTTAGACCATTTTGACCATTTTTGACGGGGGCTATCTCAAAAACCAGTTAGAAACATGAAATTTCAGTATATTATGTAACATAAGTAATATACTGTATTTAATCAAAAAATACTGAATCAACGATTCATAAAGTAGTAGTTTGTAAGCTGTGATAAAAAAACAAACATTTTTGGGTATATTTTTCACGGTTTGTTGCGATGTCTAGCTCGGAAATGAAATATTTCTTACACCCAAAATATTATGTTAATAATTATGTACGAAATCCTAAAAGAGCGTGGTCCGACTCGCACTTGGCCAGTTTTTTATCTTAAATAAAATAATCTTTTACACTATAAGAAGAATTTTGAATTGAAGTAATCTAAAAACGAATAGATCACTGACAGTAATCATAACGTAAATTCTGCACTCTTATGTAAAAATTGTTATGCAAATTATTTTAAAATTATATTATATATATTATATACTTTAAGCTACTAAATTTTTTTAAATGTAGAAACGATGGCGCTCAATATACCTACCTAAGAGAATACTAATTATTTGTACAAAGGTAATACTGAAACGTAAACCATTCGAATGGCTATTATTTAATTGTTTCATAGTGTGGCTGAATATTAAACCAAAATATTAATCAATCATAGCAATTATAATCTGGACATTTTTTAATTAATAATTGTGTATTTTAATTACCCATAGATATTTTTGTGAATCTTTTGATTGCATGTTGACTGTTGGAATTTTGCAATAAATTCCATTAAATTGTAGTTATAATAATAATAGGTAATAATTTATTATTGTGACATTGCGTGCCGTAAGGTATTTGGCTGTAGGTACATCTGAAGTAGATTAAAGACCTACCTGTACTTAACATTAATCCATTAATCCTAACTTTATAAATACGAAAGTGAGTTTGTTTGTCTGTTTGTTAAGATTTAACGTCTTAACCACTGCACCGATTTTGACGAAAGGTACTGAGATAGACTAGACCTTGGTTCCTTGATTTCGATGGGATTTTCACCAGCGCGCGGGTGAAGGATTAGAATATAATAGAATACAGTACAAGTATAAATTGAAAATTTAAAAAAAACCCCGACATTTTGTGGTGGCGGCCATCTTGGATTTGCATAGTGCTATTTTACAAGTCAAGCCCTTTCATTTGATACCCATATTGAGGGCGTTGTGATAAAATATGTAATCCGCCATTTTGTAGCGGCGGCCATCTTGGTCCGATTTTCATCAAACATAGCTAACAACACTCTCGACTAATTCACCTTTCAAACAAAAAAAACCGCATTCAAATCGGTCCACCCGTTTGAGCGCCACAGGGGAACAGACAGACACACACACACACACACACACACATACACACACACACACACACACACACACAGACACGTTACGATACATTTTCGCGACCTAATCGCTGAACCGATATTGACGTAATTCGGCACAAATGACTTTTTATGCCGGGAAAATATGCCAAATTAATTTTGACATATTTTCCCGGCATAAAAAGTATCTCAAAATTTCAAAGAGCCCCGCGGACCCTTTCCGAAAAGATAAAAAACGAGGTTTAGCTGTAACCAGCTTTTATTGTTCGCTGCTTTGCTGATGCTGCTTACGCTGGATTAAAATGTTAAATTCCATACGGTATTACTCATCATATTGCACCTATACCAATTTTAATTATGTTAGGTAGGCTCGCCATTGACCCCCAATGTTAATTACACGGACCCCTCAGGGGTCCATGGTTAAGAAACCCTGTTGTAGAGAGTAGGTACTAACTTGTTAAATTTACAACTGCGGGCATAAAGATACTATAGATATAAGGTAGTTAAAATAACTGGCCAAGTGCGAGTCAGACTCGTGGCCCGAGGGTTCCGTACTCCAGAGGTAAAAGTATTTAACGTAATGTGTTTTTCATTCCTTCTTTATGAACCGCAAAATTAACTTTGTTTGTAAAGGTTTATTGTTAATATCAAAAAAATATGATAGTAAGAGCGTTGATTTTATTTTTCCTGTAAAATATACATAAATTTCTAATGACCATCTATTTCAAAATTTTCGATTGGTAAACTTTGGAGATAAGGGGAAGGGAAACAGAATTTTTTTTGACATTTTGCACAATAAATCAAAAACTATTATGCACAACCTATAGGGTACTTCCGGTTGATCTAGAGTTGTCAGTTTTGGTTAAAAGCAAGGTCTTATAGCACAAGTAAAGAAAAAGCTCCGAAAAATAAAAAAAATTTAAAATGAAGGTATATTTTGGTACTTACAAGTTTTCGCAAAATTTAAATTTGCTCATATCTTTTTATCGTGTTAACTCAGGACCTTGATTATTATATACTTAATAGGAACTATAGACATCAGTATCTGGTATAAATTTCAATTTCCTAGGTCCACTCGTTACTCAGAAAATCGGTGGTGACCGACGAACAGACAGACGGACAAGAGAGTGATCTTCGTGAGAGAGAGAGAGGTTCCTTTTTTACTTTTGAGGTACGAAACCCTAATATCTATAGAGGTACAGAATCCTTATTACAATACTAGCTGATCCCCGCAACTTCGTTCGCGTAGAAATAAGGTTTTTATATAGGATCGGATCGGATCCCATGATTCTTTTATGTACCTAAACTAAATGTAGTCTAAGTTACTCCTTATAACATTAAAAGTCCCATTAAAATTGATCCAGCCATTTCGGAGATAAGCTGGAACAAATAGACAGACCGACAAACATAAATTTAAACGCACACCAGTTTATAATAAGCCGTACGTATAAAGATCCGGGTCCCAAGTTATTGGAACCCAATAAATGCCTGTCATTTCTAAACTAAAAAACCTATGACCTTGAAATATTTACGGGACAATACTTAAAGTACTACCTTTTTAACAAAAAAAGAATGAGTGAAATCGAACAACGCGTTAATGAATTACAGCTAAATACACGTTTTAACTTTCATCCCCTCTCCCAAGGGAACCGTGCTGAATTTCAGGATAAAAAGTATCCTATAACCTACCTCGGAGTACAAACTCAAATCGTACCAAGTTTCATTCGAATCCATTCAGTAGTTTTGGCGTGATGCGCGGCCAAGATACAGACAGACAGACAGACAGACAGACAGACAGACAGACAGACAAAAATGAAAAAAATTGCAGTTTTGGCTTCAGTATCGATTATAGAGTGCCCTCCAATAAAAATTTTCAAAATATCTTCAATGTACAGAATTGGATCTGTTACAGTTTTATTATATTATAGATATTTGTTTTCTTATACAATATATGACGGAACAAATTAATGCGGAACAACTAATAAATAAACTGTTTTTACGGTAATCGTAGATCGGAAGCAATTATTATTTTTTTAATTGACGCGCCCTTTTCCCCAAAATATTATGTTGTTCATAATTATGTATGGAACCCTAAAAGAGCGAGGCCCGACTCGCACTTGGCTAGTTTATAAATATCCTTGAATTTATTAAGACTTTATTTTATAGCCTCGGATAAGCCAAGAATAAATAAAAAAGTGATGTATCGCATACGGCGGTTTTTTATTAATCAGCATACAGATATCCGTGCTTGAAATATTTATTTACTTATTTGTAACCTAAAACAAATACCTACCATAATACTTATTATGTACAAAAAATTACAATGAAATATCAGTTTACTGTAACATAAGAGCGGGAAGTAGGTTATTGTTACAAAAGAGTAAGTGATTGACGTTTGTTTACCTATATTGTGGCGAATTTGCGCCCGTATACCATTTACATGACGTCATGTATTGTAATACGACCTTTTTCAATACATACATTTGTGAGAAAAAAGGTAAATAACATAGAGTACCTATTTGCTCTAAATAGTCCAGTGTTGTTGTGTCCAGTCCACATTTGCTAGTCATAACAAAACTTTCGTCAGAAGTAATTTTATTGCTATTCGTAGAGATTTTCGAAATATGAGCAAAAAAACTAAAAAGGGACCTTTTAGGTCCCTTTTTAGTTTTTTTGCTCATTATATATTCATTATACTCTTAAACATCCAATATCTCCTAAAGTAATAAACTTAGAGTAAAAATGCAAGAGACCTTATTTGTGGCAAATTGTATATAAAAACTTTTATCTGAAGTACCTAATTATAATGCTATTTGTAGAGATTTTCGTGTGATGAGAAAAAAACCGAAAAAAGGGACAAAATTAAAAATGGCGGCTGGTTATGGGTCCCCCATATGGGATTTTTGGATATATTCAAGAGAAAGGCCCAAAAAATAAATACATTTGGTTAATTTTTAAAACTATAGGATATTTTTCCTAGATTTAATAGGCTAAATGCACTGAGTGCGCAAAATGTTTATCACGCTGACTGACGGTCTTACCCCCACCAGAAGTGCAGCTGACGATTTTTTTTATTATTTTAAAAGTGTGAAAATTCTGCTGCATAAATTTCATAAGGTATAAAATAACTTTATTTGTCAAAATTTTAATGCACTTCATGCGCGTAGCGGACGTATAACCCACCCTCGGCGGTGCAGCTGACGATTGATTCTGCATCAAAAATGATTGAAACAATGATTTAAGACCATTTTTGTCCGGGATAAAATCACTCGGAGCGCTTTGATTTTCAAGCACTTTCACATCCTCTCACTCTTAACTCCACCACTGGTGCGGCAGCTGACGTACGGAGCTGTGATGGGTTAGGTCTGAACTATTATTGTTAAAATTTCCAGTCGGTATAAAATGACTTTTTCAATTGGACATCGACCTCCCGTAGTACAATGAAATTGAAATTCAAGTTTGTGACCTCGAGCGTCGAATTAAACTTTGTCAAAAATTTAAAAAACCGCGAATATTTCGTATTTTTTTCAGATTTTGGCGATTATAAACCTGAAGGTCTAGTTTTTGATGGTTAGCTCGCGACTTCGCCCGCGTGGATTCTTAATCTCATACAAACTTCCATCTCCTATAGTTTTTCCAAAATTTCTCTAAATACCAATTTTGATGGATATAACTAGATAAATGACGTCAAAAGGTGACTGGGTCAAAAATAGCTTGTTTATTTGTATCTTGGATCTCCAACTTTAATTATACGTATTTAGAGAATGTTTCTCATAGGGCTCCGTACGTCACAAAAAATTACGAATAATAATATATTGTCTTATACTTAGTTTTTTAAGAAAGTAGGAATAATACCTACCTAGTACCTACTTTGCTAATGATGCAGTCCCAAATTTTTATTTGGGATTTATTTTTGAGCGGTCGAATAATTTAAGCAAAATCTAAAATCTATTTCTTTTCTTTCAATAGAACGGAAAACGGTTAGCGAGTCTGATTCACCACATGGTCGGGATTTTTTTAGGTATAAAATTTAGCTGATGTCTGACTTCATTGCTGTTACTTCTTTTATCAGTTTTATAGTTCCCTCAGTAGGTGAGTAATAAACACAAATCAGTTTTGATAATAATTATGTAACTGATAACTTTGAGCTAGGTATATTATTGACATATAGATAGAGGCATAAAGATAATGAATAGCCGACCCCGAGATATAAAGTTCAAATTGTGTAATAATTCCATTTATCTACACCCATGCTTTAAATCCTCTATACAGTATGTAAGAAAAAACCCTGTCAGATCCGTGACGTTGTAATTAGGTATCGTGAGATGGTTCTATTTATGGTAATAATTTTGAAATACTAAGTAAAAAAATTACCCCTAAAAAAACTAAAATTTAATTCTATCAAATAGGGAAAATCACATGGTAACACAGACGCGGCGTCAGCGCACGGTAGGTATCGGGTAGGTACATACCTACCTGTCGGGTACAAAGTATAACAGATCGAGTTTATTGTAGTAAGACACGTGCCGGCCAGTCGAGTCTTTGAAGAAGCCGACGCCGCCTTTCGGTATGAACTGGCGGCATTTATGTCGGCTTTTAACAAAGCGAAATTTGTGTACCTAAACCAGGGATTCCCAAAGTGGGGATCGACATCGACCACAGGGGTCGACAAATGAAAACTGATTTTGGGGGTCGACGAGGTGTCGAACCCTGTTAATTAACACAAGTTCTTAAGCAGGGTATTCACCTAGACGTATAGCATGTAACGTATTTGATACTGTATCAACTTGCAAGTGGGTACGGCTCGTCCACGGTCGTGTTGCCGTCCACGCGCACATTGGGAGCTGCCTTTGTGTTCGCAGTGATACCGCCACTCGGCGGGACACTGCGAACTTACTGCGTTTCACGCGCGAACGGCTTGCAGCGGGCTCGTACCTAGGCCTTCGTACTCACTTGATACAGTATCAGATACATTACATGCTACACGGGTAGGTGAGTACCCTGCTTTATTCAAAATTTCAAGTTACCTAAGTTGTGTTACGTGTACCAACTTGTTATAAGAATGATTAATTTTTTTTACCAATTAATGATGTCAAGTTTACTCACTTAACCAACCGCAAAGTTTTTAAATTGGTAAATATTTTGTATCAATAGAAAAAACTAGAGGTAGGATTTTAATGTAATTGGGTTATGGGGGTCTAAGCTATCACTAATTCATTTTGGAAAAGGGGTCTCTTGCCCAAAACACTTTGAGAATCCCTGGTGTAAAGGAATAGTAATAAAATAAATAAACTTATTTCAAGGTCGGGATAGCTTAAGGCATCTTCACATTATGCTCATTACGCGTTAGGGTTCAATAGTATGGAGGTATGTCTAGTGTTACAGTTTGCTGCTAAACAACGACTTGTTCTGTCAGCGGCAGTAATTACGCACGCAAATGCATACAGCCGGCTGCGATACGCGCGCTATCTGATTCAATCAGCAGTTTTATTCATAAAATTATTCGGTACTTTTTATTTTGATCACACTGACCAATTCAGTAGGTAAGTGAGCGTGAGTCTGTGGCTCAGCTCAGGTCACTGACTGAGAGTGTGAGCTGGGTGATTTGATGCTTTTTAGGGTTCCGTACCCAAAGGGTAAAAACGGAGCCCTATTAATCTCACTCTGCTGTCTGTCTGTCTGTCTGTCTGCCTGCCTGTCTGTCCGCCTGTCTTTCCATCCGGTTGTTTGTGCGCTCGTCACAGGTCTCTAGCTCGTAGTAGTTCGTAAGCTGTGACCGAACAAACGAACATTTTTTGGGTTTTTCTTTCACGGTTTGTTGCGATGTCTAGCTCGGAAATTAAATATTTCTTACACCCAAAATAGTATTATGTTGTTCATAATTATGTACGGAACCCTAAAAGAGTGAGGCTCTCTCGAGTCAAGACCGACTCGCAGTTGGCCGTTTTATTTTATTTTAGTCGGCAAACAATATGCTGCGCCGGTCGATTCTAAGCTTATTGTGAACACGCCTTTACAGGCTTACACGTGCCAGCGGTATTTACAAAAGGTGCCGCCCGCCGACTCTGGTGTTGTCACATTTCAAAAATTTGCACGATTTTGGGGAATTTGGGCACTAAAAATGTGCATTTTAAATTACAATAACATTTTTATCTTAATGAATAAAATTTTTTAAATATTTTTTTCAGTGATATCTGTGGGTTAACAATATACCCCTTTCGGATCTGACAGGGTTTTTTCCTACATACTGTATAAGATTCAGATTAAACAGCTTATTGCCAACATTAAAACACCCAATTGTCCTAATAACCATAATTAGGTATTAAAACACTCATTCACATGAGTTGCATAAATAACTATTAGTCCCGGTAACCACGCGAATAATAAAATAGTAATAATAAAACCTGAATTTTTTTTAAGTAATTAAATATCACTTGCTTTAACGGTGAAGGAAAACATCGTGAGGAAACCTGCATGCCTGAGAGTTCTCCCTAACGTTCTCAAAGGTGTGTGAAGTCTGCCAATCCGCTTGGCCAGCGCGGTAGACTATGGCCAAAACCCTTCTCACTCTGAGAGGAGACCCGTGCTCTGTAGTGAGCCGGTAATGTGTTGATCATGATGATGATGATGATGAATAATAATAAATTATTATCAATAGCTGTTCCCAGCACCAGCGTGCATTGCATTGCCACGTAAAGTATGGTTTAGGAGCGCGTAGGGGACAAACATTCATCCTACTAATATTATAAATGTGAAAGTGTGGATGTTTGGATGTTTAGATGTTAGTAGTAGTATGTGTAGTAGGATGGTTAGTTCCCACTAGTTCAACTGAGTAGTTCAACCGTTGAACTAGTGAGACTTTTTGTCCCATTAGTTCAACTGCATCTAGTTTTTTAAAAAGTTGAACTAATGGGACAATATAGTTGAACTCAGGTAGTGCGGGGAATTCAAGGAAATTGATTAAATTAAGTGAAATTAAATTATTTGTGTGTAAAGCGTATTTATTTATAGCAAGATAACGTTTGTCCATCAACTACACCAACAAAAAAAAAAAACAAATATCACAAAAAAAATTATATTTCATGTACCTACACTGCACACTTTTAAACGTCAACATATAAAGTACATGAAAGTGATGTAATGGTGATAATTATTACGAAAACTTAAAATTAAAACTACGAGGGTTCCAAACGCGCCCTGGTCTATTTCACAATTTTCTGATAAGTGTCGGATAGCTTATATTCACAACTAGCTGATCGCCACAACTTCGTTCGCGTAGATATAGGTTTTTATATAGGATCAGATCGGATCCCATAATTATTTTATGTACCTAAACTAACTGTAGCCTAAGTTACTCCCTATAACATCACCTATCTGCCATTGAAAGTTCCATTAAAATCGATCCAGCCGTTTCGGAGATTAGCTGAAACAAATAGACAGACCGACAAACATAAATTTAAACGCACACCAGTTTAAAATAAGCCGTACGTTCAAAGACCCGGGTCTCAAGTTATTTGAACCCAATACTGAGGGTTGTAATGTCTGTCATTTCTTCGAAATCAATGTGAAAAAGTTATTAAATATTTAAAAAATAGTATACGTACAGCAGACAGCACACAGGTGAGCTACGTGATCATGGGTATTAAACGCTATTATTATTATAAATTAATTAATTTCAATTTTGACTTAATTTAATCTGATGAATTCCCCGCACTACGCACTACCTGAGTTCAACTATATTGTCCCATTAGTTCAACTTTTTTAAAAACTAGATTCAGTTGAACTAATGGGACAAAAAAGTCTCACTAGTTCAACGGTTGAACTACTCAGTTGAACTAGTGGGAACTAACCAGTAGGATAGACATTTAATATAAATCCATATAGATTACGTCAATCAAAGTAGTTTTCGAGTGGTATCTGTCAAAAACGATTATAGAGCGGGAAGAAGGCCGTTCCGACGTAATTATTGGCTTAGTAGTAGGTATAGTCTGATTTTTAATTCGATGGAATTCTGACTGTTGTCATTTAACAATTAAGTATAAATTAAAAATTTTAAAAACCCCCGACATTCGCCATTTTGTGGCGATGGCCATCTTGGATTTGCATAGTGCTATTCTATTAGTCAAGTCCTTTCATTTGATATCCATATTAAGGGACTTGTGAGAAAATATGTAATCCACCATTTTGTAGCGGCGGCCATCTTGGATCGATTTTCATCAAATATAGCTAACAACACTCTCGCCTAATTCACCTTTCTAACAAAAAAAAACCGCATTCAAATCGGTTCACCCGTTTGAGCGCTACAGGGGAACAGACAGACACACACACCCATACACACACAGACACGTCATATAACACTCAGTCGTTTTTGCGTCGGGAGTTAAAAAATAACTTGTTAAATTATTGTCTATATATTTTTTCCAGGTGACCTACGTAACTCCGGTTCCTCTGAAAGAACCACCTCCGAGACTGCGTCAGGTGGATGTATCTGAAAATTTTAAATTCCTGCCGACAGGTAAATATTTTCTGACGAAGATTGTATCTACCTACATCTGTTCAGAATATTTCTAAGAAAGTAATTTTGTTATGTTAGTGCTAGTATACTTAATGTATTTAAGATACGATCTAAAGGCTGACACATGCCTATTAGATGAAAGCTTTCATATATTTTTTTAAAAAGTTTTTTAATATCCACAACTACTCAGTCTTAAGAGCCCTCTCCATGGGAGCGACAAATCGTTGGTGAGTGGAGTCTAAAACAGTGATTTCTGCATTTAGAGAGCGAGACGTCTTCAGTATAGAAGAGTACTAAAATATATACATAAATAAATAATAAATTAATTAAATAAATAAATTTTGCTTGAGATATCATGATTTTTAGTGAAAAACGGCAAAGTAAAAAGATGCAAATCAAGGTTTGGAATTTCGCCTATTTTAGCAAATATTTGGCAATTTTTTACATGAACTAAAGACATTTGTAATTATTATGAAGTAACCTATGATAAGACTTCGGTCGTTTTTCAATTTTCTAGTTTCTTATATAGTTTATTTACGCACGAAGTTAGTAGTTAATAATTGGTTTATCTGGATCACAATAGTGGAATAGTGAATCGACTATTCCCCTATTGTGATCCAGACAAACCAATTATCAACTTTTTTGAATACTGAATTCACTCGAATGTATTAATACTGAGTGACTACTAAATTTGAATACTTAATGACTACTATATAGGAATACTTAATGACTTCTATATTTGAAAAATGAGTAATGACTTCGATTTTGAATAGTTAATACCCAATGAATATATTATACCAATGAATACTGAATTTCTACATTTAAAAATTGTTGAATGAGAGTTCATAGATAGGCTTATTAAAGTTATGGAAATAAAAAATAAAATAATCATAGTACAAAAAATTTATTTTCTAAACACCATTTTCTTAAACATAATACATTTTTTAACGCACATATTTTTGTATGGAAAATACAACTATATGACTCACTGGAATATTTTTCATGCAAACTAAGCAAATTCGGACAGTCTTTATCTTCTAAATTGTAAATAGTGCTATTTTCTAACATTCGCATTAACCATAGTCGTTTTTCAACACCTTTGACATAAATAGTTTTACCATTTAAAATCTTCTGAATAATAAATTTATAGTTCGAATACGGTATATATCCTTCATTCCAAAGGATTCCTCTGTTTCTTTCAATCCAAGAAACTTGTTTCCTTTCAGTTTTTGTTAAATCGTAAAATGGACATGGTGATTTGATGAGGAAAGTTTGTATGCGGTTATTCCAGTGAATAGCTAATTCTTTTAAAATAAACTCATTTTCATCAGTTTTAAAGCCTTGCACATCTACTATTATAACATTCATGATAATTTTCTAACTATATTACTCAGTGGCTTATATTCTATTAACCGGTCGTTTATAATAAGACAGTAAGCAGTCGTATTTTCAGGAATATCTTGCGAACATTCTATTTCTAAACGCACATCTACTGGACCAGTTTTTAAATTTTCATTTTGTCTTGAACAATCAATAATAAAAAGTGGAGCTTTGTCTTTAAAATTTAACAAATCAAGCAACGGGTCTACAGGAACGTTGTAGTAAGACTGACGAAACCTTGTATACATTTCATATAATATACTATATTTATTGTCATCAAATTTAAGATTTAGAGCTTCGTATGGATAATACTGGGAATTCAAAAATAGTGTTACATTAGTTACTTTACAATGATCGAATAAAGAACTATCCATAGATTTATTATTTTTTCTGTTAGTTTGTAGCGCAAATATAACATAACGAGGCTTTTCCAACTGTGAAGCGGTTTTAATTGACCAAGAATGTTTTGTAGTCCTAGGCAAGAATGGATATTCATATAAATCCCAATTTCTGAAAGCTAATTGAATAGGTTTATCTTTTTCCAATAGTTTCAGTAACGTAAGCCGTTCACGATCTGATACTTTCACATGAGGGACACGCCATTGTATTCTTTGTATATCTAACCGTATATCGTTAGCTTCATCAAGTTTCACACTGTTTAGATTAGAATTACTCCGATTCAAAATAAGTTCATGCTTACAATTCATAATTATTTTATTATAGTCTTCAGCAAATCCCATTATTTTATTTAACGGAATAATTACACTAAAAGAACCGTCATTGCTTTTGAATCCATTTCTGTTCCAACCCCATATAGCTGCGACTTTACTTTGACCAGCATTCATAGACACATACGATTTTATTGTAGTTGTTATTCCAGGATTTTTAATACGATCTATTTCAACACCATTTATCTCATATCTAATATCTTGAAACAAAAACATCATTGCATTGTTAGTAAACTCAACAGGCGTATTAATGGGTTTATCATCTTTACCAATAACGACCGCTTTCCCTTCCATGTAAATAAAACTGGCAGATGGCAGTATGTAGATATCTTGTTGGTGTACAGGAATTCGAATCTCATCATTTTCCTTAAAACTATTATTATAGGGGCTGTATGTATGAATTTCATAACTTTCAATCGAGTTATCAAATTGCGGTAAATCAGTAACCTGAAGTATATTCATAATTTGAATCCGAGTAAGCGAAGAAATTCTTTATTACTCCTTGTGAGTGTTTTATGAAATTGTATACGTCTGCGACGATGCTCGACTCGAGGAGTAATAATGCGTTTTATAAGATTATTTGGATTTTTATTGAACACAATCATCCTGCTTTCTTAAATGGAGGCGTAGGTGAAAACACTCTTCTCTGAAGTCAACGTACTGACCTTGCTCATTAAGAATTTTAATATTTATTGATGATACAATATTTTTATTCACAGGAAAGTAAATTATAGTTTTCGGAACTTCTATAAATCTATATCCAGGCGGAACGTTTGGTACAAATTCATATAAAATATGAGATGGAGATCCGTTAGTATACGATCCTTTTATAAGATCACATTCGACTCTTACCAGGGACAAAGGAAGAATGTTGACCGGCTTCTCGGATTCGTGCCATTTATTTGCTTCTAATTTAACATTTCGAAAACCTAATATAGACGCAATGCTATTATCTGTATCAAAATTCACTGTATTAGAACAATATATTAAGCATTTTAAAGTATTGTTATTTGGTTTAATTATAATATCGCAATCTGTGACATTATTTCGAATATAATCAGCTATATCATAGAGATCATAAGTACCATCTGGTATTTTTAATTTTTTATCAGTTCCATAAGCAAATACATTATTTTTCTTGTTAATGTTTGGTATTGAATTAAGAGCTGAAAAGTAAATTAAGCCACACTCATATTGATCGTCTATGCTCAGAGGAGGCTGAAAATTAGATTCAAGTAATGAACTTTTACCTGAGATGGTTATTGCAATCGACATGATTACATACTAAACAAAATTTAGTGCTAACGATCTATTTATTTATTTATTTTCTTATCATTCCAAAATTTTTTCAAAAACCTTAAACATAAATGTCCGCAATTATATGGATGATCTCGCTGAATGTTATCATAGTTATAATACATTTCGGATCCAGCATATTTAATTAATTCTTTTGGTGGTTTTAAATTACCATAACTATCGAAATACTCTATATGATTATTGTATTTTGCATAAGCTACCCAATGACTACCAGGATTTTTTGAACTATCTAAATTAACAATACCACATTCTTTTTTGTACGGGTATTCAGGTAACTCATCTCTCATAAATACTCCACGAAAATAAGGAATATTGCTTGAATAATTCATAATATCTATGTTAGTGAGTGCTCTATTGGGTAGCCGATCATTTAGTTTTTTTTATTAGTTACAGTGATTCCATAACCTTCCTTATAGGGCTTAAGTTTTAATCCTTTTCCAATAGACACTGATTCAATTTTTTCATTATGCCTTTTTAATTCTTCCAGACGCTTTTCTGCTGCTTTATAATCATTAATAGCTTTAGTTATTCCAGCAACACCACCAGCTAAACTGCCAGCGGCAGATAACCCAGCAAAAATAGGTATTAATGGTAGGAATCCTCCCGTTCTTGGAATAGGAATAATACGGGGAATTTTCACTTCTGTGTTCGTTGCTAGTTCCTTAGCAGCTGCCATTGCTAATCTGATAGCCATTTTTTTACCCTTAGGTTTAAATTTTTTAATATGTTTCTTTGTATGCGAGATAATGTGTTTTAATTGTTTCTTTATTCCACCACCTGAACTAACATCTTTTACTTTAGTTTTGTTAACTCCTGAACCAGCTCCATATTTAACTTTTGCTAACATCGCTTTGTTAACTATATGTGCTGCTATCTTTTCCCCTAAACTGGCATCTGATGCGGTTATGCGATTCCGTGCCATGTTCATCAGTTTTATATCAGCTTTATGTCGATCACTCAAATCAGATGATTGCTGATAGGCTATGTCGTGTTCTTTACAATATTCGTCTAACTGGTTAATACCTCTCTTTTCGTGCGATTTTGTACCTGGCCCACAATAGTTATATCCAGGTAAATGGAGTTCAAAAGGCAAATGATTTATAAACCAATTCAAGAGACTGCTCTTGCTCATACTCTTTAATATACTGATTAAAACTGACAAAAATAGTCTATTTAAATAGAAATTTTAATTGAACTCATAAAATAATATTTGTCTTATCAATCCAGCTATTCTCAGTAGAAGGAAATCCTAACCATTTTACGAATACTTTGTTTCTTTTTTTCTTAAAAACTTTTTCAACAAGGTATATGTTAGGATGTTTTGTTTTTTGTAATTCTTGACTATAAAATGCGCCTAAAATAGGTTGATCTTTAGAATCTTTGATTAAGTACGTAACTGGATTTGTATCATTCACTTTACAAATTTGAAAAATTTCTGTCGACCAATTAGGCGTATATCCTTTTTCAAATACACCTTTATGCTTACTTATACGCACAAAATCCCCCATTTTCAAATGTCTAGATTTATTTATAGCTTTTGAACGAGGCCTTTGAAGATAATATCTGTCTAAAATCAATCTTTTATTACTTGTACTGACTTCGGATGGCTTCAGATTAATAGTACGGTGATGTGTATTGTTATAATCGTAAATAATGTTATCTAAAGTACCATCAGCCCACTTGTATTTTCCTTTTAGGCTAAACTCTTTATACAATTTTGATTTTAATGTTCTGATCAATCTCTCAACAATTGATGCCTTTTTAGTAGAATAAGTTGAATAATGATTTATATTATATGTAATTGTCAAGTTTTTGAAATTATCATTGTAAAATTCAGTACCAAAATCAGTTTGTAAGTTTTTAGGCTTACGTCCTCGTTTCAATAATGTTTTAAATGCCTTACATACAATTTCTTTACTTTTATATTTTAATGGAATCGCCCAAGCGTACTTAGAAAAAGTATCAATAATAACCAAAATGTATTTATAACCCGAGTTTTCCTTAGAAAAATTCTGCATATCTATCAAATCAGCTTGCCACAAGTCATCTATATCTTTCATTTCCACCGGTCTTCGTGGAAAATTTACTCTAGCATATTTATGAATTTCATTTATTACGTCTTTTTTGCTCATTTTTATAAAATTACCGCTTCCAATGTTTTTCCAGTTGAGTTAGTCTAGTAAGTATATTTGTAACTAGGTCATTCACAGTAGATATTTTTTTGGTACAATCTTTAATAGCGTTATCGACATATTCTTTTGTCACGCTGTCATTAAAATCAACAGGAGTGTGCAAATTTTTTATTATTTTATTGTCAGCATCTAAATTACCATTACTTAATACTTTCAAAGGACATCTATTTATATACACTGTATCATCAATTTTTGGTCTTTTATTCAAATAGTGTCCAAAAATATCAACGTTCATCTTAGAGAGCTAGTTAAATACTAAATAACTGTTCATTGTGTAATCATTTTTATTCTTTGATGATATCGGCTTCTTTTAACTCTTCAATTATTGCTATGATCTCGTTGTCGTGATTAGTATTGCCAGCATTTTTTGAAGCAATTAATAATTTTAACCTATCAACCAATTCATTGGGGTTATCCCAATAAACTAAATCTGTGTTAGACTTATATTTTTTTAGTGTAGGCAATTTACCTCCTTGCTTCGAAATATTCTTTTTATCAAAAAATAATGGTTTTATTATTTCTCGATATTTTATACCTTTATCGCCTTTAATTTGCCCGCTAGCATTATAATCTCTCTTATGCACATTAGTATAATGTAAAATATCTTTGTAAACGAGTTTATCGGTCTCCGAGATAATTGATAAATTAGGTTTTTTGCGTAATAAAAGTTCTTTTAAGCCAGGAGTTAATTCATATGACCGCTCACCGATGTGAATCATTATAATCTTATCCCCAGTTGAAACATTTTCATTTTTAGTGAATCTTACAACTGAATCTCCAATCATTATATTTTTATCTTGTTCTTTTCTTACTCCAAACGGTATGTCCATACTATCATAAATATCGATAATATCATCCTTCTGTAAAGACATATCTAAATTTGCTTGTTTTGACTTGTAATAACTGTCATTTATATCTTCATTATATTCTGAATTATTATCTGTACCTTCATTTAATGATTTATATTTGTTACAGTTGAAATCTTTGTTTTTCGTAGGAGAATAAATATTTTCTGAGTCCGTAATATCAACATTGATAGGTTTAGATTTATCAACTAAAACCTTCAAGGGCTCGGTTATAGGCTTCATTATTCTATTAAGTGTCAAATCAGTTTGATCCTGCACATTACGTATATGTTTTAATTTATTTTTTATAGAATTAACCGAGCGCACTAATTGTTGTTTAATATTCTGATCCATGCTACCAAATCTACGTGTGTGAGTTATGAGGTAATGTTTATTAATGATTTTTTTTTAATTTCCTTTATAATTATAATAACGATTCTTATTAAATTTTAATCGAATTTAATAAAAGTGTCAAAATATTTTCGATATCTTCCTTCGTTTAAAGGACAATCTTTATTAATTACTAAAAAGTCATGAGGATTTCTCCACACCATTGTACAAAGATTTTTAAATTTAAGCCAAGGAATATCTGAATTAATATGTTCTTCAAATATGTGTTTCAGATTGATATCATCTTGCTTGAATAAAATCAGGAAATTTGCATTGTCCCGTAATAATTGTTTGGGAATCTTTGAGTAAGTTTGTGTTAAGTAGAAGCAGTCTAGCTGCTTATGTCTTCCCATCGCGAAATAGTTACGTATGTTAGTTTGATCTTCACAGACAACGTCATCAAATATAATTACTGAGTTCGGCAAAGCTTCATTAGGGTGAATAATGTTGCCACCATCAAAAACAAAAAAGTTGACTTCTGGAATACTTTTAAGAACAACACTCAAAAATCTATATTTTGGTTGAAACGCTGTTTTGGAATACAGATATATATTCTGAAACTTAAGTCCATTAGGGTGTAGTAGTAAACTAAGCATAGCATTCGTTTTTCCACAGTTAGATGGTCCGCAAATGATGCAACGGATAGAATTAGGTAATAGTTCACTGTGTTTTACATATGACTTGTTTTCTAATATACTATCTAGGGTACTTATTTCCAGTGAAAGATCTTGTTTGATCAATTTCATTGTTACGTATGATTCAAATCTCTTTATGTAAGGCTTTTATAGATAAAACGATATAACACTCAACTTGATAAAAAAAATCCTTAATGATTTTTATATTCTGTGTAAAATGTCTTTAAATTAAGGTATAAGGTTTTATAAAAATAAACAGATGGATATACTCGTAATTATATATTTATATTTTTAATCTTATGAATAATATACACATTTCACTTATACACTTAATTTCACATAATACTGCTGTCTACATAAACCAAACTATAATTAATTTAAAAGTCTAATTTAACACTTTGTAATGGTCTCAATTTTTATTATAAATTTCATATCTTAAAATTTAAAATATTGTACTACAATGACCCCAAGGTAGGGTTTCAATTTGGTTTGAAAGTATTTGCCTTTTATCGTCACTTTTATTCAAAACTACTTTATTTACTTCTTGAGAATACAATATATGTTTAATCGATTTAATCATATTCATTTTACTTCTGTAATTTACATCATTCCATAAAGTACTATTGTAATGATTTAACTTTAATCTTTTTGTTACAGATTTAGATACACCTTTTGCCTTTTTAATTTGGATCTTTTTACTGTTTATGCAATAAAGTTTAGCTCTCAATCCAGTGAACTCAGTAATGATTTCACCACCAAGTTCATCTTTAAATAGACCCGGAATTTTCGCATTAACTCTAGGCATATTAAAGCAATTGTTTACATCAAAATTACTAGTGTCAAAATTTGTTATTTCATCTTTCATATCTTTATAAAAATCATTGGTTTTTATAAGGTATAGAAGACTATCTGTGTCCGTATAACACAGTCGTACCTTGTTTTGATATTTGTTTTTAATAAAGTCATAGTGAAATTTATATAAGTGTTGTTTTGCATATTCCAGAACCGTGAAACCGATATATATAGGTCTGTCAAGTATTATTTTTTCCGGACTCAGATGAATTGCAACTAAGTCTTCGGAGAAAACTGTAATATTTTTTAAATTGGGTTTCGCAATCAATTTTTCGGCACTAAGCTGCTTGTTGGTTTTATTGCTGTAATCATTCCACGTCGTCACTAGCTTAATATTAACTTGTTTTCTCTTATTTTCAATAGTTTTTCCAAATATAGCATTATTTAATAATTTGAAAAAATCCTTCTCAAAATCAGATGATGATGCTTGACGTAATCGAGTGTTTAAGTCAATGTATTTTTGTAGAAAGTTTTGTTGTCTAAAAGTTAGAACGCGATGAATTTTTCGTATAATAAGCCCATTCTTCAAGCATTCTTTTAAATGAACGTAATGTATCACATATTTAAATTTGTCATACAAATTTGCTATTAATTTTGGATTTTTGCCTCCCGGAGGAGTGAATTTTTCTACCGCAAAAGGCAAATCACTATGCGTGCTATGTAAGTGCTCGGGATAAGCTAAATCAACTTCTAAAATATATCCAAAATCTGATTCATTTGATATGTTTGCAATGTCTAATATATCAATTTCGGCTGTGGATAAAAGTCGAAAGTCCGATATAGGAATTTTTTTAGTCATTGCATAACCATACAAGTTATTGCAGTCAAGGTATATCAAGTAAGTTGATGGTTGAGATTCATCAAAATCTGAAAGATATTTATTATTAGCAACAGCGTTACGAAGTGAACACTGGGCTAATCCTCCGCGTATTCCTTTTTCTAAAAATTCATATATCTCTAGGTCATTGATTAATTCTAACCGGATACCTGTATATAGTAACATCGCGTCCCAAGTTAAACTTGAAGCCGTGACATAATAAGCCGGATCAAGTTTGTAATGTCGTAAACAAGTATTCCTAAAATTTTCAAATATATCGCAAAGAAGTAATACATCTATTTTAAGATATAAATCTGTATATTCACTCAAAGATTTAATAGAAAATAGATTCCAAACATTTTGAGCGTGTTTATATTCGTTATCATTTATATGTTCACCTTTCAAACTATTGTAAAAACAATCTTTTGCAGGAAGAGCAGTTTCTTCATATTTTGTAAAAGAATCAATGTACTCGTAAGGATAAATACCTTTTTGACGTAACAATTTCAACTTGTCTGTATCCTGAAATTCTCTTGATAAATTTACAAAATCTTTATCGTTTAAATTTTTAGATAACACATCTATACTTGAATTGAGGAATTGAAAAGAATCTATAAATTTTATTTGAATAGGGACTGAAGGTCTATATTTATTATTTAATACTTTAGTGATGGTAATATATTTCTCTTTTGTTTTCGGTATTATTTTAAAATAACCCTCATATTTTGCTAACTCTGTAATAAAAAGATGACAATCATAGCCTGCTAAGTTATGAAAAACTACAGGCACAAACGAACACACTCTGTACATTAAATTACAATGAGAGTGTGCAGCGCCACGATATTCTGAAGTAACATGATCATGATCGCGTACTTTATCATCAAGAAGTAAATTATTACAGATATGACAATTTGTTGCATTTTTAAAACTAGTTTCTTGTTCTAATGTTAACGGTGTCATAGGTAATTTCTTAGTTAATATGCGATAAATTTCTTGAATGTCCCTTATTAAATATTTTACAAATACTTGCACACAATCTGATCCTTTGTATGTAACATATTTATTTAATTTAGGATTATGAGAACAGCAAATATAGTAACCAAAACAGGATGGTTGATGAATTTCATATAAACGAGTATTCTCAGATTTTTTTTCGTTACATTTCATTAAAATGCTTTCAAAGTCAGCATAGATGATAAAATTTATTTTTTGCTGCCTTTCATAGTTTTTAAATTGTAAATAACTGTTTTTCTCCGGTAATTCAGTCAATATTTCATTACAATTATGAGAACTATATTTTGTTTTACTCGCAAAAGTCTGTAAGCATAACTCACACAAATACATATTACCGGCGTGATTAGTTACTTGCCGTTTTACCAACTTCAAAAGATTTTTTATTAGACAGTAATGGCCTTTACCATTCTTTTGAATGAATAGCAAATTTATATGGTTACTTTTTCTTGCTGTAGTTATATACAAAGGACCAGTTACATTATGTTTATCATCCAATCCATAAACGTTAATACTCAGGTTATTTATTTTCTCAAATATTTTAATATCTTTATACGATGGTGGAAATGACATACCATCTGTATTTAGTACTTTTGAATAATGTGGATATGAACTAGGTCTACAAACATTGTTCTTTTGTGGAAATAATGCAGCAACTATAGACCATAAAAAACAATGATTGTCATTGTTGTGTATATTTATACAACTTTTAGTATTTCTAACTACACTTGGTAAAGCTAAGTAAGAGCCACCTCTAAAAGGAGAATACTTATTTACGTTTATTTCTAAATGGCTCATTGATTCGCAAGTCCAACCAGATTCGCGATGTTGAAATTCTGATATTTTTTTTTCAAATGTATGAATTGTATTTACATATAATTCACGAATGTTAGTACCTTTGCTTATGATATTATATTTCGTGTTAAATGATTTCATCTGTTTTTCTCCTGTTTTAGTGAGATAAAAGAAAACAAAAAGCTCGAAGTTTAATTTGACACTTTGAAATCTTTTCAAACAATTATTGATTATTTTCATAACATATTTCTCATTATCTGTTAGGAACGCCTCTGGTGTGAGGTATTCCTCAGAAGGACTTAGTTTATAAGTTATTATTCTATTTCTAAAAGCTGAGGTAATTATATCAATGTTATCATATTTGGTATTCAATAAACAATTTGACTTATGTAAATTAGTTCTTATGTGATATTGATATCTATTTTCAGGTATATCAACGTGACAATTTTCACATCTCGTTAAGTTGATTTTTGGTGTAGGGATCACTGCAAAAAAAAACAACAAAACGTTATACTAGTTTATTAATTTTGTAATATATGTTACAATTTTTAAAAAGAATATTGTGTGACGTAGTATAATAATTTCTAATAATAGTTGCCGATAAAAGTGGGAGCGCGCGCTCTATATTCTTTTCGAGTCGCTATGATAAAGTTTGTTAAGTGGCGCCATGCCTCAGTGTCTTCATTCGTGCGGTTTTTAACACATATGATGGCATGACGCCACCTATTTACAGGCTGGACATTATCGACCTCGTCACATCGGTACACTTTCAGATCAATGAAGTGCGTTCCTGTCTTATCCTCGAAAGATTGTCTGGAGTGACCGTTAGCAAGTCTTCTTGTTAAATACGAAACTAAAGGCTGTATTTTTTTACCCGCAGTAGGTGTAGAGGTCTCTTCAGTCTCATCATCTTCGCTATCCGTACCGAAAAGATCGTATGCAGTGATCTTTTTTGGTGGCGGTGCGATGGGATTGATAGCTGACTTCGTCGTTTTCTTTGAAGTACGCGTCGATGTAGGACTTGTTGGTTCACTGGTTATTAATTTGTCGTGTGTCCTTTTCTTCGATTTCTTTTCAAGTTCACGCTGCGGTGAAGGTTGCGGCAACTCATCTTCTGATGGGAACAACGTCTCAGCATTCTCTCGTGACCTGTAATAAAAAAAAATATACTTAATACTTAGAAAGTATTCAAATATTCATTTGTGTTGAGGTATTCATATAAACCTTCGCCACGTATCAGTAAAATTGCATAATAAATATATTTTTTATTCTATTATCTCATATTATGTTTATAACAGCACAATATTATGTTCATAACATTTGGTAAATAGTGCAGTATTATGAATATAAAGTGAATTGATCTTGTAATTATCAACTACATTCACATCATGTTATAATATTAGGAATAATAACTGGAAAGATGGTTTAACACACTGACTAATCTAGTAATTCAGTAATAACTAGAACAGAGGGCATAAATAATTAATGCATTCACTGAGGAATGATGGTAAAAACTTCTATTTTCTGACTCTGAGTAGGTACTGAGAATATCACGATAAAAATATCTCTTATCAATATATTATGTAGAGCCGACCAGGGATTCGAACCCAGAATAAAGCCCGATAAGCTAACCATTAGCACATAAATAACATCATATTATAATTAAAGAGAAAAAAAGTTAAATACTGGAAGTAATTTCACTCTAGTTTTCATCTATTTCATTACAGTCGTTTTTGAGCCGGGTAGGGAATCGAACCCAGGACCATGCTCCGACAAGCTAAGAATTAGCATATAAATAAACTATTATTATAATCAAAGAAGAAGTGTTTTCAATCTAGTATTCATCTATATCATAACAACAATTTTTGAACCGACCGGCGAATCGAACCCGGAACCATAGTCCGACAAGCTAACCATTAGCACATAAATAGCATAATATTATTATAATTAAAGAAAAAAGTTTAATCGAACACTGGAAGTATTCTAACCTATGTATGAATAAATATAAAAGTACTTACATTATCTTTGATTGAGAAGATATACACTTGGAAAATCTACCAGCTTAGACACCTGTATCCTTACTTCAGGATAACACAATGATGCACTATTGCACTAACATCCCGCTCAACTCCTTAAATAAGCCGAAAATGATTTGTCATGAAAAATCCCCACCTTCACCAAAAGGCTCCTTCACACTACCATTCACTTGAGATAATTATTTGTAAAATTATAATCTAAGATACTAATATATTAAAGAGGTAAAGGTTGTAAGTTTGTTTGTAGGAGGTAATCTCTAAAACTACTGAACCAATTTGAAAATTTTTTTACCAGTAGAAAGCTACATTATTCCTGAGTGACATAAATAGACTATATTATATTTCAAAAATTAGAGATCCCTACAAAAATTGTAATACGCTATCTGTGTGAAGTCGTGGTGGGCCATCAGTAATTCATTATAAAGCAACAGAGTTTTATATGTCACCTTTTACTATTTTACACTTCACTATTATCATGGAATTCAAAACATTTAATTATTCTAAAAAATATCGTTTATGAGTTATGAGGGAGCAGATGAACAGAATGTACATTATAATATGTCGAGGATAATGTGTTAGAGCCTTAATGTAAGTCTTATATTATTATTGCTTACAAAGCATTTATCTTAGAGAATGAATAGGTTACCATATTTTATGAAGTGATTACCAGGATAAGCATTATATTGAGTAAGTTATTTTTATTTATTAAGTTATATATTCTCTATTAATATAATATTATTTAAAACATTGAGTTTGTCGTCAAACTAGTTGACTAGTTTTCGGATAACTTAAATTACTTATACATAATATTGTAGCATACAAAACAATAAGAATAGTTTATCTGTTGATGTTTGTGCGTAGGTACGTAATAAGTAAAGTATGTAATTTTATTCAATAGTTTTTGTTCAATTACATAACAAGCATTTTCTTTGCATGAATACAGCCTAAGACAAGTCCGTAATATTTCGATCTGAATGTAACCCTACATCCACGCGCGCGCTGGCCACCGCCGCGCGGGCGACGCAATGTCTACGGGATTCATATTTCACATTCCATTTCCAATTAGGGAACGATCTTTGAATAATAAAACCTACGATTTTGAACTTTATTGATAATTTCGAAAAAGTATATAAGTCGCGAAAAAACTTGTAAAAATTCATTGCATTGTACGGGACATCAGAACGTGATCTACAACATGTCGGTAAGACCTGATTTTTATAATTAAGTATTTAAATCTGAATAGAAATACTTTATTTTTATTTTGATGAACATAACTACCTCTTAGGTTTTTTTTATTCAAATTGCATATTCATAAACCAGTTTTGTTTTTATTTGTTTCAGGATTCGAATGATCTTTTTAACTTTCAACCCAATACGGCCCTTACTCAACGTGTTAGTAATTATTTCCGAAGGGAAAATAATGGATCAGACATCCCTCCTACTTTAAAAAAGAAAAAAGCCAATGTTGTGTATTCATACATAAAAGTTCCAAATAATGGAGCCAAAATTATCAGATTAGAAATATATGATGCAGCAAAACTACGGAACACAATGTTTTGTGAATGTGAAGCAAATATCTGTGCTCAATATGTCGTTGACAGTGATAATTTACTATTCGACGAAATCTATAATGGAGCTCACAGTTTAATAACAAAAATCCAACGAAGTATGTCCTGCATTGATGAAACTAGCGTTTAAAAAATTTTCATTTACTTAGTTCGTGTATAAATAATAATAATAATAGTTATTGTTTAAAAATAACGATATAAATTATCTAAGTACTCAATTATTATGTAAAATTGTAAACTTATTACTCAGTATGCAAATAAATATATTTTATTATCGAGCTCGAATTTTATTTTTTCTAATAAAACCAAGTCCTAACAAAGTTTTATTTATATTCTATTCTATATCAGAGACACGTATTCTATTCTACATTAGTGTGATTGAATACATCCCCCGATAACACACGATTATAATGATGAAGTAACTATTTATTTATTCATAAGGAAAAAAAAATATCATCATGTCTTTAAATATTGGAGATTGTGTAGAAATAATTATTACTGAAAAAAGATTATACGGTCTTCACTTGGTTAAAATTATCGGGTACGATCAATACGATGCTATTTTAATACCCTTAAATCAAAGTAATTCCGGTACTTATTTTAAAGTTCGTTATAAAGGTCAACAACTATTGGCACGAATATTAAGGATTGATAAGCAGAATGTTGATTTAATAGATGAGTGTTCCTGAGTATATATTATTATTTGTATATTAGTCATTCAATATTCAGGCATTTAAATGTACTCGTTACATACTCAGAATGCTAATAATATAATTAATTTCTCTAGAGCACAATAAGTATAATGGAATAGTGAATAGTGAATGATCATTATATTCGAATATTGAGAGAATTATCAGTATTTAAATATAGTGATCATTCAGTATTCATGGATTTGAATGTGCTCATCACTCAGTATTAATGTCGTATGTCAATGTCGTAGTCATATTAGTATTCATGCATTTGAGTGAAGTATCTATTCAGTGTGTAGTAACTCAGTATTAATACATTCGAGTGAATTCAGTATTCAAAAAAGTTGATAATTGGTTTGTCTGGATCACAATAGGGGAATAGTCGATTCACTATTCCACTATTGTGATCCAGATAAACCAATTATTAACTACTGAAGTTGCCCCAAAATTTGCCCAAAAATAGTGATATTTCAAGCGTCATAACTTTCAAAATAAATATAATTTTACTAATATTTTTATTTTATGGCATAGGTAATGGAGATATAAATTGATATCTGGTTTAACTTTAGACCTATTGCGACAAATATTAGAATAATAGGCGTAATACGTTTGTATGGAAAAGCGCGTGAAGAGAGCGGCCTTAACTGTAAACATTTTGACCGTTTTTGAGGCATCAGACTTTGTACCTGTACAATGAGAACTAAGTATAAAAAATTAGATAATGCCCGCGACTTCATCTGCGTGGATTGAGGATTTTTGGTACCCGCGGGAAGTCTTTCATTTTCCGGGATAAAAAGTAGCCTATATTATGTTAATTCAGAGCATAATCTAATGCCATTTCAAAACGGCCAAATCCGTTCAGTAGTTTTTGGGTGAAAGAGTGACAAACATCCTGGATACATCCATACATAAAAACATTCGCGTTTATAATATTAGTAAGATTAATGTATTATTATTTACAAGCAGATCCCCGCAACTTCGTTCGCGTAGATATAGGTTTTTATATAGGATCGGATCGGATCCCATAATTCTTTTATGTACCTAAACTAAATGTAGCCTAAGTTACTCCTTATAATATTGAAAGTTCCATTAAAATCGATCCAGCTGTTTTGGAAATTAGCTGAAACAAATAGACAGATCGACAAACATAAACTTATTAAACGTGCGTTTAATTAAACCAGTTTAAAATAATCCGTACGAACAAAGATCCGGGGTCCCAAGTTATTTGAACCCAATAAATGTCTGTCATTTCTGAATTCAAACACCTATGACCTTAATATATTTACGGGACAATACTTAAAGTACTACCTTTCTAACAAAAAAAGAATGAGTTAAATCGAACTACGCGTTAATGAATTACAGCTAAATACACGTTTTAACTTTCTTCCCCTCTCCCAAGGGAACCGTGCTGAATTTCGGGATAAAAAGTATCCTATGTCCTACCTCGGAGTATAAACCAAATCTTACCAAGTTTCATTCGAATCCATTTAGTAGTTTCGGCGTGACGCGCGGCCAAGATACAGACAGACAGACAGACAGACAAAAATGAAAAAAATTGCAGTTTTGGCTTCAGTATCGATTATAGAGTGCCCTCCAATAAAAATTTTCAAAATATCTTCAATGTACAGAATTGGATCTGTTAGTTTTATTATATTATAGATTTGTGTTGGTATTTTAACATTTAACTATTTTTAGGGTTCCGTACCCAAAGGGTAAAAACGGAACCCTATTAATATCACTCTGCTGTCTGTCTGTCTGTCTGTCCGCCGGTCACAGGTCTCTAGCTCGCAGACTAAATGAGTTACAAACCTGAAATTTTGATATTTTGTGTAGAACGTTGACCCAAAATCAAATATTGAATTAAATTATTTTTCAGGGGGCTCCCATACATGAGAAAGGAGCCGGAAATTTTTTTTTTCTTACCCTAGCTTGTCATTGTTTAGAGCTCATTGAGTAGAGTAAGAACATATTATGTTTTATTAATTTTTTGCTCAGAAAATAAGGAAATGGGGGGCCATCAAAGTTGTCAGTTTTAAACCATTTTGTGACGGGGGCTATCTTAAAAACTAAACTAGTTAGGAAATTGATATTTCGGTATATTATGTACCATATATGCTCTATTTAAACAACAAATACTGAAAACAACGATTCATAAAATAGTTTATAAGCTGTGACCCAAAACAAACGAACATTTTTTGGGTTTTTCTTTCTCGGTTTGTTGCGATGAAGCTTGAAAACTAAATATTTCTTAAACTCAAAATATTATATTGTTCATAATTATGTACGGAACCCTAAAAGAGCGAGGCCCGACTCGCACTTGGCCGATTTTTTATTAATAGAGATGATATAGCACTAAGAGTAAAATCCATAACCTTTAAGTAATTGCACAGAAAAAAAATGGAGGTCTTCGATTATACCATAATAACATGGGTTATGTATGCGGAAAAGGTTTATGTGTTATTTTGATTTATTACTATAGTTACCTATATTACAATGTTGTTTAGGTTATGATTACTTAATAGGGTTCTGAAGTTTTTAAGGTTATATTATTATCGGTACCTACTGTTAGAGAAATATTCTGATTCTTTTGGTTGTATAAAGTATTTACTCTTTTAATATTATACATACATTCTGGGTTCGAGCCCTGGTTGGGGTTCGGGTGTTTGAATTTTTTCTTTTGAAAGAAATTCTTTTCGTTTGAAGTTTGAAAGAGATTATATCCCAGAATCTCTTTCAAACTTCAAAAGATCAGTAATTTCGGAGAACGTTACCCAACTTTGTTATGATCGGTGGAATATTTCTTTCGAAGCAATTATGTTATTCTCAAGGGGTGATAGCTTAGTGGTTAAGACCTTCCTTCCAGGGGAACAGGTTTCGATCCCCGGCACGCACCTCCAACTTTTCGAAGTTACGTGCATTTTAAGCAATTAAATAAATAATCGAAGGAAAACATCGTGAGGAAACCTGCACGCATGCGTTCTCCATAATGTTCTCAAAGCCATGTGTAGTCAACCAATCCGCACTTTGCCAGCGTGGTGGACTACGGCTTAAGCCCTTCTAATTCTGAGAGGAGACCAGCAGGGCGATTCAGAACACTTCGATTCGGTTTCGGTTTCGACAACTTCCCGGTCGATACGGTTATTCTGATTTGAAAATAAATCTTATCGTACGATAACTTACCGAATCGATCGATAATTACGTTATCGAAGTGTTCTGAATTACTTATCGTACGTTAAGATGTATTTTTAATTCAGAATAACCGTATCGACAGGGTAGTTGTCGAAACCGAAACCGAATCGAAGTGTTCTGAATCGCCCTGCCGTGCCCTGTAGTGAGCCGGTAGTGGGTTGATAATGATGAATAAATGGTGATGATTTTATTCTAATCGCAATATCTTAAAAAAAATAGTACCTAGCGTTTATTCTTCTTCTATACAATGAAAAGAAAATTACTTTGCTATAATCCGCTAACAGTGAAAAATTTGTAGGCACAACACCACACAAATTCACCATAAAATAAACTCGACGATCGTTTCGCTCCGACACCGGAGCATCTTCAGATGTTGACTTCACAACGGACGATTGCAAAGTCTGCAAAGTCTATGCAATCGTCCATTTTTTAACCCCCGACGCAAAAACGATGGGGTGTTATAAGTTTGACGTGTCTGTGTGTGTGTTTGTGTATGTGTGTGTGTGTGTGTGTCTGTCTGTTCCCCTGTAGCGCTCAAACGGGTGAACCGATTTGAATGCGGTTTTTTTTTGTTTGAATGGTGAATTAGTCGAGAGTGTTGTTAGCTATGTTTGATGAAAATCGATCCAATATGGCCGCCGTTACAAAATGGCGGATTACATATTTTATTACAACTCCCTCAATATGGGTATCAAAGGGCTCGACTAGTAGAATAGCACTATGTAAATCCAAGATGGCCGCCACCACAAAATGGCGAATGTCGGGGGTTTTTTAAATTTTAAATTTATACTTGTTTGTTTTTTCACACAAATTTGTCACTGTTAGCGGATTAGAGCAAAGTAATTTTATTTTCATTGTCATGGAATTCCACAAAGTAATGCCTGCTTCTATTCAACATTTATTCTTCTTCATTTCCAGATAATATCTTCGACGTAAAGAAGTATGTGAACAAGGAATATAATATACAGAACTATTTCCTTATCGCGAATCTCATGCACGGAGTCTTGTACCAGACGTATCAACTGCCAGTCATACAGACGTTTCTCAGTGACCCAAAGGAGCACTATGACGCTGTGGTGGTCGAGTGGCTTTATTCGGAACTGTCTGTTGGGTGAGTATTTCTAAAAGTTTTGGATCGAAGTTCCTTATCGCGCGTTGCGAAAGGGGGCTGGACGGATAAAATTAAGAGAAAAAGTTGTAACGACACTTTTTGCTATAGTTGTAAGCCGTGCGGCGTGCGCGTGTTTCTCTGTCTGTCTCTCTCTCTCTATCTTATAGAAAGCAAGCCAGTTATTTTCGTTTCGTCTTTCTATTTCGCATTGGTGTCGCGACGATCATTTTTGTTGAGTGTATACAGGTTTTTTGTACATAATAAATAATAAAAAATAATAACTTTATACAATATAACCCGGATGGAACTTCGATCCATCGAGGTGTCCCTTGACACCTCTCAAGTTTTACATATTTTTTAAAGTCGGATGTACATATGTGGCCAAAGTCAACCTCACCTGCGCGCGGTGCACCCTGCCAATATGCTAACGAGGCCCTGACACTCTCAGTCCCCTCTACGGGTCGTTGTGTCTGATACCACACAACTTAATCGCCATAGTATCACTGCTTTGTGGTAGGATTCTACCCCGAATCCGCCTGGTTAGCGACCACACTTCAGCCATAATCTGCCGCAAAGCATCCGATGTGTTCCGGCAGCGAGCTGAATAGCCAGTCCCCTTCCTCAAAAGCCGGCAACGCATTAGTGGTTCCTCAGGTGTTGCTAATGTTCATCTCTCTCATCAGCGACCCGATTGCTCGTTTGCTCGCAATTATTATAAAAACAAGTACATCTCAAAGATTGAAAGTTAAACCGACTTCAACGCAGACTTACAGTCCATACTTATCTCGGAAACTACCGAACCGATTTTGATTAAACTTGCACTGTTCCTTAAGTTAAAGTAAATGTAAGCCAATAAGCATACAAACTTACGTACAAACATGCATACCCCTATGAAATTCTGTATATTTGTAAGCCCATATTAGTAGAAATTATCATAATTATGTGAACATTTTGCAGTTCCAATAACATCTATAATATAATAAGACTGTAACAGATCCAATTCTGTACATTGAAGATATTTTGAAAATTTTTGTTGGAGGGCATTCTATAATCGATACTGAAACCAAAACTGCAATTTGTTTCATTTTTGTCTGTCTGTCTGTCTGTCTGTCTGTCTGTCTGTCTGTCTGTCTGTCTGTATCTTGGCCGCGCATCACGCCGAAACTACTGAATGGATTCAAATAAAACTTGGTACGATTTGAGTTTATACTCCGAGGTAGGTTATAGGATACTTTTTATCCCGAAATTCAGCACGGTTCCCTAGGGAGAGGGGAAGAAAGTTAAAACATGTATTTAGCTGTAATTCATTAACGCGTAGTTCGATTTAACTCATTCTTTTTTTGTTAGAAAGGTAGTACTTTAAGTATTGTCCCGTAAATATTTCAAGGTCATAGCTTTATTAGTTCAGAAATGACAGACATTTATTGGGTTCAAATAACTTGGGACCCGGATCTTTGAACGTACGGCTTAATTTAAACTGGTGTGCGTTTAAATTTATGTTTGTCGATCTGTCTATTTGTTCCAGCTAATTACCGAAACGGCTGGATCAATTTTGATGGAACTTTCAATGGCAGATAGGTGATGTTATAAGGAGTAACTTAGGCTACATTTAGTTTAGGTTCAAAAAAGGATTATGGGATCCAATCCGATCCTATATAAAACCTATATCCAGGCGGACGAAGTCGCGAGGGTCGGCTAGTACATAATAATATTATATGTGTCGAATTGATAGCCTTTTTTTGAAGTCAGATAAAAATCGGTCATGTGCGAGTTGAGTTGATTTGGGGTTTTATAATTTCTAATTTATCTCTGATCTGACTGGTGGGATGCTTCAGCCGTGGCTTGTTACCACCCTACCAGCAAGCGATTTAGCGTTCCGGTACGATACCGCGTAGAAAAAATGAGGTATGGGTTTAATAGAAACTGCCATACCCCTCCAGGTAACCTCTGTAAACCTCCTCCAGGTTAACCCGCAACAGAGATGATGCAGTCTAAGGTGGAAGCACCTTAGACTGCATCATCTCTTACCATCAGGTGAGATCGCAGTCAAAGCCTAACTTGTAGATAAATAAAAACAATTTAAACAAACTGTATAGATAACCTAGTCAAACCCTTTCATTTGATACCCATATTTAGGCAGTTGTGAAAAATATGTAATCCGCCATTTCGTGGCGGTGGCCATCTTGGACCGATTTTCATTAAACATAGCTAAGAATACTCCCAACTAATTCACCTTTCAAACAAAAAAAAACTGCATTCAAATCGGTTCACCCATTTGAGCGCTACGGTGGAACAGACAGACACATACACACATATACGAACAGACACGTCAAACTTATAACACCCCGTCGTTTTTGCGTCAGGGGCTTAAAAATAGGTTGCCACCTTTTGGGTGAAATCCTAAAAAATCACTTTCCATTTCTCCAGGTTCTCATCAGTCTTCAACTGTCCGTACATCTGGTCCTCGTCGATGGTCCCGCACACCGCAGTGTTGTCTCTGATAGACCAACATGTGAACCCCGCGCACAGCATCCATCATTTAGCAACACAAACCTCTACCACCTTCTGGGATAGATTGCAGCATTGGACTTTCATCATTAAACTGAAATTCCACAGATGGTAAGTTCCAACTGTTGTGATTGGGTATTATTATTGTTTTATCACCGCTATGATTAGCCATGATTTTATAAAATAATTATTATTAAAAATAGTACCGATCGAAACAATTTTAAATATTAGCATGGCAATACTCATAGGCTAACCAATTGCGTTGGGACTCAAGCGAAGGCTATTTGGTAGTGGGATGGTTTCCGCTGTCGGTTGGCGAGAAATGAAGAGCAAGGCAGATACTCGTAGCGCTGACGAGAAGCAACAGCCAGAAATACTGACAAATACTAGAGGCAACGAAAGTATTATCTTAACACTTCGAATTATGTAATTATGTTCTTTTACTTCTTCAGCGCCTTAAATCTGTAGGGACTGTAGGACCAGAGGAATAGCTTTCAAATAAATTGCTTTTCCATCCCTTTAATTATCCCATAATACGGTTTAGTCCTTACCCCGTGTCGTCGCCGCTAAGGAAGGATTTTTTAATATTCAACCCCTAAGGGGGTGAAATAGGGGAAGGAAGTTTGTATGAAAGTCTGTAAGTTTTCGAGATAGATTCATGAAAATCAGTATTTGAGATTTCAATAGGCCTCTTACAGCGGTAAAACATAATCTCATAGGAAATCGGAAATTGTACGTAGACAAATCGCAGCAACTGCTAGATTATTCATAACATTAATCTTTTTGCGTCGGGGTTAAAAGCATTATGTTATATTCAAGGTTCAAACGTAACGTATACAACGAATACTTCAAGGATTTATTCGGAGCAGCGGCAGCCAAAAGAGGTCTTCAACTGCCGCACTACAGCGACGTCAGGCGCAACGCGTCACTGATGCTGGGCAACTCTCATGTGGTGACAGGAGACAATGTCCCTTTACCGGAGAACTATAAGCACGTAGGAGGGTACCATATCAAAGATGTCATCGAACCATTACCAAAGGTACGAATTCGTCATCGTTTTAACGATAAAGTCACATGGTAGCTATTAGCTTTTGAAAAAGTAGTTACTGAGCCCCTGAAGGCAACTTAAAGTGTTTTCATACTTGTTAACTGCTAAACTAACCGCTATAGTTTTGTTTAGTTTAATTAAGTAGTGTTAGTTAAAACTACGTAATTAATCTCCTCATAAGAAGGCGCAGGGTCACTCAACGGGCGATGGAGAGAGCTATGCTTGGAGTATCCCTGCGGGATCAAATCTGAAATAAGGAGATCCGCAGGAGAACCAGAGTCACCGACATAGTTAGAAACTGAAATGGCAATGGGCGGGCCGCGGGGCACATTGCTCGAAGAACCAATGGACGTTGGGGTCCCAAGGTGCTTGAGCGGCGACCTCTCACCTCGTATTCCTAAGCTTCACGGTGTACTGGATGAGACCTAAGACCTAAGCTAATTGTTATGATTCTTTTTTAGGGTTCCGTACCCGAAGGGTAAAAAACGGAGCCCTATTAATGTCACTCGGCTGTCTGTCTGTCTGTCTGTCTGTCTGTCTGTCTGTCCGTCTGTCCGCCGGTCACAGGTCTCTAGCTCGCAGACGAAATGAGTTACAAACCTGAAATTTTGGTATTTAGTGTAAAACGTTAACCCAAAATCAAATATTGAATTAGAAATTGAATTAAATTATTTTTCAGGGGGGCTCCCATACATGAAAAAGGAGCCGGAAAAAAAATTTTTTTCTTTACCCTAGCTTGTGGGGTATCATTGTTTAGAGCTCATTAAGTAGAGTACAAATATATATTTTTTTTAATTTTTATCTCAAAAAATAAGAGAATGGGAGGCCATCAAAGTTGTCAGTTTTAGACCATTTTTGTGACGGGGGCTATCTCAAAAACTAAACTAGTTGGGAATATGATATTTCAGTATATTATGTACTATATGCTCTATTTAAACAACAAATACTGAAAACAACGATTTATTAAATAGTTTATAAGCTGTGACCAAAATAAACGAACATTTTTTTGGGTTTTTCTTTCACGGTTTGTTGCGATGTCTAGCTCGGAAATTAAATATTTCTTAGACCCAAAATATTACATTGTTCATAATTATGTACGGAACCCTGAAAGAGCGAGGCCCGACTCGCACTTGGCTGATTTTTTTTAGGATATGCAAAAGCTCATGAACGAATCGAAGGATGGTGTGATATATTTTAGCATGGGTACCATGTTGAAAAGCAGCAGCATTCCAGACCACATTAAGAGGAACCTGCTCAGTATGTTTGGCGAACTGAATCAAACCGTGATTTGGAAGTTGGAACAAGTCATACCGGACGTGCCAAAAAACGTGCACGTTATCACTTGGGCTCCACAACAAAGTATCTTGGGTACGTTCCATCCACCTCAAAGACTCGATTAAGTAGAATCGATTGATTAAATTTTACTTCCACACTAAAGTTTTAAATGAAACCTACCTCAGCTTCTCTTGGGTGGATTTTTTAAATTCTTTCTCATTGGGGGTTTTTGAATACAATATCTCAAGTTTCTGTGCCCAGCAGTATGGCCTCAGAGCCTGATTATTAATTTTCATGGATATTACTTACTTGAAAAAAATGGATTTTCGTATAAACTTCCATGATCATTTGACCCACTTAGGGGTGGATTTCCAATTATCCTTTCTTGGTGTGTACCTACGTCATAAAGGGCACCTTTGAGTTTTTAACTTCATTGGTTTAGAATGTGCATTGATAGAGCAGTCAGTCAGGACAAGCCTTTTTATATGTAGTATATAAAAATATACATCCCGCAGTTATACTCCGAGCATTGCTCTCACCAGCACTCGCTAAATGACCCAGAATCTTTTTATGAAGCCATGAATTAGCGACTGTTTCAAATCCATACAATATTCTTCATCTTCTTCGCAACACTCTTGGTGGAGCGGTAGTTGTTATCCAGAAGTGACGTTTTTAAAGGCAGATGTTATTCACCTCACGAGAATTTACCGCTTCTCCCTGCTGGCTGATAGCCTGGTGCATTCGTGCAAGGGACCGCCCACAGCGGACTTAATTTGGTCGGTCCTCGCCCAACAGTGCGCTCAACTGCGTGACGAGGCACTCGACAGAGTCACCCTCACGCCGGAAGACGTGTCCGAAGAACTTTAATATGTAACCCTGTTCTAACGTCGAAAGACGTTGTTAAAAACCAGGTTCTTGGAGTGGTGCGAAATTCGCTACATGGCCAATAAAGTATTCATTATTTACTTAGCTAAGCCTAATTGAGCCCACGAACAAGTGTGACGTGAGATCATTAATTCTCCTGTGGACTCAAAAATTGTGAAAGCAACTCCCTTCGGTGGTGTTTCCACTTTCTACATAACTTTGATATGGGGTCTATCAAGGGGCGTTGTTCAATCAACAAAATCCTCAAAGGCCGGTAACGCATTAGTGGTTCCTCTGGTGCTGCAAATGTTCATGGGCGGCGGTGATCACTCAACACCAGGTGAACCGCTTGCTCGTTTGCCCACAATTCATATAAAAAAAATCTACATTTTTTCAGCTCATCCTAATTGCGTACTCTTCATCACCCACGGAGGTCTCCTGTCCATTATGGAGACCTTGAACGCTGGTGTGCCCATCATAGGAATGCCCTTCTACGCTGATCAGTACACCAACATTGGGAGGGCAGCGGCCAAAGGCTTCGGAATGAGGATAGACCTCGATGAAAAGGGTCCTGACAATCTAAGGGTGGCTATAAAAGAGATGGTGGAAAATCCGAGGTAAGGACAATGGTGGTGATGGTGAATTATTTGAACAATAGCATCAACAACCGAACAGACGTTTTAAATTTTTTGTCCGTCTGTCTGTATCTTCAGAAAGGCGTAAAACCAGCATTTTGAAGGAATTTCCACAGGTTACTCTTTATCCCGGAAATATTGAATATCCCTGCGTGAAAAAATAAAAAACTTTTGATTTTGAAGAGTTCAGATACCTTGCCTTCCGGAGACTTTTTAACCTCGGAAATCAAAGATCCAACGGGATTAAAAAACAACCTTAATCCACGCGGAAAATTGTATGAGAAATCGCTTTCTATTCCAGTTATCGCCAACGCGCCAAAGAGTTTTCCGCCATCTTTAAAAACAACATCCTACCTCCGGGCCAGCAGTTGGCCTACTGGGTAGAATACGTGATCAAAACGAACGGTGCCCCCCACCTCCGATCTGCAGCTTTACAAGCGAGCTGGTACAAAAAGCTTCACTTGGACATATTACTCGTTTTAATTTTAGCTATTATGTTGAGCTTTAAACTCTGTAAATCTCTCTTTAGATTAATAAGTAAGGTCGTAAGTCTTAAGCAGAAAATGTCTTAATGAAATTGTTGTTTAATTACTGAATATTACCTGCTACCTTTACTGTTTTAACGTGAAAGGAAAGGTCCCGATATTATTACTTTATGAGTATATTGATATCAAATATCGTCTCATCCGAAATTCAGCCACGGCGGCCATAATCTTAACGGAGGCGGAGGCTAGCCTAACTACGTAGAAGATATTATAGTCCACAAAGGTGTGCGCAACATAGTGAACTTTCTATTTCCTCACTCTCGTAATTCGTACTCTGATGGTACGGCAAACCGACATGACCGGAAAGTGGTCAGGCGCAGAACCAACGACTTTACCTGCTCCCTAGAGCAGGTAAAGTCGTCGGTTCTGCGCTGCGAACTGATACTGCGAATTTCTTGACAAAAACCTTATAAGTACCTATAGCTTTTTTTGGCCTGACCCGGGATTCGAACCCAGGACCTCATGATTCGCAGCCGTACAAGCTAGCCATTGGACCAATCAGGTAGGCAAGTCCAGGTTGATAAACGGGTTATGTTATCAGTTATGACACCATTGACCCTAGGCACTATGTCTTCATATTTTTCGTTAAAGATTAGTGAAAACAAATATTTACATCTATATATATAATAATTTTAATAATATATCTGATATCAGCCTTTGATTATAATTACAATGGTAAGATTCAATCTCTAAACTTAACTAAATTGAGAGGTTTAAAAATAATAAAATAAAATGCTGTTCTTTTCTATAATGTTTCTTGCGAAAAAGGACACCATTAGATTTAGAACTGTCAATTTAGTTTAGAGATTGTGTAAAAAAGAATAAGACTCAATAAACATGTTTGAAAATTCTAAACTAAAATAAGTACCTAGAGTCTGTTTTTTTGTTCTAAATTATATTGATTAGCAAAAGAAGCAGATACACATGGCCATTAGAATCCGATTTTAAACAAATACAGAAACCAGCAGTTATTAATTTTCCTTCCGTTTCCCTTTCTTTATTGATTTAGTTCTGTATCTACATACAAATTTGAAGGCATATTTCATCACCAAACCCAGGATCAACAGTACTAAGGCAAGGTCTAGATACAGCTTCTGGTACCAGGGCATCAGAAATCCTGGGGAGCGCAGATGAAGAGCCCCTCTCGTCTTTATGACGTGTTCCACCCAGTGAACTAGCTCTTTTCCCGGTGGAACTGTTCTGTTGTGGTATATTTCTGATAGTTCACGGGCTTTAGAGGTGTACCTAAAACAAAACAAGTGATAATCTAAAAGATCGAATGTTAAACCGACTTCACCCTAAACATATTTTGAAAACTACTAAACCGATTTCGATTTCAATGTCTTATGTCAATGCCAATTGTCTGAATTTCATAGTTACCTATGTAGGTACTTACTTAGGGTCATCTAGTACATCTTGAATGGCCAACTCCAGGTCTTTGGCAATATTGTAGGATAGGTCCACTTTTTTGGCGAATCCCATATTGACTGACCTTTGAACATTTACGAACTGATCATAAAAACCCGGTATCCCTATTATGGGTACGCCAAAATGCATTGTTTCCGTAATAGATAGAAGACCACCATGCGTGATGAATAGGATACAGTTCTTATGTGCTGAAAACATTAATATGACGTAAGAATAGAAAAGATTTTTTATTCAAATAAACTTTTACAAGTACTTTTGAATCGTCAATTGAATCTACCACTGGATCGGAATGCCGTTCCAACCGAGAAGAACCAGCAAGAAACTCGGCGGTTACTCTTTTTAAATATAACAATTTATATACATGATTGAATTGCCGTTTCGCGCATTGCTGGGACGAGTCAAATCCTTGCTTTTAGGAGGAGTCCAGCCGTTTAGGAGGAGGTAGGTGACAAACACGTAAGGAATAATTATATAGGTAGGTACGGGTGAGATAGTTTACCATATAGACGGGATGTTCGATAGTTACGAAACCCATGAACATTTTGTATGGGAAAATGTTTTTTCTCTTATTTTATTTTTCCGTAAATTTTCTAATGTTTTTTATATTTATTATGCTATTCTGGATGGAGACAAATACAACAAATCAATAACCATGAAAATCGTTCCAGCCGTTCTCGAGTTATAAGTGTTCGAACTAACACGACTTTGTTTTATATATATATAGATATAGAATATAGATATAGATATAGATATAGATAGATAGATGAAGATAATATTATAAGCCCACGAGTTTGTTTGTACTCGTCGGTTGGTTGTCTGATGTTGGCAAGACTACGTCAGTTGCTGGTAGTTGTCAGGAAAGTAGTGGGTAATAGGATGTCGGATATACAATACATATGCACCTAGATTCCACATGTTAGAAGTGATTTAAAGTTTCAATTCACATTTGCATTTCTTCTACTACATGTTAGCCCTTGATAGCGATCTCACGGTGGCAAGTGATAATAAGATGAAAGCAGGCTGGAAGAGGCATGCCAGTTTCTACTAAACCTATATCACTAATCAAAGCTGTGATAGCCTAGTGGTTAGGACAACCGACTTCTAATCGGAGGTCGTGGGTTCGATCCCGGGGCACGCACCTCTAACTTTTCGGAGTTATGTGCGTTTTAAGTATTTAAATATCACTTGCTTTAACGGTGAAGGAAAACATCGTGAGGAAACCTGCATGCCTGAGAGTTCTCCATAACGTTCTCAAAGGTGTGAGAAGTCTGCCAATCCGCTTGGTCAGCGTGGTAGACTATGGCCAAAACCCTTCTCACTCTGAGAGGAGACCCGTGCTCTGTAGTGAGCCGGTAATGGGTTGATCATGATGATGATGATGATATCACTAATCTGTTTGTCTGGTTTTGCCAGTAGGGTGGTAAATACCCACCTGGAGCCAGACCATCTATAACTACATATAATGAAACTATTTTACCTAAAATGCTTTGTTGCGGCGCCCACTGCACAATATGGACATTGCTGGGCCGATTAGGTAAATCCTCTTCGAATTTCCACAAAACCGTTTGCTTGAGTTTGCTGAAGATCTTAAACAAGTCTCGTTTGGTTTCGCTCGGGAAGTGCCTACTGTTCATATTAGAGCCCAAACAGAAGTAGATCACACCGTGCTTTGCTTCGTCCATAATATATTGCAAATCCTATTTTTAAGAAATTTATTATAACACTGACTGAATTTTGGCGACGCGACAGTTGCCAATCTCAATTAGATTATACAATGAACACAAAATTACTTGGCTATAATCCGCTAAAGGCGGCTCTACACGTTGGCCAACATGATGGCGGATAAGTTGGAAGGTGTTGGGCGAGGAGTTTGTGTTCGCGTCCACACGTTTGAAGGTCGTTCAGTATGCTCCGGGCCAACTTGCGGGCCAACTTGCGGGCCATCGTTCCAATACCTTCCAACTCCCGCTCTCAGGGGCGGATCCAGGGGGGGGGTCATGGGGGTCATGACCCCCCCCTGGACTGTGTCCAGGACCTAGGTGGACCACTAATAAAAATTGTTAAACATAATGTTTTTATATATTTTTGTCACAATATAGATTTAGTGTAAGTTCCTTCAATATTTAATCAATTTAATATAATACTTTGTATGAGAATCTAATCGTGGCTAAGAGCTTCAATGATTGAAGAACGTCTAACCGGACTGGTACTTCTCCACATCCTTAAAAACTTACCCATTGAAGTAGATGAAGACGTGATAACGCGTTTGTTATTCAAATATAGGTATTTTTATGTACAGTAATTACTTACATCTATACTTGATAATTATAATAAAGCGGAAGAGTTTCTTTGTTTGTTTGTTTGAACGCGCTAATCTCTGGACGTACTTGTCGGATTTGAGAAATTCGCATTTCGTAGTACAATTTTTAGGGAAGGTTATAGGCTGTTTAATATCCCTAAAATCCTTCCTTAAGGGGATAAAATGGGAGTAGGAAGGTCATATGAAAGTTCTATGTTTTCGACAGTTACATATAAGAAAATAGGCATTTAGATTATAAATTTTTAATAATAAAAACCTGTATAATTTATTTTTGAAAATCTCCCCTTTAGGGTGGTAAAATAGGGGATGAAAGTTTTTATGTGAAATAATTATTGTTATTATTAACTTGAAATTTGGAAGATAGGTTCTTTCTAGATCGTAGATATAATATCAGCCTAGAAAATATTTTACAAAATATATATATATATATATATATTTCCTCCTCTATGGGGTAAAATGGGTAACATGAAAGTTGTATGTTTTTGAAGTTACAGATACTGAAATCGGCATGTACTTAAGTTATTAGTTTTAAATAATAAAAACCTACTTAAATTAAGGTTGGTAAAATAGGGGATGGAAGTTTGTACAGTAGTAGTAAGTTAATAATATAGTCTAGTCAACAAGTTCAAAAACGTGAAATATAGAGATAAAGGACTTAAAAATATGAGCGATTGCTCATTCGATTTTGAATCACCTCTAGAAAAATGTTTTTGAAGGATTTTGGTGCAGGTTAAAAATTGCAGTTGTTATTAACAAAACAAGATGAAAAAAAAAATGATATTTATTTTTTTGTTAATAACTCGAAAAATATTTATATTTAAGCACTTTAAAAAAATTCCGTTAAAGAGGAGGAAATTTCCAATAAAAAAGTCCCAACTTCCGAAACTCCATCTCCATCCTTACTTCCTTACTAATATTATAAATGGGAAAGTGAGTTTGTTTGTATGTTTGTTCCGCTTTCACGCCGTAACTACTGAACTGATTTGGCTGAAATTTTGAATGGAGATAGAATATGCCCTGACTTAAAACATAGGCTACTTTATATCCTGGAAAAATGCACAGCTCCCACGGGATTTTGAAAACCCCGAAATCTATAGCTACAGCTATAGGTAGATTACTATAGTAAACTTCATTGATAGTAGGTATAAAGGTTGGAAAAGGGAGCGGGAACGGGAACCGGAAATCCACGATTCCCTCGGGATTTGTTTAAAACCGAAATTCACGCGGGCGAAGCCGCGGGCATTTTCTAGTTATTTATAATTTTAATTTGACGTTGAAAATAGGTTTCCGCGCGGCGGTTAAAGCATGCGCGCGCGAGAATTCAGCAATAAAAATATTATTTTTTTTGTAACGTACAATGTAATTTTAAAAACTGAAAAAATTCTTTTATCTTCTTAACACTTGAAAGAATCGTGCCCTGAAGAAAAAAAAGTTTAATCACTATTTTTCAATAAGTTATTCAATTCATCATCATCATCATGATCAACCCATTACCGGCTCACTACAGAGCACGGGTCTCCTCTCAGAGTGAGAAGGGTTTTGGCCATAGTCTACCACGCTGGCCAAGCGGATTGGCAGAATTCACACGCCTTTGAGAACGTTATGGAGAACTCTCAGGCATGCAGGTTTCCTCACGATGTTTTCCTTCACCGTTAAAGCAAGTGATATTTAAATACTTAAAACACACATAACTCCGAAAAGTTAGAGGTGCGTGCCCGGGATCGAACCCACGACCTCCGATTAGAAGTCGGTCGTCCTAACCACTAGGCTATCCGATGTGGGCACGGATCCAATAAAATGCTACGTCCCCCCCTGCATCCTTTAGTCTCTTTATACGCTCCCGCAGGTCTGCTACCATTGGGTGGGTCGTGTGTGGATTGCGGAGACTCTCCAGGGCTGACCTGGAGTCGGAAAATATTAGAGCCTTGCTAAACCTTTTGTCTGATTACCTGTTCGGATTACCTGGTAATGAACGAGCAGATGAGCTCGCCAAACAAGCAGCTGTGAAGTGCAATAAAGCGCCTGTATACGACAAATTCCCTCCATCCTTGGCCAAGTACCTTATCAGGGACTCAACCTTAGAGGCATGGCAGAAGCGTTATTCTGTCACCACTACAGGAGCCGTCACCAAGCATTTCTTTCCAAATGTACGAGAAGCATACACCACTGTCAAGAAAATGAAGCTGAACAATGTAATGGCTCAACTCTTAACCGGACACGGAGGTTTTAAGGCGTACCTGTTCCGTTTTAAGCTTGCTCCCAGCCCCTACTGTGCTTGCGACAACTCTTCGGCGGAAACCGTAGAACATATTCTTGTGGAATGTCCCAGATTTGGCGCTGCAAGATTTGATTGCGAGCACAGAATGGGCAGAAACTTAGATCTAAGTAGTCTAGGAGAAATAATCAATGATGAGAACTGTCGGGCTGCCTTTCTTGACTACGCCGTAAAAGTAGTTAGGAGAGCAGCTAATGGATCGATTATAGCGTAAGGTACGCATGCTAGATATGATTGATATGATTACCTATAAAACTATTATGACGTAGTCACTCTAAGATTGTAAATTAGTTATGGTTAGTACCTAAAATTAGTATTGTAAGTTAGTTATTAGGTATAGAAAAGTTAGGCACGCAAGTGAATATTGTTATATTTATTATAACTATATTATATTAAAAGTTAACATGTATTAGATTAAAAGTTGCCGCATGATAAATAGCGGCAGGAATTAAAGGAAAACAAAAAAAAAAAAAAAAAAACCACTAGGCTATCACAGCTATAGATTATTCAATTGTTAGCTAACAATTTTTTTCCCAATCTCCGTTGGCATAAACAATGTGATGAAAGGTATAAATAATTGGCCTAAAAATTTGAAACTTCATGGAGCCCTTTGATATATATATATTTCATAAGATCCTTTTTCTTTTTTTTTGACGCTGGGAAATGCATTTACGCACACCTTCCGGAAGCAGCGCAGCGGACTGCGCCGCTTCCGGAAGGTAGTGTGGGACTCAAGCAGGCCGATCGATGGCCAGAATACCCACTAAAACCCAGCGATGTTCCTCCGTGTCGCCTGGTGGCTGGGTTACGGGTACACTTGCGCAATCATCCGCGACCCAGCCGGCGCCGTCCGCCGAGGCAGACCCTCCACCGGGGGACCTAAAGGCCCCCTAACACCGTCTGAGGCGCACCAGGAACATAATGGTGCGCCTCCCGACCCGAGGCGTCTCAACGGGCGACGGATACACCATTCCATCACCCGGAGTTCCTCGCTAGAGGCAACCCTCAAGAGGGCCACACCCGCAGGCGACCCTCAAGAGGTTCACCCCTCGTGTAATTTTTTATAGAGGTTTTCTTCCTCGCGGCCCCTCGCTCAGTGCGTGGGGCCCCCGGTTCCGCTCAGTGCGGATTACGGGTTGCCCGACGGTGGCCGAAGCCAGGGCGCAGGGCGTTTCCACCCCCTCCTGTAATTTTTTAACGAGGTTTTCTTCCTCACGGCCCGAAAGCCTCCCCCCCAATTGTCGCCGCCCGGAGTCTCCACAGTCCACTCTGATGAACAGAGAAGTACCAGGATCCTCCAAGCGGCAACCCCCTGCTGGTTTTGGTCCGCGCCGGGTTTCCCCGGTACCTCCCATATCTGGGAGGCGTTCCCCCATCCGCCACCGGGGGGACGCGCCCGATGGGGGACCAGCAACCCCACACGGGATTTCATAAGATCCTGCGATAAATTTTCATAAAAATTTATTAATTTGTTAATTATGATTTTTTATAGCTATAAGATTTATATGATTATTATGATTTTTCAATAGTTTAAAAAAAATCATAACAAATTAATAAACTTTTATGAAAATTTATCGCAGGATCTTATGAAATATATATATCAGAAGGGCTCCACGAAGTTTAAAATTTTTAGGCCAATTATTATTATTTATACCTTTCATCACATTGTTTATGCCAACGGAGATTGGGAAAAAAATTGTTAGTTAACAATTCAATTACTTATTGAAAAATGGTGATAAACTTTTTTCTTCGGGGCTCGATTCGGGGCGGTATTAAGAAGATACTAGAATTTTTTCGAATTTTTAAAATCACATTTTATGTTATAAAAAAAATATTTTTATTGCTGAACTCTCGCGCGCGCATGCCGTAACAGACGCGTGGAAACGTATTTTCAACGTCAAATTAAAATTATAAATAATGAAGATAGAGTTTCAAAAGCTGATACTTTTAGAAAGAGGAGAAAATTTCCGATAAAAAATCGGAAATTTTCTCCTCTTTAATAAACTTTTTCATAATTGCTTAATATAAATATTTTTCGAGTTATTAACAAAAAACGAAATATGATTTTTTTTTCATCTTATTTTGTTATTAACAATTGCAATTTTTTTCCTGCACCAAAATACTTCAAAAACATTTTTTAGAGGTGATTCCGAATCGAATGAGCTATCGCTCATATTTTTAGGACCTTAATCTCTATTTTTCACGTTTTTGAACTTGTTGACTATACCTATATTATTAACTTAAAATTTGAAAGTTAGGTTCTTTCTAGGAGGTAGGCTTCAGCTAAAAATTTTACGTAAATCCACCCCAAAGGGGGTATATTATGACATGTATGTATATTACGACATCAGTTTATGAACTCAAATACAATAATACAAAGATCCTGTAGATACTAATTATTATCGGACATGACTACAGATTGACGTGATTTTATGCAGTTGCATTTTTTTAGTTCAGGACCTGGAGAGTTGTCAGGCTACTATTTTATTCCGGGAAAACAAAGGGTTCCCGTGGGACTTTTGAAAAATATAATACCGCGGACGAAGTCGCGGGCAACAGTAGTACATTAATAAAATACCTACTTTTTACTTGTATCTATCATCTATGGAACTCAAAATGGAAGAACAAAATTGTAGAATTTAGAGCTTACTCCGATAGAATCGGATTACTAAAACTAAAATTTTCAAAACAACATACAATAGCTATTATCCAAGTTTACATGCCTACAAGTGACTACACAGATGTAGAAATAAATAACACATATGAACAACTCTCCAGCATAATAGTAAACATAGACAGCAAAACAATTATAATACAAGGAGACTTCAACAGCAAGATTGGAAAACGACAAATTCAAGAAGAAATTAGACACATTGGAAACTACGGCTACGGTAACAGAAATGAAAGAGGACAAATGTTGTTAAATTTCTGCAGATCAAACAATTTAAAAATAATAAATACATTCTATAAAAAACGAAACAATAGAAAATGGACATGGCTATCACCAGACTCAAAAACGAAAAATGAGATAGATTTTTTTCTATGCAAGACAACAAACATATTTCAAAATGTAGACGTAGTGAACAATATCAAATTCTTCTCGGACCACAGAATGCTACGATGTACGATATCAATTGAAAATTTAACCAAAAGAAAAATACCCAAGCCAAGAACAAAACCATATAGTGAAATAGACCAAAAAGAGTATTGTTTGAGGCTAGAAAAATACATACAAGACATACCTCACCAAGTGAAACAAGATGTACAAAAATTTTACACTGAAATAGAAAAATGCATAAAGAAAGCAGAAGAAAGTAATATACCACAACAAGAATCAAAAAGCAATGAATTCTCTACAAAACTAAAAAATATGATTGAACAAAGAGCTACTTTAGGCATGAAGACAAACAAAACACAAGAAGAGAAACTACAACTGAAAGAAATAAACAAAAAGGTTAAAAGGCTCATCAGGAAAGAAAAAAGACAGGCATCAACAAGGATTATAACAGATATACTACAAGGATCAGGATCAACTAAATCAATAAAACAGAATCTGGAAAGACAAAAGAAATGGATTACTGGACTAGAAAAAACAACAGGAGAAGGAGAAAAATCTAGAGACAAAATATTAGAAATAGCCACAAACTTCTATAGGAATTTATACACAAGCACGTTTAAGGAAACAGAGATGCAACATAACGAAATAAAAAACTACCACGATGAGACCGAAGATGAAATTCCAAAAATTATAACGAAAGAAGTAATAGTAGCTTTGAATGAACTTAACATACACAAGGCACCAGGGCCAGACAATATTAGCGCGAGTAGCCTAAAAATGGGAAAAAACATGCTTGCAAAGGCTCTGACAGATCTTTTTAACAAAATTTTAGATGAGGAAGAATTGCCCACCCAGTGGAACAAATCTGAAATATCGTTAATCCATAAAAAAGGAAGTTACAGCAATATAAATAACTACAGACCAATAAGCATGATTTCTAATCTGTACAAGATATTCTCAAAGATAATAACAAAAAGAATAAATTATTATCTAGACATACAACAACCTCCGGAGCAGGCGGGATTTCGTAGTAACTAAGTATTCGGTTTGTGACCATTTACAGAGTGTCCAGCAAATCATAGAGAAGGCTAACGAATATAATATGTCTATTTATATAGCATTTATTGATTTTAACAAAGCGTTTGATTCTATTGAACACAAATCGGTATGGAATGCTTTAAGAAAAGACGGAGTACCAAATAAATTCATAAGAATAATAAAAAAAATCTATGACAACAGTACAGCATTGATAAAACTAGAAACTAAAGGAATGGAATTTAAAATAGGAAGAGGTGTCAAACAAGGTGACCCTATGTCTCCTACACTATTCAATTCGGTTTTACAAAATATTTTTCAAGAACTTAAAGACAAATGGAAAAATTTAGGAATCAGTATAAATGGACAATACATAACAAATTTAAGGTTTGCGGATGACATAGTCCTCTTTTCAAAAAACCCGGAACAATTAAAGATAATGATACAAGATCTACAAAACGAAAGCAAAAAAGTAGGGCTATCAATGAATATGACTAAAACCAAATTAATGAAAAACAGTATAGAAACTCTTGAAATTGATATAGAAAACCATAAATTAGAAGTAGTAGATAAATATACTTACCTTGGTCAAACAGTTGCATTTAAAGATTGGCAAGAAGAGGAGATAGAAAAAAGAATTCAACAAAGTTGGAATAAATACTGGGCTCACAAAGATATATTTAAAAACAAAGACATACCCAACACATTAAAAGCTAGAACATTTAACAGTTGCATAATCCCAACACTAACATATGGTTGCCAAACTTGGGCACTCAACAAAAACCAGGTAAAGAAACTAAAAGTAACCCAGAGGAATATGGAAAGAAATTTACTAAAAATAAGATTAATTGATAAGATTTCCAAAAAAGAAATAAGACAAAGGAGCAAGCTTAAAGATGTTATAAGGACAGCTAAAATCGGAAAATGGAATTGGGCGGGACATGTAGCAAGGGCAGGGAATGAACGATGGAGCAAAAACACTACAACTTGGCTACCAAGACATTTAAAAAGAAAACAAGGAAGACCTTCAACCCGGTGGAGAGATGAAATAGAATCATATGAAGGAAAGCTATGGTCCCGTTCAGCCCTAAACAAAAAAGAATGGAAGAAGAAGGGGGAGGCCTTTGCCCAGCAGTGGGATGAAATATAAAATAATTGTAAAATAGAACACACTCTTAAATTTAGAAATATTAGATAGGCTTTATAAATAAATAAATATCATCTATGATTATAAAATTAAATTATAACTTTTTATCTTTCTATGTGACCCCCCCCTGGCACCAAAGCTGGATCCGCCCTTGCCCGCTCTACACGTTGGGCCAACATATTGGGCCATAAGATGGGCCAGCATGTTGGCGAACGTGTGGATGAGCAGTAACAGTGCAATTTGATTGCAAGGACGTCCGTTCTGAAGTCGACATCTCCTGAAGATGCTCCGGTGTCGGAGCGAAACGATCGTCGAGTTAAATTTGTGGTGAATTTGTGTGGTGTTGTGCCTACAAAGTCACTGTAAGCGGATTATAGCAAAGTAATTTAGTGTTCATTGTATAATATCATGGAATTCCGCAAAGTAACGCCTACTTCTATTCAATATTCAAATCTCAATAGAGACTAGCCAACTACGCAGGAGATTTTATAGTGAACTCTATTCCGTCACTCTCATAGTTCGATGGAATGGCAATCCAATATGGCCAGGGAAGAGATCAGGCGCAGGACCGACGGCTTTACGTGCTCTTCCCTACTGGAGGCTGATACTGCGAATATTTTGACAGAAATACCCAATGTTTTTGACCCAACCCGAAATTTGAACCTATATAGTACCTACCTCATGATCTGCGGACGAATAAGCTAGCCACGAGAGCAAAAAAGCAGTTCTGAACTGAATTATGAATTTTATGTTTTTGAAGAATAGGTATATATTTTAGAAGTGTAGGTACTTGATTTTTAAAGCTTTTGCGCAAAAAAATACTACTTATATTCAGCCGAAAAAATGTTGGCACTTCTATGAACAAGTTTCTATAACTGTTCTCTAAAAGTTGACGTGTCTGTGTGTGTGTGTGTGTGTGTATGTGCGTATGTGTGTTTGTGTGTGTGTCTGTGTGTGTGTGTGTGTGTGTGTGTGTGTGAGTGTGTATGTGTGTGTGTGCGCATGTCTGTTCCCCCGTAGCACTTAAACGGGTGAACCGATTTGAATGCGGTTTTTTGTTTGAAAGGTGAATTAGTCGGGAGTGTTGTTAGGCTATGTTTGATGAAAATCGGTTCAAGATGGCCGCCGCCACAAGATGGCGGATTACATATTTTAGCACAACTCCCTCAATAAGGGTATCAAATGAAAGGGCTTGGCCGCCACCAAAAAATGGTGAACGTCGGTGGTTTTTTAAATTTTTAATTTATACTTGTTGACTGAAAGATAAGTAATCGAACAGACAAAGAGGTGATTCCATTCCAGTCATTTTATTTTACCTTCGGTAAAGGACTGATATTCTGGTCAACGTGAAACCCTCCGATTTGTATAAAATTCTGCGGCGCCCGTACTGGAATGCCCATGGAAGTATGATAGTTGCTGAACACAACAGATGCATTATAAACAAGGCTATCCAAAGGTGGCACAGTGTTTCTTCTCTCGCGTATACGTGGTGCGAAAATTCTCTCGTAGATATCGTTATCTAATCTTGTAGTCCAGCTGAAATGAATAATGGTAACTATTTTAAAGAAGATTAATCAGTTGTTTTCAAAACATAGTGATATTTGGGATTATAACATCTGTGTTTCAAAAAATACAATGTGTTTCAAAACATAGTGATATTTGGGATTGTAACATTGTAACATGTCTTACTTAATAATTTCCACTTAGTAGTAGTTGTATACTCGCATTTATTTAAGACTAGCTGACCCCCGCGACTTCGTACGCGTGTTTATAGGATTTATATAGGATCGGATCGGATCCCATAATTATTTTATATACCCCAACTAAATGTAGCCTAAGTTACTCCTTATAACATCATCTATCTGCCATTGAAAGTTCCGTCAAAATCGATCCAGCCATTTCGGAAATTAGCTGGAACTAATAGACAGATCAACAAACATAAAAAACGCACACCAGTTTAAAATAAGCCGTACGTTCAAAGATCCGGGTCCCAAGTTATTTGAACGCAATAAATGTCTGTCATTTCTGAACTAAAAAACCTATGACCTTGAAATATTTACGGGACAATACTTAAAGTACTACCTTTCTAACAAAAAAAGAATGAGTGAAATCGAACTACGCGTTAATGAATTACAGCTAAATACACGTTTTAACTTTCTTCCCCTCTCCCAAGGGAACCGTGCTGAATTTTGGGATAAAAAGTATCCTATATCCTACCTCGGAGTATAAACTCAAATCGTACCAAGTTTCATTCGAATCCGTTCAGTAGTTTCGGCGTGATGCGCGGCCAAGATACAGACAGACAGACAGACAGACAGACAGACAGACAGACAAAAATGAAAAAAATTACAGTTTTGGCTTCAGTATCGATTATAGAGTGCCCTCCAATAAAAAATTTCAAAATATCTCCAATGTACAGAATTGGATCTGTTACAGTTTTATTATATTATTATAGATAGAAGAAGAAAAAACATTTTGAGAGGTTTGGGGGATAATGTTGCGAAAGCGCTAATATTACCTGCCAGTCATGATTGTTTTACTTTGCTACAATTAAAGTGTCCACGAAATTCTGGCCTTGAATCTCACACATTAGATCTTAAGATATACTCCTATATTCTCAAAGTTCTTAATTTTAGCCTCACAGCTTCAATACTTAGTTTCTCAATAAAACTGCTTTGGCTGACATACTGTCGGATAAACACAGAGGTGATTCCATTTCAGCCATTTTTTTACCTTTGGTAACGGATTGGCTTTTGGTTACATGGAACAAAGGGCTTGCCCGAAGTCCTACGTCAGCGACAAAAGCGAGAACGCGACCTAATACGGTGCGACGCGAAAATATCAGACAGTACAAGGCACGGCAAATAAGTCGAGTGGTGACCTTCAATGCGCAGAAGTCGAAAATGTGGTATCTCGGGGTGTGAGGGGGTCGCGGGGAGGGCGTGGGGATCGTTCATAACCACTGATTAGCTCTCGCGGATCCTTCGTAAGCTGATTGGCTTTCCAATCGTATTGTGTCCGGCTCACTCGTACGACGCTGCGCGCAATTGGAGGTCACCGCTCGACTTACGTGCGTACGTTACATCGGGTCGCGTCGCGTTCATCTAGATCTAGGACAACGGGTTAGGTACGTACAGTATTTGCACTAGCTTCTTAGTGACAAGGGAGCCTAACCCAGCAACTCGTTCTGTGAAGGTCAGGGGTGGAGCACCGGTGGACGATGTGTCAACATTGTACGCAGGGTTGGTAACCTCGTCTATCAGTTCGAACACCATCCAGTTGGGGATCGTTGGTGAGAACCAGATCAATGGGCAGTTGTACAACCCTGAGAACCTGTAAAGTTGTGAAGAAAATAATTTGTTAATCCACACAATTCCATTGGCAATGGCTCATTGCTCCTCAGATCAGTATTGCGATAAAATGTTGAAAATGTTTTTTTTTTGCTTTAATTAAACAAATATTTGAAAAAGTGACATTTTCAAATTTTCAACCTTTTTTATCGTTTTTAACCGACTTCAAAAAAGTAGGAGGTTTCTCAATTCGACCGTATATATATTATGCTTTTTTATGTATGTTCGGGGATAGCTTCGTCGTTAATGAACCGATTTTGATAATTCTTCTTTTGTTGGAAAGGAAATATCCCAAGGGTGGTACCATGATAAGGAAACCAGGATCTGATGATGGAATCCCAAAGAAATCGAGGGGAACTTTCGAAAATCGTAGTGACGACTAGTGCGTTTGTTCATTTTTTTCGTCTACTTACGTTGTATTACTTGTCGATGTAACTGAAGTCGGTTTTTTTCGTTTGCTAGCAAACACAATGAGGAAGTTTCCTGATGTTGAAAATATCATATTTAATACAATGGAATTAAAATATATACTAAAACTTATAAATCAATACTTAAACATTTTTTGAAATCCATCAATAAATGACGGAGAAATTAATAACTTACGTAAATTAAATAAATTTACGTAAAATGATTGGCGCCTCTCACTTGAGTATGAGTACTCGAGTACGTCACCGTGTCTATTCGGAGGTATTTTTACCATGTAAATTTACTTGTTTTACCGATTTCTCCGAGATTACTGAACCGATTTGCGTGATTCTTTTTTTAATCGACAGCTGAGGATGTTTGCAAAATGGTCCCATAGATTAAAAAAAATTATCTTTTTTAAACTTTAAAGTTCGATAACTTTTTCAGTTTTTAAGATAATTTAATGATTTTTGCAGATTTTTGTTTTATTTTACTTAATTTTTTATAATTAATTAAAAAAAATTTGGAAACTTGTCTATTACATGATTATAATTTATTTATTGCAAGTAATTTTTTTTTCTGAAATGAATTGGTTCTTTTGATATAAAAGCCTAGCTGTACATTACATTTACTAATTATTTCGTAATTTGTTATTCTATGCTTCCATGCTATATTAGGCACGGTTTTCTTTTAAATATTATACTTCTGTAAAAACTTGTCATTTCATTTCTTCATTGTTTTTATGAAAAAAATCTGTAGGTTATTATTATTAATTGCTTATATTTCTGGTACTACCTTTTAAGTAAAATATACCTAATGAATAATTCGCTGTTCATTTTACTATAAGTAGCTGTACGAAATACGAAATAAAGTCCAAGAGGTGCTTATGAAAAATTCTTGCTTACCCAGCATAGACAGTATTAAACAAAAACTCCGAAATTACAAGGTCGAATTCTTGACTTTTGTCTGCTATTAACTTTTGTACGTTCGGATGTTCAATTACAAATTTACTTGTTTCCAAAAGCAATGGCGCATAACCAATTACCTCGTTTATATCAAATTTCTTGTCCATCCAATGTTTTATGTTTATAAAATCCGCTGAAAATTTAAAACATATTGAAAAATCGGTATAGCTTAAGCTAACTGTTTCAGAATCTTATAGTGGATTCATATTATGGGTGTAGATAAAGTCTTGTATGCAACTGTTGATAATTAGGTATTACACAACAGTTGCATAACTAACTATTAAGAGTATTATATAAGTAAGTGTAATATATTAAGATATACCTGCAAAAGTCTTGGCATTGCTCACATCGACTATAGTTACTCTGGTCATAGGTTTTTCTGGCACGAACGCGGATATATAAGTAATCTGTAATAAAGATAACACTTAATTCAATTTTTTTTAATATAAAATCTACCCTTAAATGGAGTTCAATAGAAATCAAATCAAATGAGTAATATTTAACCTTGGTTAAGGGTGACATACCTATTGAGTATCGTTTTAGCGTGAGAATTTTGGTTAAAGATACTACTTATAAGTAACTATATAATAATATGGTAAAGTCATAGTGTAACATAGTGTAAACCGCAAGAAGCGGTTACACATTGACCGACATTCGCCGAACGAATTGGGCCAATGCGCACTGGGTCCATTACACCTTACCTCATGACCCGCCTCAGTCAAATATCTGATAAATCCTAGATTCAGGATATCGTGGCTTTTACTAGGAGTCGGAGCTACAAGTAATATCTTGTAGGTTTTTGAACATACTGCAGCAAGTGTTGTCAGTAATATATAAATAAATAACATTGATTTCCACATTTTCTGTAACAATAAAATATATAGGTATGTAAATTAAATGTTAAAACAATAATCCAAATAATTCTGTTTCAATAATAAATTACCATTGACGTATAATTTATATCCATCAATTAAAAAAAAAAGAAATTCAATTATTTTGCAAATTGTAATTATTTATACAAAATGAATTGTTTTTAACATTCTAGTCTGGCACACTCCGACAAAACTACACGTGAGTTAAAGCCGGTGTTTCAATTCCTCAAAATGAATTGGTTGTCTGTAAAGTTGGTTTACGGAGGATAATTTTACGTGATATGAAAACAAAGAGAGATAAGTAGATGTGTCACAAGCCGAACGCAGTTCCGCGCTCTCGCTTGCACGCGGAACGTGACGGATGAGTCATCCTTTTCCGTGTGTGTAGCCGTTCATCGATGTAAGTTTAGGACGTTATCAGTTACCTATCACGTCAAAAAAATAAGTAAACAAAAATTAAAAACCATTTCCGATTAAAACTAAATGTATAAAAATTTGGAGCTGTGTTTGGAGAAACTTTCCAAAAACTATACATAATATTCATGAGTCGCTCTCTTATCGATCGCGCTGCCCGCGATCTTGTGCCGCTTATATCCAGAGGCTTCCTGCGACTCGTCTGATGTCCTTGGTCTATCCGCGAGTGTAAAGTTCATTAAAGATTTCAACTTACCAAAAAACGCATAAACAACATGTCCAGTTTTATTCATCAAACCGTAATCTTTTATTACCTACTTACCAAGATTTGAGACGCGTGTTATTTGCGATAGCCCAGCCTATATGGACGATTTTGTTGAATAAGCGACGTTGACTTAAGTTGTGAATTGGATGGGTTTGGATGAATGTGAACTCCTCAATACCACCGTGCCTCGTGCCTCGGTGAGCACGTTAGCAATTCTCTCGAGCGATACAGAGTGCTCCTCTTATACACGAAGTTTGATTTATATTTTATAATAATTTTATAATATTATATTAACTGTTAATTTTTTTTTTCTTTATTGATCACGTTAATTTACAATATACATTTAAAAAACACAGTTCGCCATCCTCTAGAAACTGTTGAAGTTTATGTGAGGATGGCAAGTTCGCGTTATACAAATTTAATAAAATAAAGGTAAAAACTGTTTTATAAATAAAAGCTGTTAATGCATATTTATATTATGTTACATAAATATCGTGACATGAAACACTTCCTGGATCCAGACTAGGCATCCAAAGAGGCACCTAGATCCAGGAAGTGCCTTTTACACTTTCTTATAAAAATCGCTCTTTTACTGTAGGTATTTTGCAGAGTTGGTGGTAAGTTATTCATTATATTTGCTAAGATATATGAACATGTTCTAGTTCCGTACTTATTATTAGTCTTAGGTAACTTAAACTTCTTGTAGTTTGGTAAGATGCGCAGATTTCTGTTTCTCTCTTTACATGTTAGGTGTTTTATGTTATGGTATTCTTCTGTTACTAAAACAATTAATCGTTACACCTAAAGACAATTGATATAAGCGGAGGATTTCGCAGACCACTTTTACAGATTATACCTGCTAGGTACCTATGCCACGAAATTCCCGACCTATACTTAGGTTAATAAATATAATACATATTTAAGTAAAATTTTGTAGGTAGGTACCTACAAAATAGTAAATAAAAATTATACATACGTTTGGAAGGATCAAATATTTATAGCACTAGTAAGTTATCACTACTAGAAAGTTAAACACAGTAAATCTACAAGTTTTTTTTATGCAGAAAATATAATTATATTATTATTATTGTTCAGTGAACGTTTAACATCGCTCTGCAGATAAATTGCTAATATTGGCGAGTAGTTAGTATCGTGACATAAATATACATTTATACTCTATACCAGAGATTCCCAAACTTTTTTTTCTCATGGACCACTTTCAAAATTTAACTAGTTCCGGTGGACCCCCTGCAGCCACATTTCTACCATATTCCCAAAACTCAAAAAAAAAATATGAAGATTAGATCTTACTATGGAAATTTGCGTCCATCGACCAATTGCAACTATCCATAAATTACGTCGCACGTTAAGGGGGAGGGGGGACGAATTGTGACAAGGGGGTGGAAGGAGTCATAAATTTTTTGATGTCATATTTCAAAATCTAATATTTTTAAAGTAGGTACTATTAAAACATGAAACGAGAAATTTTAAAGCAAAATTTTGCTGAAAAATTGCAAAATATGTGACGTCACACCATTGCCTCACAAATGTGACCAGCTGTGACAAGGTAAAGTTAAGCACTGAATATGGAATATACTTACAAGTTTTTACAAGTAAAAACTTGCATATTCCGTAGCTTTTTAAAATATTATCTGCCTACATTGTAAGGTGAAGTCAAGCCAATATTTTAGTTCTTCACTATCGAAACCAGATAAAAAAAATTCGTGGACCCCCGCTTACGACTCGTGAGCCCCCATTTTCTTGTCACGCCAACGTAGACCCACCTCGAGTCTCCCGTGGACCCTTGGGGGTCCACTTGGACCTCTTTGGGAACTACTGCTCTATACTAATAAATAAAATTGAAGTGTCTGTCTGGAATTTTGAAATAACTACCTTATATTAAGCTCATATGGTTATTTGAACTGTACCATAACCGAATCACACGTTTTTAGAATTTTTGTCTGTCTGTCTGTCTGTTTGAACGGGCTAATCTTCGGAACGGCTGAACCGATTTTGACGGGACTTTCACATACAAGTAGAGAATTAACCAGGGAGTAACATAGGCTACTTTTTAACCGACTTTCAAAAAAGGACGAGTTGTGTTTTTCTAACTATGTACACCGACATATCTCCGAGATTTTTGAATCCGATTTGCGTAATTTTTTTTTAATCGATATTCGTATGTTCCTAACTTTATACAGAATTGCCCACAGATAGAACTAAACCAGCACAGCACATTTAAACTCCCAAAATCTGAAATTCCCCACAACCTACTAACTATACCTGCACAAAGCATCCGATTAATAAAAGTTCCCACTTACATTACCCATGGTGACATTTTTATTGAAAACTAGCTGATCCCCGCGACTTCGTCCGCGTGGATATAGGCTTTTATATAGGATCGGATTGGATCCCATAATCCTTTTTTGTACCTAAACTAAATGTAGCCTAAGTTACTCCTTATAACATCACCAGAAAGTTCCATCAAAATCGATCCAGCCGTTTCGGAAATTAGCTGGAACAAATAGACAGGCCGACAAACATAAATTTAAATGCACGCCAGTTTAAAATAAGCCGTACGTACAAAGATCCGGGGCCCAAGTTATTTGAACCCAATAAATGTCTGTCATTTCTTCGTATCTTCTTATCTTCTTAACGTATCTTCTTCTTTCTTGGTTATGGAAAATCTTTTTTCCATATCCTGAAACGTATCTACTTAACTTTAAATGTATAGTACTAACTACTACTACTATAGAAAAGTATTGAGCAAACTTAAAGAGATCAAGATAAAAGACTGAATTGCAATTACGCAAATAATATAATTTTTTCTCAAATTTAGTGTCATGTCCTTACAGTAGCAACACTGGAGATGAACACTGTGACGTACAGCCGCGCCAAAAAATGCTTGTCGTACATTATAGTACGAGCACATCCATTGAATTATTAATTTCTCAATGAGCACATCACCCGCCCCGCGCCCCGCAAACGATCAGGGAGGCCAAGTTTATTGCGGTTTTGCTATAGTATAACCGACACTGTCATTGACCGTTTGACTTCCATTTCGTTTAGCGATAAGCGATGCATTCCGACGTGGAAACAAACTGCTCATATCGTTGGCCTATAAATATCAGAAAAAAAATTAATACTAAATATACTTCGACTTTTAATTCAATGCAGTAAACTGATGTTTCACTATGTCATTCCGTAAAATAATGTTCTCAACCTAATTTCAAGAGGTTCATTTCATTTATAATGATAATATAAAATCGCTTAAAAGTTAGCGAATAAGATCTTAAAATAATTGTATATAACAATCTATCTCTAGTAGGCATAAACTATTTAACGTTTTACAGACTTCAATTTCATAAACTTAGTTTCATAAAGTTTTAAGCTAGGTACCATAATTACCAACTTGTTAGCTCTATAATTACAGAAGGAATACGGGTGAACCGATTTGAATGCGGTTTTTTTTTGTTTGAAAGGTGAGTAGGTAAAGGTAGTCGGGAGTGTTCTTAGCTATGTTTGATGAAAATTGGTTCAAGATGGCCGCTGCCACAAAATGGCGGATTATATATTTTTGACAACTCCCTCAATATGGGTATCAAATGAATGGGCTTGACTAATAGAATAGAATAGCACTATGCAAATCCAAGATGGCCACCATATAAAGATGGCCAGATAAAGATTTTAGATGTTTTAGTACCTTCCATAGATACGGTACGGTATTGCACGTGCATAATAAAAGTACCGTAGATACGGCATAATACATAAACAATATTATATCTTTCAATATCTGAAGTCTGAGCCCGATATATTATATTCTACTAGCGGTCCGCCCCGGCTTCGCCCGTGGTACATAATATAAAGCCTATAGCACTCAAGGATCACGTAAATATCCAACGGTGAAAGAATTTTTGAAATCAGTCCAGTAATTCCTGAGATTAGCGCGTTCAAACAAACAAACTCTTCAGCTTTATTATATTAGTATAGATATAGATATCGATATATATTGGGAAAAACCCAATACCTAAAAATTTTTTTTTGGCCCGACCCGGGAATCGAACCCAGGACCTCGTGATCCACAGTCAAACGTGCTAACCACTAGACTAACGAGGCAGTTATTCAATCATTATTAAGTTTGCGACGAGCAAAACTGCAAAGATGAGAAAGAAAAATACTAACAGAAATTTCGAGTTACTCGTTCATTATAACATCGGACGAGGAGACGACTGGGTACTTCGTTCCATTTAAAAGAAACTCACTAATGTTTGTAACTTAAATGAACATTTATAAATTAAGATGACAACTCGAATTGTCAAAAGTTTCGAGTTTATGAAGCGGGAAACTCGTATTTAGAGCGAGGCCGCACTGCGAAAATTATTCGCGCGAATTTTATTCTCGCGGTTTATATTCCGCATTTTAATAAATTTTTCTCGCGAATTTTAAATCGCATGTGCGTGCAGCTTCACTCATTCCCATATGTCACAGAATTTTGCGAAAAAATTCGCGCGAATAAATTTCGCAGTGCGGCCTAGGCCTTAATTTAGCGTTCCCGAGATGACAGTTGGGTACAACTTCGAAATGTAGTTAGGCGAAGTTTGTTTTCGCAATTTCCAGTCCCGTGTTTCGTTGTCTACCTTTTTTATTCTTTGACCAAGAGATCCTCCAACCAATTGTTTGAAACATAACATATGGTAGGGGAACCCATGATGCTAAATGTGGTTTACTCGAGCGTCGTCGGGACCGTTTTAGATTAGATTAGATTTTGTAGATTAATTGATAGGAAGAATAAAAGGTTATATTATGCTGCCCCTTACAGTGGTGGGAAAAGTTTCTAGCAGCTTTGTAACGTTTCCCACTTTCGTACGTTACGTTTAAATTGTCTGATTTTCTAAATATACTTTTTTAGCTCGTAATTAACCCACCATACCTTAATCTGACATGGTTTATTATTATTGATCATCGATTTTTTTACGCGCGGCCCTATATAAAGGACTTATATACCTATGGTAGAGGTTACTCAGCTGGATGCAAGATATCCTCCCTGATGCTTATCTGCTGCGCTCGAGTAAATCTCAAAATCCCCTTTTGTGATCGCTAACTATTATTATATATTCACCGGGTGGTAGGTTTGCATTCCTACTTTTTTTTTTTATTGTATGATAGGCTTACGCTTGACGACAATCATGCCTGGAGAGCAATTATGAGGTCTAAGTTGGAACGCGCTTGCCTAGAAAATGCCTATTCACTCTTGTTTTGAAGGCACTTAAGTTGAACGAGGCGGGAAACACGGAAGGGCGTTCCACACCCTAGCGGTTCGTATCAGAAACGTTGATCGAACATGGAATAAATATTATGATTTTGCACTTGCATCCTTGCAACGTTCTTATGACGGCGAAGACTGCATCGATATCCGCTGTAATAACTAAAATAAACATTTAACGCTTAACAGAATGTGTACATTTGTGTACGTTCCACAGTTACTTAATTGCTAATTTAATTGTGCATTGTAGTATTATGTCTTTAAAAACGAAATCACACGGTCATTAATATTTTATTTTAACTTTATTTTTTATCGAATACATTTACTTGGGACAACATATTTATAGAATTTAATGATTTCCGTGTAGTGCAAAAGGTACATAAGTAATACTTAAATAATTATTCTAAGTATATATATTTAAAAGTTTAAATACTGACCTTTTAATACAAATACGTGAGTTTTATAAAAAACTAAATCTAGTTACTTCTAACTTAATAACAATTAAACTTAACTGGTTTACTAAATTAACTAATTAACTTTTTCTTTTCTTTTCGTGAATAGAATTCTGTTTAAAAATACAAAGACGTATTTTAAAACTAAAAAAATGAATATTAAAACAAACATTAAATCTAAGTAGAGCTTTTGGTACCAGGGTACCAGGAACGCTGGAGAGCGCAGATGCGGCGCTCCTCTCGTCTTCACAACATGTTCCACCCAGTGAACTAGTTCCTTAGCGGGTGGCACGGGTCTGTCGTGGTATATGAGAGACAATTCCTTGACCCTTGATGTATATCTAGAACGAAAGTAATTCTGAGTAAGCAAGTATCTTGTTAGTCAAAATACGTGTCAATTTTGTTTGTGTTAAGGAAACTTAATCATTTTATTACATTTTACTTGTAAGAAAATAACTGTTGATAGTTAAAACTTACTTTGGATTATCGAGTATTTTTCCGATAGCTGTCTCTAGGTCTGCAGCGATCGTATAAGATAAGTCTACTTTTAGAGCGAAGCCCTTTTCGATGGCTCTCTCTACGTTTATATATTGGTCACCAAAAACTGGTATTCCAATTATTGGTACTCCGAAATGTATAGTTTCTGTTGTTGAAAGAAGTCCACCGTGTGTGATGAAGAGGATACAATTTTTATGCGCTGTAAAATGGTTAAGTATTATATTATTATTGAAGACTTTTGTAAATTCTTAAAGGTTCAGTTGAATAAATTAAATTGCAACAAGTTTATTCCAAGGTCGACAAGAAAAAGAGACATGTAGAAGGTGGTTCATTTTCGAGGCTTCATCGATGAATCATCGAAATTGAACCGACCGTTCATCGTTCACAGGCACTGTTCATAGCAAATATCGTATCGTGCATCGTTCATCGCAAAAATGAACGATGAACGGGCATCGTCTAATTTGGGCTTTAAGTCCAAATTAGACGGTTCATTTTTCGATATTTTTGCTTTCATTTTCGAGGCTTTATAAATGAATCATCGAAAATGAACCGTCTAAACACCGACCGTTTATCGTTCACAAGCACTGTGCCATAGTAAATATCGTGCATCGTTTATCGCAAAAATGAACAATGAACGGGGCACCGTCTAAATTGGGCTTAAACGTTTGAATGTTTCACCTTCGAATACATATCAGTGTTTTCTATTATATTTAGTAAAATAAGAATACCTTAAAATAAGAATCCATATTTACCTAAAATGCTTTGTTGTGGAGCCCACTGAACAATGTGAACGTTGCTGGGGCAGTTAGGTAACTCTTCTTCAAATTTCCATATGACTGTCTGCTTAAATTTACCAAACATTTTTAACAAATCTTGTTTGACACCATCTGGGAATTTTTCACTTCTTAAATTTGATCCCATACTGAAGTAAATTACCCCGTACTTGGCATTATCCATTAGTTGTTGTAGATCCTTAAAATTTAAAAATGTATCCATATAGTTATTCAAATTAAACATATAATATTTAAATGCATTAAAATAAACAACCAACAAAAGGACGTACCTTGGGTAAAGGTTTTACATTCGGTTTGATATGGTAACCTCCTATAGAAATAACGTTAGGCGGCAACTGTGCAGCGAGACCCATAGATAAATGAGAGTTGCTCAAAATTAAAGAACCATTATAAATAAGTGTTTCAAATGACGGCACAGAACTTTGCCTGTTTCGAATAATCGGCACAAAATATTTATCGTACAGATTCTGTTCAAGGCCAGACATCCAACTGTTAAAAATAAAGGAAATGTTAAATTATTTCGTACTAAATAAGAATAATTTGAAGTCGCGTTGATTAAGTGACTCACAATGTTTTTACAAGTTGGCCCATAATTTGTAAGCACAATTCTACAACTCGTTGCTTAAACGTTAAAGGTGGAACGCTACCAGATAATATACTGGCCGTACACGCAGGATTGGGCATCTCAGTAACAAGTCGCAATACCATCCAATGAGGTTCCACTGACGAGAACCAGATTAAAGGACAGTTAAAAACCCCAGCAAATCTAAAACAGATAAATATTTTATCTTTTGTTATGTTGCCTTCTTTATCTTGTGGTCTAAGATACCATCATAGAGATTACTACCCTCATCTGTTATTTAATGCTGATAGAGATAATATGCTAGATAATTCATAGATTGATACATTGCACTTTGGTTGCCTGGCTAAATTTGGTGCCTATGATGTTAAACACAAAAAAATGTAATCAATTTTTTTCGATCTGCTTCCCTCATCTGTTATTTAAACGAATTATATGTCAAATGAAAGATTATTTTATTCCCAATCGAACCGTATTTGGTTGCCTGGTCAAAAGTGGTGCTAAATCATGGTTGCCTGGATTTTAAGATATAAAATTTTCTGTGCGAGTGTTGAAAGTGACGGAAAAGTGTTGCGCGCGCAATTCCATTTGACAGACAAAGATGCAGTGAGGCAGGCGTGCACTCGGCAGGTGCTTAGTCTATACAAAGATTAAAACCATAGACTAGCTGTGCCTGTCCATTAAATATATTTGCAAAAAAAATAAGTGAGCGACGTAAGGAATAAGTAATAAAACGTAAAAAAGCTGTTTTTGAAAATTTTGTCTGTTTGTCTGTATGTTTGTGCATGTATTACGCAAAAACTACTGAATGGATTGAAATTAAACTAGGCATGATCTAAGTTCATACTACATAATAGCATATAGGATACTTTTTATCCCGAAATTCAGCACAGTTCCCTTGGGAGAGGGGATGAAAGTCAAAATGTGTACTTAGCTGTAATTCATTATCGCGTAGTCCGATTTCATTCATTTTTAGGGTTCCGTACCCAAAGGGTAAAAACGGAGCCTTATTAATGTCATTCAACGTTTTAATAAATAATCAACAAATTCTTTTTTGTTGAAGTAACAAAAAATTTAAATTTAGTGGAGAAATTCGAAAAAAGGCGTCCTTGTTTTGTGTAATAGACAAAGATGACTTGACAGGTTGAAAATTGTTTGGAGTAAATCTCATTTCGTCTGCGAGCTAGAGACCTGTGCTCCGTTTTAACCCTTTGGGTACAGAACCCTAAAAATGAATGAAATCGGACTACGCGATAATGAATTACAGCTAAGTACACATTTTGACTTTCATCCCCTCTCCCAAGGGAACTGTGCTGAATTTCGGGATAAAAAGTATCCTATATGCTATTATGTAGTATGAACTTATATCATGCCTAGTTTAATTTCAATCCATTCAGTAGTTTTTGCGTAATACATGCACAAATATACAGACAAACAGACAAAATTTTCAAAAACAGCTTTTTTACGTTTTATTACTTATTCCTTACGTCGCTCACTTATTTTTTTTGCAAATATCTTTAATGGACAGGCACAGCTAGTCTATGGTTTTAATCTTTTTATAGACTAAGCACCTGCCGAGTGCACGCCTGCCTCACTGCATCTTTGTCTGTCAAATGGAATTGCGCGCGCAACACTTTTCCGTCACTTTCAACACTCGCACAGAAAATTTTATATCTTAAAATCCAGGCAACCATGATTTAGCACCACTTTTGACGAGGCAACCAAATACGGTTCGATTGGAAATAAAATAATCTTTCATTTGACATATAATTCGTTTAAATAACAGATGAGGGAAGCAGATCGAAAAAAATTGATTACATTTTTTTGTGTTTAACATCATAGGCACCAAATTTAGCCAGGCAACCAAAGTGCAATGTATCAATCTATGAATTATCTAGCATATTATCTCTATCAGCATTAAATAACAGATGAGGGTAGTAATCTCTATGACTGTATCTCCCACTACACCTAATCCGTCATCGGCCGATCTTTACTCGGGCGACGTCGGACGATCAAATCAAACGTATGTAAAAGAAAGCGAGCGCGTACTGTACTATAAGCGCCTGTTCAGACACGGCGGGAACCGCGCGATTATAGAATCGCATGGGAATCGCGCAGGTCTTATTTATATGAGTTATAAAGTAATCGTTCAGACATAACCGCGCGATTACCGCGCGATAATCGCGCGGTTCCCGCCGTGTCTGAACAGGCGCTAACCTGCATTGTCCGTTCACTGGAACTTGTATCTGTACAATGAGACGTGAAAACTTCCGATAGCGCGATGCAGGATTTTTCGCTATAACTTCTGAAATATTGAACTTTTTCTTTTTTTTCTTTTTTTTTTCTTTTTTTTCTTTTTTTATAAAACAAATACCCGTTTTTTAGGGTTCCGTAGTAAACAAGGAACCCTTATAGTTTCGCCATGTCCGTCCGTCTGTCTGTCCGTCCGTCCTCGGTTAATCTCAGAGATCCGTTTATAAAATATGATGTTTCAAAGTGCTAATTTTTATTAGAGTCAAGTGTCCCCCCCCCCTCTATCAGCCAAATGGCAGTATATAGGAACTTGAAACAATTCACAGCAATAGTATATATAATCAATTTTAAAGGAAAACTATCATGGCTAAGTAGGGTTTACAGGTTAAGGAGTTATATCTGTTTTTCGAGGATTGTGACTACGGAACCCTACACTACGCGTGGCCCGCCACGCACTTGGCCGATTATTATGTTTTTTGATCGGCCTAGTTCGTCCGACGACGCCCGAGCACACTTCGGCCGATGACGGATTAGGTGTATGCGAGTCGTTGTGGAGCCGTTAGATTTAGCAGCATCTTTTTGGCGGCGCGGCGGCCCGGGCGCGGGGATAAGTTTCGCCTCCGGGGGTACTATATCCTATTTACTAGTTGAATGCTATGTTTTAGCATTAGTGCATTATATTTAATTGAAAGAATAAAACATTGTCTAGTGTTTAGCTGGTGCAAAAAAAATCTTGTGAATTCAACGAGATACTAATTCTTTCTCTTTTGTTTTTTTTTATCTTTTTTGATCTTTTTTACGGTTATCCTATTCGACTAGATCATGGTTTTGAGATGCAGATATATTTACCCAGCATATACGTCATTGGACATCCATTCTGCAATGACAGCGTCAAAGTTTTGATTTCTATCAGTCATTAACTTTTGTACATTCGGGTTTTGTATTGTAGCTCTGGTCGCATTCATCATCATTCGACTAATATCTAACAAATTATTGATCTTAGATGTTTTATTCATAATTGCCTTTATATCCAACTCTACATCTAAAATTATAAAATATACTTTATTAAAAACCATGGCAAAAAGACTTAATTTTAATTTATTACTCTGTATTTTTTAGTAAACTAAGTAGTACCTAAATGATCTAAAAATAAAATTTACAAACACACGACGATTTCATAAATTTATAAAAGCGGATATTTCTTACTACTTAATTGAAATGTATGTATAATTTTACCTAAAGGAAAGCTTTTGATATTTTCACTAACATCAACAATGGTAACGCGTGGTGGTAATTTTTGTGGCACAAACGGCGTTATATACGTTACCTGTAAAATATAAATTAACACAAACTTTAAATAGGTTTTTTCAACCATTTTTTTTTTAATTTGTTATCAACAGCATTTAAATATTTGAAAAAGAAATCATTCATAATATGCATCAAAACTGCTTTGCAACAGTTTATATTGGTTTTTTTTATCTGCCTCGTTGGTCTAGCGGTTAGCAAGTTCGACTGTGGATCACGAGGTCCTGGGTTCGATTTTCGGGTCGGGCAAAAAAAAACTATGAGGTATTGGGTTTTTTTATCAAGAAATTCTCAGTGCCAGTCCGGAGTTGGAAATTGGCGGTGTTAGATACACCCCCGCGCCTCGGAGAGCACGTAAAGCCGTCGGTCCTGCGCCTGATCTCTCTCTGGTCGTGTCGCATTGGCGTCCCATCGGACTATGAGAGTGAAGGAATAGAGAGTGCACCTGTGTATGCGCACACACTTGTGCACTATAATATCTCCTGCGTAGATGGCTAGTCTCTGTCTCGGTTGAGACTGGCCGCCGTGGCCGAAATTGAGTCGGGAGGACATTATTTGTTTTTTAGTTTGATTTGCTTTATTTGGTTAAGAGAAAACTTAAAATTATTTACCTCATGGCCAGCATTAGCTATATGTTCAACTAGTGCATCTCCCAATATTGCGTGGCTTTTCCCTGGTATCGGACTCACAATCAGATATTTGAAGGCGTTTATTTCATACAATGATGCGAGAATTAATACCAAACACTGTACTTTGTTGATCATTTTCTGTCATAAACACTAGAACTAAGAGATACTACTTAAATAAAACTTATTTTTATTATACGGCGCACTTCAATTTGATTGTATGACATGACATATACACAAATGTGGATAATCAAAGCATATACAGTATCACGATGCAAATGGATAAATAATGCATTACCTGATACGTCAGTAGGTAGAGATAAAAAAAGTCTTTTATAAAAAGGACGAGCGTCGGAATTAGACATTCAGACCAATGATTCCGAATTTATCGTGGTGTGCGTGAATTGCTTATAATCGCAGTGATACATATATTAGTCAGGTAGCAGAGGAACAAAATAATAGTAATAATTTTTATGAGCTCATTATTTGGAAATATTCGGAGTAGAGGACGCGGTAAAATATTATTAATCACCGGTTGATTTTTTGTATGCAGCTTAGTAAATACTTGTAAAATGAAATGGCCGCATAGTCCTACTTTAGTGGAACGATTTCCCACCCGAGCGAATCGAAATGTTTAACACCTGTGCACTCGAGTAGCTGCCTCCATCGAGAATTTTCATAGACAAAAACTTGGTCGTCTCGTCGAAACAAACCTACTCACGAAGATTCAGCTTGTTATTAATCACTAAAAAATTTGTTCCTCGGCTGCCGGACCATAATTATATTCCGTCAGTATACATACTAATTACGCACGTGGGACGCGGCCTGCGGCGGAACCTCAAAATACATTGATATAAAAGGCAGAACATATTTACCATGCATCCATACAAATGTAAGGCTACTGTACTTACTGAATCTGTCAGTAGGACCGCAGACGATTATAAATCGATAACCCATTAAAATACATTAATCTAATCAGTAATCGGCCGTTTTCAAATAACGTATTCCGAATTTGTTTGTGTATTCGCTTATAACTTCTAACCTTCCGTGAGGATTTCAATGCAGTTTTCATCATCATTTTAACAGGATGGTAGAACTACGTTTAGCATGTTCACATTCAACTCTGGCAAGGCACGGGCAAAGTGCTAACGTGTGGTCAGATTTCAAACATTCTTCTTTTTAACCCCCGACGCAAAAACGACGGGGTGTTATAAGTTTGACGTGTCTGTGGGTGTGTGTCTGTCTGTTCCCCCGTAGCGCTCAAATGGGTGAACCGATTTGAATGCGTTTTTTTTTTGTTTGAAAGGTGAATTGGTCGGGAGTGTTGTTAGCTATGTTTGATGAAAATCGGTCCAAGATGGCCCCCTACAAAATGGCGGATAACATATTTTTTACAACCCCCTCAATATGGGTATTAAATGAAAGGGTTTGACTAGTAGAATAGCACTATGCAAATTCAAGATGGCCGCCACCACAAAATGGCGAATGTCGGGGGTTTTTTAAATTTTTAATTTATACTTTTGTTAGAAAGGAAATACTTTACAGTGGGTCCTTGGATGGTTTAGATTCACAATTGGACCCGGCAGGTGGCGCTGCAGTCGGGTTCTAGGATTTTTAATTTTATTACGGACAGATTTTGATGTTTCTTATGTTTGTTTAAGTTGGTCTTTGGGGGGTTTAGATTCACAATAATTGGACCCAGTAAGTGGTGCTGCATTTGGTTTCTAGGTTAGAAATAAAATAAAATAAAATTAAAGGAAAGAAGTACAATTTATGGCAGTGACATTATTATATATATAAAGCTACTTGAAGTAAGGTACTGATCACCTCTCCTGAACAATTTTGTATGGAACTTTTTCACCATACTTTCCGTGTGTGTAAAATTCAAAAATTCTAGGTCAACAAAATTATAGAGAGAGCTGAAGGTGGAAAACTGACTAGGGTGCCCTAAGGGATCTCAGAAACTATCAGTCGGAGAGGTACCGTCCTGAAACAAAAAATGTTCAAAACCTTGGGCTATTGGGTGAACCGGTGAAAAAAATATGGCCATCAAACAAAAAAAAATTTCGTCTCCATACAAAAATTTTCTAATTTTCAAGAGGCTCTCCAGAACAATTTTGTATGGAACTTTTTTCCCCTTACTATTTATATACGTAGAACTTATAGGTCTTCCTTCAGGAAAATTATGAAACGTCGTGAATGTGGAAAATTTACCAGAGTACCCCAAAGGATCTCAAAAACTATCAATCATAGAACCATGGTCCTGAAAGCGAAAATGTTCAAGACCTTGGGCCCTTTGGTGAGCCAGTAAAAAAAAGATAGGTACCGAACAAAAAAAATTTTCGCGTCCATACAAATTTTTTTTTTAATTTTCAAGTGGCTCTCCAGAACATTTTTGTATGGAACTTTTTTCTATCTCTAAGCGCATGCATAGAACTCATGAGTATCCTTTCAGGAAAAATACGAAACGTTATGAATGTGGAATATTTACCAGGGTACCTCATGGGTCCTCCAAAACTACCAGTCGTACAGACATGGTCCCAAACAAATGTTATTAAAGACCTTGGACCATTGGGTGAACCGGTAAAAAAAAGATGGCCACCGAACAAAAAAAAATTTTCTCCATACAAATTTTTTGGGTTCTTTTCAAGAGGCTCCCCAGAACAATTTTGTATGGAACTTTTTTCCCTTCACTATTTATGTGCGTAGAACTTATGGATCTTCCTTCAGGAAAATTATGAAATGTCATAAATGTTGAAAATTTACCAGAGTACCTCATGGGTCATCCGAAACTACCAATCATACAAACATGGTCCCAAACAAATGTTATTATAGACCTTGGGCCATTGGGTGAACCGGTAAAAAAAAGATGGCCGCCGAACAAAAAAAATTTTGTCCATACAAATTTTTTGGTTTCTTTTCAAAAGGCTCTCCAGAACAATTTTGTATGGAATTTTTTTCCCTCACTATTTATATGCATAGAACTTATGGGTCTTTCTTCAGGAAAATTATGAAACGTCGTGAATGTGGAAAATTTACCAGAGTACCCCAAAGGCTCTCAAAAACTATCAATCATAGAACCATGGTCCTGAAACTGAAAATGTTCAAGACCTTAGACCCTTTGGTGAGCCAGTAAAAAAAAGATAGGTACCGAACAAAAAAAAATTTCGCGTCCATACAATATTTTTTTATTAATTTTCAAGAGGCTCTCCAGAACATTTTTGTATGGAACTTTTTTCTTTCTCTAAGCGCATGCATAGAACTCATGAGTGTCATTTCAGAAAAGATACGAAACGTGATAACAATATTTCTTTCTATCTTTCAAGAGACTCTCCAGAATATTCTGGAATTTCTTTATTTTATGAATATTGAAGAGACTACAAGGCCCGCGAGCTGCTTGCAGCTCGCGCACCGAGCGCAACACTAGTATAACCTAAAGACAGACACACAAACTAATAATATTTGGTAATGATGAGGCACAAAAATCTTATCTATCGTAAGGCATACCTACCTAAACATTATTATCATTGGATTGATTTTTTGACAGATTTTTATTTTGATATAATAAAAACAAAATCACATACTTAGTAATTATTTCATTCATTTAATCAATGTATTTACTTTCTAAATTAGCTTATTTACAAGTGTTGTTGTAAATAAGTTAATTTACTTTTTCTTTTCTTTTTGACAGTAAAATATTCTTCAGGTAGTAATAAACGAATTTTAAAACTAAGAAAATAATTAGTAAAACTAAAATAAGATCTAAGTAGAGCTTTTGGTACCAGGGTACCAGGAACGCTGGAGAGCGCAGATGCGGCGCACCTCTCGTCTTCACAACATGTTCCACCCAGTGAACTAGTTCTTTAGCAGGTGGCACGGGTCTATCGTGGTATATCTGAGACAATTCCTTGACCCTTGCGGCGTATCTAAAAACAAAGTATAAGGTCATGCTGAGTTATCAATTATCACCAATTTATTTCCTAATAGACTTGAATATCGTTCAAGTAAAATATTTTCACTAGATATACGGCTCAGAGTTAAAAAAGTCTGTTATCTTTAAGACTTTAACAGTTGAACAGATCTTGAGAAATTTTAGCACAGTGATAGCAAGCAAGCAAGATTATATAAACGATAAAAAAGCTTGGATTTAACTCGTTCCAGCAATGCGCGAGACGGCATTTCAAAACTCGAAACGAAACTCGGCAATAGCCGAGTTTCTTGCAGGTTCTTCTCGGCTGGAACTGCATTCCGAACCTGTGGTAGATTCAATTGACGATTCAAAAATACTTGTAAAAGTTTATTTGAATAAAAAACTTTTCTATTCTATTCTATTCATCCTGAAACCAGGAATAAGGTGAAAGATACATATTTAATAGTAGTTTATGAAACGGTTGCATAATAGAGGTTATTAAAACACGAGTGTTAGTTTAAAAACGAACCGCAGGTGAGTTTTTTAATAGTATTACACGAGTGTTTTAATACCTAATTATGTAGAGTTTCATACACTACTTTATCTAAACTCATATCTTAAAATCCAAACCATAAAATCTTGGTAATATTTGTCGTGAGTTTTCGTTGATTTTGCTGGCAAAAGATTGTTGGTCGGTGGTCAGGTGGAGTTAAATTCTTATCAGTATCGCTGCATTACAGTAGACATTTTTCCGCGCAATAAAAATCACTTGCAAAGGTTTGGGTTACAAAAACCATAAATAATAATAAATTAAAAATTTAAATAATAGGCGCCAAAAACAATACGATTTCCCGCCATCGCTGAAAAAACCAGAACCAGACCAGAACCAGACCAGACCTGTCAATAATGAAATAAAGTATAATGCAGTAGTAGTAATAGGGTAACTTTGATAGCGGGATAATAATTATAAGTAACAAAACTAAACACCCGCCATGGCTCAAAAATACCAGAACCTAGTGCCTGTACTATAATGTAGAAAAAATTATTTTATAACATTACTTTGCAATAATTTCCTAACAAAGTAGTGTTATAATGGACTTTTTAAATTTTCTTTTAAATATTATAGATTGTATGTGAATAAAGTAGTCCAATATATGACACATTTTGATTTCTTAATCGGGATTTTAAGATATGAGAGTAGATAAAACACATTTCGTGTTATCGAAGCTATAGGCGATCGTAAGCTAGTTTTAACCAGCTTACTTTCGCTTAGCTAATATAATAGCTATCAAAACTAAATCTGTTTGTAAAAACTTACTTTGGATTTTGGAGTACATTTTGAATAGCTTTTTCAATATCCGCAGCCATCGAATAAGACAAATCTACTTTTTGAGCGAAGCCTTTTTTAACGGCCCTATTAACATTTACAAATTGATCAGCGAACACTGGTATTCCAATCGTTGGGACTCCAAAATGCACCGTCTCTGTAGTCGAGAGTAGGCCTCCGTGTGTGATGAACAGGATACACTTCTTATGTGCTGTAAAACACGTTACGATACTATTAATAATTTGCTTTTTAATCGACTTCAAAAAAGGAGGAAATTTTTCAATTCGACCGTAATATATATGCTTCTTTTATGTGTGTTCGCGGATAACTTCGTCGTTTATGAACCGATTTTCATAATTTTTTTTTTGTTGGAAAGAAGATATCCCAAGGGTGGTACCACGATAAGGAAATGAGGATCTGATGGTGGAATCCCAGAGAAATCGAGGGGAACTTTCAAAAATCGTAGTGACGGACTAGTGCGTTTGTTAATTTTTTTCGTCTACTTACTTTGTATTACTTGCCGATGTAATTAAAGTCGGTTTTTTTCATTTGCCAGCAAACACAATTATATTTTTAACCGACTTCAAAAAAAGGAGGTATGTATGTATGTAAGTATGTTCGCGATTATCTCCGCAACTAATGAACCGATTTTGATGATTGTTTCACTATCGTAATCTACATACTTTCAGGAAGGTTTTAGTATAAATATATATTATATAAATATATATATATATATAACACATTGAGTTATCATTCTTACATACGAAGTTATAACCACAAATATGTCACTAATATGTTCTCTGATATTGCCAGACCTATTGCTGAAGTCTAATATACCTATTCTGTCCAAAGACTTCACTCTGCTACGCCTACGTATCATTGACCTTTTGCAAAAAATTTTGGGCCGAAGTCAGTACAGCTGTACTATAGAGTGATTCCTTGGAGTTAGTGCATGGTTACGTGTATTTCCATCCTATACAAAGCCAAACCGCAAGTGTGTGAAACTGGTCGCGTATAGATTGTAAATTACTTTTTAATCAAGGTCTTCCAAATTATACAAGAGTAGTACGCATACAAACTAATCTTGTATAGATCGGAAGTTAGGTTAGGTTGGGTTAGAACATTATAAAACCATTCACCTATATACTTAGTATGACACATAAAATGTATGTAATATGTCACAGGATATTTAATAATAAAATTAATAATAATATATAGGTCATAATCTATTTTACATAGTTCTCATTTATATTATTATTAATATAAAGAAAACAAATCACTAAAAAGCATAAAATAATTTTTTTCAAAGAAAAATGAACCGACTTCAAACCATTCGAACTAAAAAGTTTAAAATAATTTTTTATTCATTTAGATTGACGATTTAACTACCTAACTCAAATAATATAGTATAATTTTTTGGAGTCGGCGCTAAACCTCATTCAATTCGTCGGAATCGAACTCGGGGAGCATATTTTCGACTTGAAAAGTATGAGTCATTTGGCGCCGACTTCAAAAAATTATATATTATTTGAGTTAGGTAGTTAAATCGTCAATCTAAATGAATAAAAAATTATTTTAAACTTTTTAGTTCGAATGGTTTGAAGTCGGTTCATTTTTCTTTGAAAAAAATTATGTTCTTTAAGTTGTGGTTCTTAGTAAGTAGATAAAAGTGTCTCATTAGATCATTCATCTTAAAAAAGATGATGTCAAGCATCATGGTAATAATATATACTTTAAGTAAGATATAAGCGTTTGGTTGGGTAAATAATATCAATAAATAAAGAGTTCTTTATAGAAGAGTTTATCTTTAGTTACCCAGAATGCTTTGCTGTGGGGCCCAATGCACAATATGAACATTGTTGGGTGTATTCGGTAAGTACTCTTCGAATTTCCATATCACTGTCTGCTTCAATTTACTGAACATTTTCAACAAGTCCTTTTTGACTTCATCAGGTAAGTGTTGACTTCTCAAATTCGAACCCATACTGAAGTAAATGACACCATGTGTAGCGTTGTCCATAAGTTTCCGGAGATCCTGAAATATACAAATACATTGATAACATCGGAAAAAGCGATAAACTTTGTAATCATAAAGTGCAAAGATAGACGACATCAAACGAATCACAAGAAGCTGCTGGATACAAGTGGTGCAAGACCGATACGTGTGGAAGTCTCTACAATTTATGTCCAGTTGTGGACGACTTGATGAAGAAGAAGCAGAAGATAAGCATAGTATTACCATTAATTTTTATACATGTATAAATAAAAATAAAAAATCCCCGACATTCGCTATTTTGTGGTGGCGGCCATCTAGGATTTGCATAGTGCCATTACCAGTCATATCCTTTCATTTAATACCCATATTGAGGGGGTTGTGAAAAAATATGTTATCCGCCATTTTGTGGTGGCGGCCATCTTGGACCGGTTTTCATCAAACATAGCTAAGAACACTCCCGACTAATTCACTTTTTAAACAAAAAACCGCATCCCCGTCCTTTTTGCATCGGGGGTTAAAAAAGAAAACAACGTTTAAACTTACCTCAGGTAAAGGTTTTACATTAGGTTTGATATGATATCCTCCTATAGGAACGAAGTTAGGTGGCAATCGTGCAGCACTACCCATCGACAAGTGGGAGTTGCTCAAAATCAGAGAAGCGTTAAATCTTAACGTTTCAAAAGATGGCACAGAAATTTGTCTGTCACGAATTACCGGCACAAAAAATTCATCGTATAAAGCGTGCTCAAGGCCAGACACCCAACTGTAAGCAAACAAGGAAATATTAAAATAAATTGACATGTTTTTATAACAATACTAGTGGACCTGGCAGACGTCATCCTGCCCGGCGACATAGCGACATCAACGCCACCTACCGAGACCCGGTGGGTTACCTGTACCTACCCGGTAATTGTGTTTTGGAACCATCCAGGAACCCATAGATGAAAATGAAAAATGTGATAAATGAAGAACCGCTCGACCGATTTTGTGCAAACTTCACATAAACCATCTACTAAATAGTCCGAACAAAGCCTAAACATTTAGTTTGGATAGGCGAGCCCGTTCTCGAGTTATAAAATTACAACGAAAAGTGGCATTGATTGTTATATATATAATAATATAGACTAGCGGACGTTATCCTGCCCGGTGACATACCGACCTCAGCGCCACCTACCGCGACCCGGTAGGTTACCTGCATCTACCTGGTACTTAATTGTATTTTCAAACCATCCATCCAACTATTGAAAAATTTCATCCAAATCGGAGTTAGGTGACAAACGCACGCGACAGCATGAACATTACCTGTTTGACAGTTACGAAACCCATCACTATTTTGTATGTGAAAGTGTTTTTTCTTTTATTTTATTTTTTCGTCAATTTTCCAATCTTTCTAATAGAATCTGCTATTTGAGACGGAGACAAATACATCAAATCAAAAACTATAAAAATCGGTCCAACCGTTCTCGAGTTATAAGTGTTCGAACAAACCCGACTTTGTTTTATATATTAAGGTGTAATTAGAACTGTAGAAGTTATGTAGAAATACTCACAGCATCTTGAGAAGCCGGCCCATGATCTGTAAACCCAGCTCAATCGCTCGTTGCACAAAACTGAAGGGGGGAACGTTGTCAGATAGTATGTCTGGTGTATATGCAGGATTAGTAGTCTCGTCTACAAGTTGCAACACCATCCAATGTGGGTCTACGGTGGATAACCATATTAACGGGCAGTTGAAAACCCCTGCAAATCTGGAATATACATACAGCGGTGATGACAACGATAAATAAGCAATTAAAATTAATAAAGCCATTGATTAATAATAATTAAGTTGGCGCAATAGGAATTATTAAACTTGAAACAAATCAGTTAAAGAGTATCTAAATACCCTGAATTTGCTAGGATGGAGAAGGATTTGAATTAACGGATTGGAAAATAGAAGAGTGAGAGAGAGAAAGAGAAGTTAATGTGTTTTTGTATTAAATTCATCTTATAGATCTATCGTGGTAAAAAAAAATATTGTCGCATCATTTTGAGCTTACCCCGAGCCCTAATAACTAAAGTCACTATGATTAACATTAATTGAAAAGCTTGTCAACAAAAGCAGACTCGTTCCAACTTCCATTAGGTATCACTTTTTTTATAGTAGAGATAAAAACTAAATGAAACCAATCACCAACTCATAAGACAAGTCTTATTTCTCATTGAAAAGCGTATTTCTGTTTATTTTGTATAATAATTATGATATTGCAGAACCAGTTTTGATTGCCAATAATTTTGGAGCCAGTAGATGTGTACTTTTACGGCCTGTTTCACCACCTTCTGATAAGTGTTGGATAGCTTAAACGAAAGTTTTGTCACATTCTTACTTTATATGTCAAGTGACAAAGACAAAAGTTGTAGATAGCTATCCAATACTTATCAGAAGGTGGTGAAACAGGCCTAGAAAAGAGGTTTTCTGAACAAGTCTTCGTTTGTTTGCCAGCTCCTCAATTTATATTTTCTTAACACAAATTAAACATTAGTTTAGATTCATTTTACCCAGCATAAACCTCGCTGAACATCCACTCTGCAATCACAGCGTCGAACTTTTGACTTTTGTCGTTCATTAACTTTTGTACATTCCGATGATTTAATGCATTTCTGCTCATATTCATGAGCATAGGCACGAAAGACATGAAACTGGTACCGTCGCCCGTTTTATCCATAACGTTCTTTAAATTCAATCCATCTGAAATAAAATTAATATTATTAATAGATACGTATGCATTTTTTTAATCTATAGTTATACTCTAATTGTTATTGCAAGTGCATACTTTCAATAATGATGACACTACTGAAGTCTTTATCGTTTACATTTGAAGAGCTATTTAAATATCTTCAAGACATCATTTTCATCACAAGCTACTAGTTTTATTACAATTAAGGTAAACGGGCAAAATCCGATTCGCTTTGCGAAAAGTTCCCGACATGAACCAGAATAGTTTTAAATGAAAGACAATATTATAGCAATAAGTACTTATAACATTTCAATATGAATGTTTGATTCGAAATCAATGTACAAAAAAAGTTATTTAATATCTATACTAATACTATACTATCTATACTAAGGGCGTTTGTGCACTTACTCGTTTTCGATTCGTTTTCGATTCGTGTTCGTTTTTTTAATGAACATCATAAAAACGTATACGAAATTCACGAATGACATTTGTGCACTTAATCGTGATTTCACTATACGTTTTAAGCATTTCGTAGATAAAACCGTGTTCATAATGTGTGCTGCATTTAATCGTCGTCAGCTTTTCGCACTTCTCTTATACATTCGTAGGCGATCATCACTTAATGACATGACATGACATCATGAAAAAACTTTTTTTAATTACTATCGAAAGAATGTTGCTACTTTCGATTTCATATTGTGTCATATAAAAAAAAGATTCCTCGGCAAGACACACGTTTTAGAGAATGCATAACTCCAGAAAAAATGCTGGCAGTAACACTAAGGTAAGTGATTATGAATATTTCACACGGTACGGTTAGTATCAAAATTATCTAAGCATACGTCATATATTTTGTGAACATCCCAAGTGGACATTACGCTCTTGTAAGAAAACAGTAACAACTAAGTATCAGAAATGATATTTTTATGAAATGTTCATATTTTGCTGATAGTTTTTGACTACCAACCACAGGTATGGAAATTTTGATTATACTACAATATTTAATAGGTATTTTACTCGAAGTAAAACTAATTTGAATGAAACAAACGATTTATTTTAATGCCAAACTAAGTAGGTATTAATTTTTAATAATAATCAACTGCGTCGAATCATGTTTTGTTGGAATTCAAGAAATGCAAATACCTATGTTTTCCAAATACCTCACAACATCAGGACTCATCTCTGCCCTCTTTCCACACACCATTCCACTCGCGTCCTTATTTTAAAACGATTCGATGTGAAGAATTCACGAATATATAAACACGAAAACGAATCGAAAACGAGTAAGTGCACAAACGCCCATACAGTTATAAGGAAGGCTATGTCGAATCGTGTTTTCACGAAACACGAAAACGAATCGAAAACGAATAAGTGCACAAACGCCCTTATAAATAAAATTGAAGTGTCTGTCTGTCTGTCTGTCTGTCTGTCTGTTTGAACGGGCTAATCTTCGGAACGGCTGAACCGATTTTGACGGGACCTTCACATACAAGTAGAGAATTAACCAGGGAGTAACATAGGCTACTTTTTTAACCGACTTTCAAAAAAGGAGGAGTTGTGTTTTTCTACCTATGTATACCGATATCTCCGAGATTTCTGAACCGATTTGCGTAATTTTTTTTTTAATCGATAGAGAAACATTGCGACCCTGTTCTATAAAAAATTTGGATTCCAACTCCTCAATCCTGATGCTGTAGGGGACCTAATCCCCAAAACTAATGGGTTTTAGAAACTTTCGGTTATTTAAATTGATATTGGGGGTACCAATTAAAGACTTTATCGTTGAATGAACTCAAGTAGGTACATATCCAACTCCTCGACCCTGATGCTGTAAGGAATTGTATTCCGAAATCGTGGGGATCCCACGGGATTTTTCCGTTTTGGGGACGGGTTTCTAGAGATAAGCTACTTTTTGTTCTGGAAAATCAAAAGTTCCCACGGGATTTTTAAAAACTTAAATCCACACGGGCGAAGCCGTGGGCATCATCTAGTTTAAAATAATAATATGGTACCTACATACAGCAGACAGCACACGGGTGAGCTATGTGATCATAGGCCTTTATACGCTGTCTATTTAAATAAGCATTTTCATATTCCGTTTTTTTTTAATTTTTACGTAATTTCCATGGCCCACAACAATGCGACCTTATGTCTCATTGTAGATCATTGTCGTATTGCAATAGGTACAGGCTACGTATACTGTTAATTTTGTTTGTGTCCACCGCAGGTATGGTTTCCATACGAAAGTATCTGTTTACCTTTGCACAAATTATATAAAAAAAAAATTATTTGAGTAGGTAGCAAGTCCGTACCTGTGGGAAAATCTCTCAGATTTTCATTTAAATCCACAATAGTCACTCGTGGTATTGGCTTCTCTGGCAGATAAACTGTTATGTAAGTTACCTGTTGAAATAAAAATATAAATTTTTTATTGCAATACCTATTTGGAATCAATTTCGAATATTTTGTTAATGACATTTATACCATGTGTATTTCTGATAATAAGGATATTGAACATTTTTCAATATCATTACCATCAAAAAATCTTATGTTACGGTTTTACGTTACCAACAAAATAAAAACTGTGTTAATATAACATTATGGTAGATATTATTTACTTCGTTCGCGTGAATATTGAACATATTGATATTAACAATCATTTTGTTTTTCCTAAGCTCCTTTGAGCTTTACCTTGCTAAAAACTGTTAAAATTTCACTGGCGGATGTTTAGGTACATCAAAATGTAAACATCCGCCAGTGAAAGTCCCATCAAAATCGGTCCAGCCTTTCAGAGATTAGCCAGTAGTCTTTAAAGTATCTACTTTTTAACAAAAAAAGAATGAATGAAATCGGACCACCCGTTAACGAATAACAGCTAAGTATACATTTTGCCTTTCATCCCCTCCCCCAAGGGAACCGTGCTGAATTTCGGGATAAAAAGTATCCTATATGTTACTCCGTTGTATGAACTTAAATCATGCCGAGTTTCATTTCAATCCATTCAGTAGTTTTTACGTGATGCGCGCACAAACATACAGACAAACAGATAAACAGACACACAGACAAAAATTTCAAATATAGCTTTTTTACGTTCTATTACTTATCCCTAACACCCCCCAGTTATTATTTTGCAAAAATCTTCAATGTACAGATACGGCAAGTCTACGATTTTATTATATGTATAGATAGAAGATAGATATAGATTACATACTAAAGAAATAATATCTATATATTGTACAATGTACAATATATAAATTCTGCCCTTTAGGGGGTTAAACAGAGGATAAGGAGTATGAAAGTTATTAGGTGAGATCGCAATTCGCAGTTAAAGGTTAACTTATAGAATAGATGAATAATAATAAAACACGAAAACACTTACGTCGTGTCCAGCATTTGCCAAAGTTTCAGCCATCGCTTCTCCCAAAATTGCATGGCTTTTGCCTGGAATTGGGCTCACCACGAGGAGTTTGTAGGCATGCAACTCACACAGTGAAGCCAGTGTGAGCACAAAACAAAGCGTTGTTCCGTGCATCTTCTGAAATGATGGATAAGTATCGCTTTTACTTACTCAGCTCGTTATTATTACTATCATGTGATGATAGTACTTAAAATGTCAAGCTCTAAATCCCTCTATCCTATAAAACAGGACGCCAGTTGGGTATTGGCCATTGGAGGTTAAAGGACTATAGTGGTGGTGGTATATATACCTACTATATTTATACTTATAATTCTGTATAAGTATTGACATCTTGGATTTGCATAGTGCTATTTTAGTAACCCCCGACACAAAAACGACGACGGGGTGTTATAAGTTTGACGTGTCTCTCTGTGTGTGTGTGTGTGTGTGTGTGTGTGTGTGTGCGTGCGAGCGTGCGTGCGTGCGTGCGTGCGTGCGTGCGTGCGTGCGTGTGTGTGTGGGTGTGTGGGTGTGTGTATGTATGTGTGTCTGTTCGGTCATCTTGGACTGATTTTCATGAAACATAGCTAAGAACACTCCCGACTAATTCAACTTTCAAACAAAAAAAACCGCATTCAAATCGGTTTACCCGTTTGAGCGCTTCGGGGGAACAGTAGACACACACACACACACACACAGACACACACACACACACACACACACACACACACAAACACACAGACAGACAGACACGTCAAACTTATAACACCTCGTTTTTGCGACGGGGGTTAAAAATAGCACTATTGGAAAAATATGTAATGGAATTTAATTAATTTAAAACAATCTACAAAAACTGTTTAAAAAATATCCTAGTCTCGCACAGTTTGTAATAGATAAAGATTATTTCGTAATTCATATTAGGTACCTACTACCTATATTAACAAGCGGATGCCTGCGACTTTGTTCGCATGGATATAGGGTTTTAAAAATTCCGTGGGAAGGGGAAATCTTTGATTTACCTAAGCTCCTCTGAGCTCTTACTAATAAAAGTGGCGCATTAAAATGGAATTGAATTACTGCAGTAATGAGTATTGATTTTTAATAGCTCTTTCCATCACTAAGGTTTTCCCAATGAAAGTCCCACCAAAATCGGTCCAGCATTTCGGAGACAGTCAAACACAAATTTTAATGCACACCAGCTTCAGATAATAATCTGGACGTTCATAGGTTCCTGTACAATCCGGGTTCCAAATTATTTGGAACTAGATGATGCCCACGGCTTCGCCCGTGTGGATTTAGGTTTTTAAAATCCCGTGGGAACTTTTGATTTTCCAGAACAAAAAGTAGCCTATCTGTAGTAACCCTTCCCCAAAACGGAAAAAATCCGTGGGATCCCTACGATTTCGGAATGCAATTCCTTACAGCATCAGGGTTGAGGAGTTAGATATGCACCTACTCGAGTTCATTCAACTATAAAGTCTTTAATTGGTACCCTCAATATCAATTTAAATAACCGACAGTTCCTAAATTCCATTAGTTTTGGGGATCAGGTCCCCTACAGCATCAGGATTGAGGAGTTGGAATCCAAATTTTATGTAGGATAGTGTCGCAATGTTTCTCTATCGATTAAAAAAAACACAAATCGGGTCAGAAATCTCGGAAATATCAGTGTACATAGGTAGAAAAACACAACTCCTCCTTTTTTGAAAGTCGGTTAAAAAAGTAGCCTAGGACAGTGTCGCAATGTTTTTCTATCGATAAAAAAAAATACGCAAATCGGTTCAGAAATCTCGGAGATATCGGTGTACAATGTACATAGGTAGAAAAACACAACTCCTCCTTTTTTGAAAGTCAGTTAAAAAAGTAGCCTATATTACTCCCTGGTTAATTCTCTACTTGTATGTGAAAATCCCGTCAAAATCGGTTCAGCCGTTCCGAAGATTAGCCCGTTCAAACAGACAGACAGACAGACAAAAATTTTAAAAACGTGTGATTTGGTTAAGGTACCGTTCAAATAACCATATGAGCTTAATATGAGGTAGTTATTTTGAAATTACAGACAGACACTTCAATTTTATTTATTAGTAAGTAAGTAAGTAATTAGTAAGTATATAGAAGTATAGAATAGTATAGATAGTATAGATACTGAGGGTTGTGAATTGTGATGTCTGTAATTTCTGAACTACAAAATCGATGACCTTGAAATATGTATGGGACAATTTTTACAGTAATTTCTTTCTAACAAAAAAAGAATGAATTAAATCAGACTACGCGTTAATGAATTACTGCTAAGTACATATTTTGACTTTCATCCCCTCTCCCAAGAGAACCTTGCTGAAATTCGGGATGAAAAGTATATGTTACTCCGTAGTATGACCTAAAATCGTGCCAAGTTTCATTTCAATCCATTCAGTAGTTTTTACGTGATGATCTACGATTGTATTATATGTATAGAACAGACATGTATAGATAATTAGATAGCAAGTACTATGATATAAAACTAGTTCTATCGGATAACGGAAATTGCGTTAGATAAAATAATCTACCTACCTAGTAATAATAAAAAAAATACAACACTCACAATAAGTAATTTAGGTGCAGAATTAAATCTGCGTATTTTCACATGAAATCACTTAAATGTAATTATAAAACACTAGTTAATTAATCTGAAAACACTACCACAAAACAATATTAATCACTGACATGTGTCTGTCCCATAGTGACACGTATCAGTCAGGAAGACTGTTGGTCAAGTGAGTCCATCCGGCGACCGGCTTGTACGGGAAAATATTTAGGCACCTACCTAATTACGTAACAAAAGAATGATAAGCGATTATGGTACCTACGTAGTCATTCATCATCACAAATTAATGTAGTCAATATAATATTAGTTTAGATCTGCCTCAACAGGCCTCATAGATAAAATACTATTGAAATAATGTGTTAGAGAATCACGTCGACTTGTCTGTATTTACACAGAGCCTACAGTCAGAAGTGTAAATAATTTTGCAAGTAAATTTGACATTGAAAATATAGCAATGCGGAAGTGAATTTACATTTGTCAGTAGCATTTCGCATTTAGATGGATAGTTTTGGACACATAATACGCACGGTGACTCAAAAGCTGCTGTAAGTAATATATTTTTTCTTTCTTTCTTTCGCATCGGGCAATTTGTAAGTATGTTGTCAATACAAGCGGCAGAGGAAACAATTGTTTTTGTTGGCACTATAAATAAATTATCAACAGCCTAAGGAGGTGATTAATGTTATTTTTCTTGGGATTTTTTATATATGAATAAATGCCATTGGTTTGCTAGAAGATGATGAACGAAAAAATATATATACGTACTAGCCGACCCCCGCGACTTCGTCCGCCTGGATATAGGTTTTATATAGGATCAGACTGGATCCCATAATCCTTTTTTGTACCTAACCTAAATGTAACCTAAGTTACTCCTTATAACATCACCTATCTGCCATTGAAAGTTCCATCAAAATTGATCCAGCCGTTTCGGTAATTAGCTGGAACAAATAGACAGATAGACAAACATAAATTTAAACGCACACCAGTTTAAAATAAGCCGTACGTTCAAAGATCCGGGTTCCAAGTTATTTGAACCCAATAAATGTCTGTCATTTCTGAATTAAAATACCTATGACCTTGAAATATTTACGGAACAATACTTAAAGTACTACCTTTCTAACAAAAAAAGAATGAGTTAAATCGAACTACGCGTTAATGAATTACAGCTAAATACACGTTTTAACTTTTATCCCCTCTCCCAAGGGAACCGTGCTGAATTTCGGGATAAAAAGTATCCTATGTCCTACCTCGGAGTATAAACTTAAATCGTACCAAGTTTCATTTGAATCCATTCAGTAGTTTCGGCGTGATGCGCGGCCAAGATACAGACAGACAGACAGACAGACAGACAGACAGAAAGACAGACAGACAGACAGACAGACAGACAAAAATGAAACAAATTGCAGTTTTGGCTTCAGAATCGATTATAGAGTGCCGTCCAACAAAAATTTTCAAAATATCTTCAATGTACAGAATTGGATCTGTTACAGTTTTATTATATTATAGAAGATAGATATATAGTTATATACGTATAATAATAGTGAGTGAGTAGATCGACCTCGGAGAAAAAGAGAATCCTAGATGCATTCGCATGCTTAACAAATTCTATGCCTATATAGTTTTTAATGCATTTTTAAGGTCAGTTTGTCCCTAAAAACTACTAATTACAGTAATTTTTCAAAACATCCTCAATCTGCAGAAAGTTAAGAAAAAGCTTTATGGTCATTACATACCATGGAAACCAATTCAAAAAACGCAAAGGATAGAACAAATTCATACTCCTTACAACACTTCACCAATCAAGAAAATCAGGTTCAAAGCGTTGCAAGCACATCTGTTTCGTAAATGAATGTATCGAACTTGGCTTGACACACGGCCGTGTGTCTTGATGATGATAAATTGATAAGAGACTTCAAATTGTTAAGTATCCCTTCTAATAACTATAACAAACGTAGTTATAGTTAGTACTTATTTTTCCTGATGTTGACATTTGTCAACATTCTTTAACATGTAAAATTGAAAGCCACACTTGTACGCATTTTAAATATAAAAATGAGAGAATTGCAGATGCGTTTGCTTCTTCATACTAAATACCTAGCCTATAGATAAAATGCGAATCGGTGTTGACAAATGTGATTTCACTCTTACACATCACCCACATTAAGGCCTACGCAGACGGTCCGCATTAATTAAACTGCAAGCCAACTGCAAAATTGCAGTTTCGATGCGGTTTAAGTCTAGTTGAAATAACGAACGCCTAATATAACTTTTGTGTTTACAGAGACTCAATATTTCTTTCACTTCTCCGGCAGGCAGTCGAAATAAAACAAATGTAATTTTTATCTTTGGAAATTTTTGGAAAATATTTAAATAAAATAAATATTTAAATACCATAAATATTTTTTTCCATAGATGAACTATGTAATGATAAGCGATTATTTTAACATTTTTAGGAAATATTTCCCAAAAATTTCCATACACTAAAAAGCCGATCGAGGGTTGATTTAGACGTTTAGCTAGTAAGTAGGAACTCAGTTGACAAAAATATACAAAAGAATATATACCTATTTTATATCAATTTTGTATTGCCAGTCGCCACACCCTTTTTTTGTTGACGTGGTGGAAAACCTTTTATAGGTACCCCCATTCTGCGGCAGAATGCGGCAGAACGAGGATTATGTGGGACTCCCCCCCACATGAAGGAATGGGGGTATACTTACCCACTAACAATCACCACGGCATGACCCTCATGCTGTCTGTGCTGGACGCCTGGGGAACCCAAAGTATGCATCCCAAGCTCCCGCTCGGCTATCCCTCCAGAGGCTCGCGCCCTCCCGTAATTTTTTAACGAGGTTTTCTTCCTCCCGCGATGGGCATCGCTGCCCCACGCCCCGGCGTGTCTCACCCCCAGTTTCATCTGCAGTGCCCTCTGCTAATCAGAGTACTGCACTTCCCCTCGGACGTATCCAAGAGAACCAGCAGCATCCAGCCACACTGGGAGGTTTCCTGGCTAGCACCCCCAGTCGCCACACCCTACACAGGACAGGCGCCCAGCTATCTCTTATGCTAGCAGTCTTTATCCTCGTTACGCGTTCCTCTAAATTTGAGTGCAGTTGCCTACCAGGTGCCTTTTTGAACAGGCCAGCCACTGCATGCAGGCAGTGTGAACAAAATTGGCTTGCAGTAAAAAACCGGTCCGTCTGCTTAGACCCTTAAGTACAATTATACACCTAACTCCACTACAATACCTATGTAGGTACACTACACACGCAGTACTCTAAAGCCTTGCGTGTTTTGCACATTTGATAGGTAATTATTTTACTATGTCTAGATGTATAGTAATAATAATAACATTATGATCGTTGCGAAACGTAAGATCTTTTTTTAGGTAATAATTATTATGTGGTATTAGGGTCGATTTAAAATAACACAACTAGACGAGTAGGTAGTAACTTTTAGTAACTTTTGTATCTCTGCAAAACGGAGTTGCCAAATTTTTAGAAAACTTATAAGTACCCAGGTGAAGTAAAAAGACAAGCGGTAATAATTATAATATAATAATAATTCGTATCTCATCATCACAGCGCTATCAGCAAAGTTGCAGAATCAGATTTACGATAGCGCAATCAATTCATGCGGTCGATGATTGCCACAGATAGGTAGTACTCAAAATAAAATTCATACTAATCTTTAAATCCTCTTGTAAAGATTCTGAAACAGTTAGCGTATTGCCAACATTAAAACACCCAAATGTCCTAATAACCATTATATCATCCATAGGAGTGTTATAATGAAATTCAGTACAACATTAGATCATTCGTTTTCATAATAACACTCCTTTGGATGATATTATGGTAAGTAACCATACTATCATCTGGACTGGCCTGTTTTAATGTTAGCAGGAAGCTATTCAGAATCTTTTATAGAGGATTCGTATTATGGGTGTAGATAAAGTCTTGTATGCAACTGTTGATAATTAGGTATTTAAAACATTCATGTGATAAATCCACATTCGATGTTTTGATACCACTTATTAGACAACAGTTGCATAAATAACTCTATTATCGAATACCGCAAGCATGCTCCGCGTACCGCATTGTTTCATACCTATATGATTTCAGTGAATAAATAAATAAGAAATGAATGAATGAATGAATTAGTATGTGAATCCCGGATGCGGGTGCGTTGATATTGATGCGTTGATCAGGATGCGTGACAAAGTCCGCATTTACGATAGCAGCATTTAGTAGCAGATGATGTTTATGGCACAGAATACTAATTATTACTTATCTACTACTTACGTGGTTGAGTTGACTTTAAGGTGAACGCACACTTATCCGAGCCGAACGCGTCGAATGAGTCGCACGGAACGAATTTTAGAATTCTATATATGAAATCTCATGAAACCTCGCACACTTCCCCGCGTCGAATCGTCTGAATCTGGAAGAACCCCAGAAATCCTAGACGAATTCAGATTCGGAGTGGCTTATGCGGTCGACTCGACCGATGCACTCGCATTTCTATCAGTTGCGTACGACAGAGCAACGCACGAGTACTATTTCTTCATTGTTTTAAAAAATGAGTGATTCTCCTCGGTCGATTTTTTTCGGCGCGGTCGATTCTTCTGGTGTGGATATGTGAGCGTGGCCTCCTTAACTTCGATTCGTTCGACGCGTTCGGCTCGGATAAGTGTGCATTCACCTTAACAGTAGGAGGATCTTCCTCCGGACTAGTGCTGCCTATATTTCCGGGGACCGAGATGGCTCGATCGTCATATCTGGGAACTTGCATGTGCAAACAAAATTATCCACCACCACTACTACAGCCTTTTTACGTCCCACTGCTGGGCACAGGCCTCCTCTCTCATAGGAGAGGGATTTAGAGCTTAGACCCGCCACGCTGCAGCTGCTCCGATGCGAGTTGGCGGGTTTTAACGACTATTGTCACATGATAGTGATAATAACCGGGACCGTTGCTTAACGTACTCTCTGAGGCACAGGGGTGAAACACCGCCAACTTCCAACTCTGGGCACTGCGAATTTTTTGACATAAAAACCCAATACCTAACAGTAAATTTGCCCAACCCGGGAATCGAACCGGGGGCCTCGTGATCTGCAGTCGAATATGCTAACCACTAGACTAACGAGGCAGTCAATAAAATTATTATCAAACGAAAATATTTTTTTAATACCAGCTTTTTCACTTACTTCGTATTAGGATCGTGTGATCTTCGAAGTTCGAACACCCTATCATAAAATAAAATATCCATGGCTATTTTTTGCCCACTCATGTTGGCATCAAATGTAGTAAATATTGAATCTGACCTTACTTATAAATATTGCTTCCGACACGTGTATTCGATATAATATATATGTAATTATGTACTATGGTGTGTTTTTATGCCTCGTTAGAGAAGGAGACCCGTGCTCTGTAGAGAGCCGGTAATGGGTTGATCATGATGATGATGATGATGATTATGCCTCGTTGGTCACGCGACTAGGTTAGTCGTCTGCGGATCAAGTGGCCCGGGCTCGATTCCCCAGTCAGGCCAAAAAAAAACTTATTGAAGAATTAAACGCTTCCCGTTATTTTGACTCTACCGCAATGAGCTTTGAGCACTAACGTTAATTTTACTTTGCGCAAAAACCGAAACATGTGTTTTATATTTTTACATTTGAAATAGTTATACAAAATTTCAAAAACATAATGAAAACTTACGAAGTTACAAGCGTCACTGTCCTCGAAAAAAATGGTCACCCCAACTTGCAAGCCATCACCGCTTCGACTCGCGAGTTGAATGACCGCGCGCTGTTTGCCGATCGTCAGCTGATGAGCTGATGCGCGTTTCAACCATTGTGCCTAAGCTTTCAGGATTATAAATATTTTTGGACAAAACACAGTTTAAATAAATAATAGTTTAAAAAAACTAAAAAACACGCTTTTTATAGAAAACCAAACTAAAAAATAGAAAATAAATTTTAATACTTAAATATAAATTAATAATAGTGTGCATATGAAAAAAATGTATTTTATTAACAAGTATAAATTAAAAATTTAAAAAACCCCCGACATTCGCCATTTTTGGCGGCGGCCATCTTGGATTTGCATAGTGCTATTCTACTAGTCAAATCCTTTTATTTGATACCCATATTAAGGGAGTTGTGAAAAAATATGTAATCCGCCATTTTCTAACGGCGGCCATCTTGGATCGATTTTCATCAAACGTAGCTAACAACACTCCCGACTAATTCACCTTTCAAACAAAAAACACCGCATTCAAATCGGCCCACCCGTTTGAGCGCTACAGGGGAACAGACAGACACACACACACACACACACACACACACACACACACACACACACACAGACACGTCAAACTTATAACACCCCGTCGTTTTGCGTCGGGGGTTAAAAAAAAAGCGTGGGGTGCATGGGTGTATAGAGGATTATCATTTCGATAATATCTTAAAAGCACCCCACGCTTTTTTTAAATAAAATTCCTTTTTTTTCATATGCACACTATTATTAATTTATATTTATTAAAATTTATTTTCTATTTTTTAGTTTGGTTTTCTATAAAAAGCGTGTTTTTTTAGTTTTTTTAAACTATTATTTATTTTCTACTTTTTAGATTGGTTTATTTATACAACACTAAAAAAATCATGTCACTTAAAATACAACAGATATTAATTATTAATAAATTATTTTATTTGTTTTTTATTGTAAATCGTACAATATGATTAAAGTAAATAAGTACTAATTAATAATATTATTATTTTGTTTTAATATTGTTTTATCTTCGCATTCGTGCGTTTTGTGCTTAGATTTTAGTTGTGTGTGACATCTATTCTGTTTACCCTAGTAACAGTTAGTTACCGTGCAATTTTGAATGTTTATTGTTTTTCTTTACCGACGACTTTTGATAAATGAACACATAATCTTATTTTCCAAATTGAATAATGAAATAAACTTATCAAATTAGTGTATTGTCATCGGTCCTCGATAAATCTACAAAGTTTGAATGAAATCTAACCGTTTAAAGTGGGTCAAAATCGCGTTCAAAGAAGTCGATTACAAACATACATACAGGTGAAGTTAATATAAAGCGTGTAAAATGGATGGATTCGATTTTGTTAGATACTGATTCTAAACAAACTACTTTCAGGTTTTGTTTAAAGTAAAATTAACGTTGTATACAGATGGTGGTACAATATATAGATATGACATAATATTTTTTTTTCAAAAAGGCGAACTTTATTGGGCGAGTAACAGGCAAAGTTACATGGTTGTATGAGCGACCAGTACAAGTTTATTGAGCAGCTTGGCGGGTTTAAGCTCTAAATCCCTCTCTATGAGTGAGCTTGTGCTCAACAGTGGGACGTTAAAGAGTGGGTGGTGGGTGCTATTGTGCTATACGTACAAGTATGTATAGATTTTGGCTTCACATAAATAGTCGTAAAACTGGAAACCTCAAATTGTATTGGGAGAGATAATTGCATTTGCCGAATTGACCTGAATTCTGTTCTCTTAATGACGCAGGGTTGACCAAGTTTGCGGTTGAACAAACTAGTGAATTCACTCAAGCTTTTGGTATATTTCCAGTTTGGAGAGGTCAAAATTATCCCCGAACTAGCTTTTGCCCGCGTGGAGTTAGGTTTTTACAAGCCTTCCTTAAACCGGGGATTTTAATAGCGCAACGGTCGCGGACAAAATCCGAAAGGTTGGTGGTTCAATCAAATCCCACCCGTTACACTATTGTCGTACCCACTCCTAGCACAAGTTTTCACTTAAGTGGAGGGGATAGGGGAATATTAGTCATGTACTTACAGCATGTCATAAATTCTTTCATAGAAAAAAAAATTTGAAAAAGTAATCAATGTCACTCCATTAATTAAATACCTATTATCTACCTACCCATGCAAAATTTTGGAAACAACAAAAATAGCTCTAACTTAGATCAAAATTGCTCAAACACATTCCAAGATTTAAAGCTTTTCCCGAATTTCACGATAGCGAAGCTAATTGACGCTGGGTTCTTAAAATGCTCGAATATCGATCTTTTACCGGAAAATGGATCATTAGAACACCTTCCAATAGATGGACGAACGAGATCGTGTTCTGTGGCAATCCTTACAAGAGTCCGGAAATTGACGTAATTTATCTAATCGTACTGGGATTTAATCATCAGACATCCAAACTAAATATATCCCTATATATATATTTTTTACATAAAAATATCGACGCCAAAGAAAGCCAAATATTTTCGTCGACGCATACATAAATCTCGAACGTAAAATTTTATCAATAGTAAAAAAGTTTCAATTATTCAATTTAGTCTTGACCTTTCGGCTTGAAATAACATTGTAAGCATATTCGAACCCTAGTAATAGCGCTTGAGTTTGCAAAACTTTCTTATTATCGTAGCCCGATTTGCAAATTTTGGTAGTAATAATATTATTATTAACTTATAGTTCTTACCACGGACTGTGAAGAGTTTCTTGAAATTATACCTAATAGGTACATTTTGTTTGAAATGAACCTGGAAAATATTAACAACTTTATTTGAGGTACAAAAACACGTCATACATGTGTATACTTATATGTACAACTAGCGACCCGCCCAACTTTGCACGTCGTCGTCGTTCGTCGTCGTTATCAACCAATCGACGTCCACTGCTGGACATAGGTCTCCTGAAGGGACTTCCACATGCCACGGTCTTGTGCCGCTTGTATCCAGCGGCTCCCTGCGACTCGTTTGATGTCGTCGGTCCACCTAGTTGGGGGTCTACCAACACTGCGCTTCCCGGTGCGAGGTCGCCACTCCAGCACCTTGGGACCCCAACGTCCATCGGTTCTCTGAACTATGTGCCCCGCCCATTGCCACTTCAGTTTCGCAACCCGCTGAGCTATGTCAGTGACTTTGGTTCTTCTACGGATCTCCTCATTTCTGATTTGATCGCGTAGAGAAACTCCGAGCATAGCTTTCTCCATCGCTCTCTGAGTGACTCTGAGCTTTCTTATACTATTCAACTTTGCACGAGTACTATTTAATTATGCGCTACTATCCCACATAAATACATTGTTTTGTTTATCTCAACGGGATTAGGCAGCGTTTTCGATGAAAACTCGGCGCCTTAAATTTTTCCGACGTTTTTAATAATTATCGTCATATTTCAACCAATTTACATAATACCTTAACAAATATACACTTAAACCTTCATTATAAATCACTATATTTCTATTAGTGTTAAACCGCATGAAAATCCGTTTAGTAGTGATCACGAAACCTGTTTTTTCTGTTCCGTGGTAGTGATAGCCGCTTGATACTCTCTCTCTCTCTTCGCATCGTCAACCTCAGTGTTGAGGGTCGCGATCTTTGCCATGGATCATCCTATTGCGCAAACAATCATGATCTAGGATTTAGATGGATTGATAAAAAGACCGATTTTCTTGCTTGCACTATCCAGTTTGTCAAGGAAAGTGACCATTTCTGTTTCATTAGGTGCCAGAAGAGTATAGTATCATCAGCGTACCGCACGTTAGTAATTTCGGTACCACCAATATATATGCCCCCATCCCAAGATTCGCATATGCGACGGATTAATATATTCTCCATATACGTTGAAGAGTAGGGGCGACAAATTGCATCCCTGATGCACTCTCTTCCGGGAGAGATGGGAGATTAAAGCCAGTGTCCAATTATTATCACATCTCCATTGTGGAACTTATCTTATGAAGTACGATCGAGTTTGTCCAGTCTTTGGACCATTTCCCAGAATGCCAAATATGGTAGCAGATTTCATGTAGAATGTAAATCCTTCTATCGCCTATCAGGCTCAGTGTATTGTGAAAGTCCTTACAGGAGACCTACTCATATGTCCGGTAGTCTATGTATAGGTTTATGGAGATGACAACAATACCCACTGTAAATCTTAACCAAGTTGTCCAAAAGATAAAGTAGAAGCTATTACGCAAACTGTATCAAGCTATCAGCTGTAAACACTCAGCGGAGTCGTCCATCGTCCCGCGAATAATGGCGCCAAGCCAGCCGGGGACGGGCTACAGTTGGCTCTAATTGCCTATCAGCACTTTCGGCTAAATTGCCGCTATCGCCTCCAACTTGCGTGACTTATAGTTTCTGATTACACTTTAAGAGCTTCGGGAGCATTGTAGAGGATACTGTTACTGTAAGAAAGAACTACAAAAAAAAAGGAAAACACACTACGAGAAAGATAGAAAACTGCGGTATGGTGATGTTGTATACGTAGTGGTTGTAACAAAGAAATTTTAAATGACTTCAAAAATGATATGTATGTTTGCCTATGTATGTCCTCGAGTTTCTCCCTTCTGATTTGACCGATTTGAATGTGGTAAGTATTTCTAAATGCGAATAAACTTTAGCGGATTAGCGGAAGAAATCGTGGCTAAGTAATGTAAGAGAGTGAATTGGCATTAAGTTCCTGAAATTATGTTAGCCATGGACAAGAAGAAGTTCAGAAAACTGATTAAGAGTGCTTTGAAGAAGAAGAAACTTTTACAAACAGCTTTTGAATCTTCAAATTGAACCTATATCCTTCGGAGTGCCCTTTCTGTAACTAAGAATCTGAGCAACCAAGAAATTCGGAACCAAAAATAAAAATTCTTTACAAAAATATGATTTCCAATAAAACGCCACTAATAAGCTGCGCAAAGTCGAACAGTTCGACAAGCCGTGTGGAGGTGCCTTGAAGGTACAACTGTGGACGCCTAACAGTTGACGATGATGATTGTACTACTTTAAGATTTCAGACTGTTCTCTCAATACTTATTATATTTTATTCAGGTATTCACAAATAGAAAATGTCGCCATGTCGTACAGAAAGCATAGCTTTTAATAAAGCGTAATATCAAAATAATGAAATAGTATTTTTTGTCCACTAGTTTTTCTCTAGGGACCACCGACAATGTCAGCGACCATAACTTTCCATTTGCGCCACGCTTTCTTTTTTCATTTAGCACGACTGGCGCAGCTTTCCACATCTAGAGTAAAATTAAAATTTGCATGTCCCTTTTTTATAACGTGTTTTGCTTTCGAATTCACTCGTGTGAAATTCGGGTGCGTAGGCATCTCCATATCTAGTAGACCGATATTTTTAACAACGTTACAGAAATATTATGATAATAATTCTTCTGTAAAAATAAAGCTAATAAAAACACCTCACTTTTACCAAAGATAGTTTCATTGAGACGGGCGGGACAGTGGCGGGACTAAGCTGTACAGATAAATCCTTCTCTCCTATGATAGAGGGTCTGTGCCCAGTAGTGGGAATGTTAATAGGCTGTAGTGCATTGGAGTGGACACGAATCCGCAAAGAAGTTGAAAAAATTAAATTTTACTTCAACCTATTTCCGATTTTCTCTAGACGGCCCATTTCGCGCAAATAGAATCAAGTTTCAAGCCAAACGTTTATGTGCCCCGTACTTGGTGGAATTGAACTGGTGCAATCCAATAAGCAGTTCTTTGCTTATGGATGTTCCAAATAACATGTTCAATATTCATTCCCAAAAATATAATATGAAAACTTTTTAAAAGTTAAAAAAGTTAATAATGATTTTTACTCTCAAGATTCTTTCAGTTTTATTGCGAAAATAAAAAAAGGCTAATAACGTTTTACTTGTGGATGTTCAAGTTAATTGCAGCTATTAGGCTGATAAGATCAGGGCTACGGAAAAATCCACGAAATCCATACGGAGGCAATTTAGAGGAAATGGTCCGTTTTTACTTTGAAATCTTGATTCAAAATAAAGTTTCCAATGTATTGAGGCCACAATTAACTTAAGTAGGTAAGTACCTAGACTTTTAAAATATTTTTGTAAAAGTCGTTAAAATGCATTCTCAGTGTGTTTGTCAGTTGAATGGTTGACAAACGTCCAATATACTTGTTATTCTTTTTTTTCATACAAAATAATATGAATTGACCACTGAACAAGTTTCAACTGAATTGTTTGTTTGCTATGTTTGATGAAAATCGGTCCAAGATGGCCGCCACCACAAAATGGCGAATATCGGAGGTTTTTTAAATTTTTAATTTATACTTGTACATGATATATTTTAGTATACATAGCTCGGTAGACTGATAAATTACGGTCCTAAAGTACTGGAATGGCGTCACTTTACTGAACAACAGACCTGCAACGGAATATTCAAGCAGGGGTCTACTTTCCTTAATGGTTAGGGGTTAGGGGTCTACATGGGCAGACGGTAATACCAAATGAGTTCCAAGTAGCAGTATAAGACTGTAAATCCCTGCATCCAGCAGTAATGGCAAGGATGAAGTAGATGTTACACAAAAAAGTAAAAATTAATCTAATATGAATTTACTCTTAAAATATGTGTTCACTAAGATATCACTTTAATTTTCTCGCCAGATATTAAAAGGGCCCCATTGTAGTTTTTCAGTCGATTCGACCTTTCGCGGCGACCCCTCCATAAAACCCGTCTGCGAGTATATTAAGGGCCTGGACAGACACAAAGCGGGACGGCAGCAACGCAAAACCGCAGCATCACAGCAGAAGGTTACACTGAAAGTATGTCAACGTCAGCGTGCTGTTCCATTTCTAAGTCTAGCCGTTTCAACTTTGGAAACTGCTGCTCTAAATAATGGTCTGGTAACTCCAAACTATTAGCCTAAGTTTTGAAATCGGTCATTTTTCTAGGACCACAAAACCAACGCTTGTACGATTATTTACACGAGAATTGATACGAAGTGTAAACGCTTTCATATCGTTCCCTCGTTATCTAGATAGTACAAAGCTCATTCTATGTTTGTCTATCCATTCGCTTATAATTTCTAAATTTCTTAGGCGGATAACTGGGAGGAGCTGAAAAAACTGAAATTCAGTTTTATTTATTTTGGCATGTGTCACATTCTAGTTTTATCTGAAAAATAGGTTAGCTGGTTAGGTCGTTTGTGGTCGTAGATAGAGCAATAAATTTTAATTATATTTTTCTTGTGTGCGCCACGGCAGAAATTTATGAGAAGCGATGGACCGCCTGCGTTTGACTAGTCCTTGATTGAGACAAGTAGGGGTTTAGCACCCCCGTCAAACGCATCTCAGTATGGATTTCATACGTAGATATACTTTTGCCTTGTTGCAAAATAACTTAATCCTAATACTCGGAACAGCCGCGTAAGACATGTTGTCGTCCCGTACCGCTGCCGGTGCGCGTCACGTCTGGCCAAGCCTTAGGCCCGTCTGCGAGTACATTGAAGATCCCTTTTCAAGTTTAGGGTCTATTATTTACATACTAAGGACGGTTGGACCTTCACCCGTCTTATAATCTCTTATCCTATAATCTTCTAAGAACCTTTTTGCGTGATAACTAGAACGTCTATCCCAATGCCAAAAGTGTAGAGTTCTGCGTTGTGCGTTCTTTGTACTCCTCGTACAATAAATACTACTTCTAGATTAGTTTTATCGATTCTCGACACACTGTTACTACTTCTCGATTTAAATCCTTAAAGCACCGTTTATTATATTTTCTGTTGGGACACCAATTATGTATCTAACTATTACTTAGCTGTTTTAAAAACCGATGCTACACTAATATTATAAAGGCGAAAGTTTGTATGTGTGTGTATGTATGTGTGTATCTAGTATGAAAAAGTGTTTCTGTGGGACCCAAATAGATATAGACTTCCAAAAATACGGTAGATAGCACTGATTGTTTACATAAATTAGCTCTTGTTCTTTTAGCTAAGTTAGTTTTAGAAGATTCTGTTCAAATATTTTTTTGTGTACAAACTTATTAATCGCGGGTAACACCGCGGGGCGCAGCTAGTACAACAATATACCTAATGAGAACTGAGAATATCGTAATTACTAGTGGAACAAACCCTACATCCCACCAGTTTTCACTGAGGAGGAACTATAAGTCACGTAAGTGGAAGGCGATGGTTGCAATTTAGTCGAAACTGCCAAAGGGCAATTAGCACAGGCTGCTACCGGTGTTGCCTTTTACCAGTTGGCTGAAAGCCATTATTTATTCGAAGAGCCATACATCCAACATGGATTTAAGTATAGAACCAACTCGTTGGTTCATGGGCTAAACTTTGCAGCGTATCATGACTCATGAGATACCGGCACAATACCGGTTTCGAGTTCCGGGTGAGGCGTTTTTTTATTTTTTTTACCCGACTGGGTATATGTGTTTCACCTGTGTGTATGTATGTCCATTCCTATGTCCGCTTGTAACTACTCAACGGCTCAACAGATTTTGATAAATGATACGTCATTAGATTTTTCTTGATGACCCGAGTGTCACTGGGTACCTAAATTAAAAAAAAATCAAAATGGCGGACTTTATGCGCTTTAATGTGCGGACTGAAAAAAAATTTTTTCTTCAAGACCCTCGAGTGGGATATCAAAATAAAGGGCTTTAAAAGGCGAGTACGAAAATGTATATAACTTATACATTTGGAAACAATTTGGAGTGATAAATCATAGAAAATGACGGTTTCTTATGTCATTCGTAACTACTCAACAGCTCAACCTATTTTGATAAATAAATAATAGTTTAAAAAAACTAAAAAAACACGCTTTTTATAGAAAACCAAACTAAAAAATAGAAAATAAATTTTAATAAAAATATAAATTAATAATAGTGTGCATATGAAAAAAATGTATTTTATTTAAAAAAAGCGTGGGGTGCTTTTAAGATATTATCGAAATGATAATCCTCTATACACCCATGCACCCCACGCTTTTTTTTAATAAAATACATTTTTTTCATATGCACACTATTATTAATTTATATTTTTATTAAAATTTATTTTCTATTTTTTAGTTTGGTTTTCTATAAAAAGCGTGTTTTTTTAGTTTTTTTAAACTATTATTTATTTATCTTTTGTTCCAGTACTTGATGACAGTAGGTAAACTTGTACTGGTCGCTCGTACAACCACCTTTGCCTGTTAAGTACTCGCCCGATAAAGTTAGTCTTTTTTGGAAAAAAATATTAAGTCATCTCTATAAATTGTACCATCTGTATCTATATAACATTAAAACCTGAAAGTAGTTTGTTCAAAATCAGCAACAAAATAGAATTCATCCATTTTTAGACCGTGTTAAATTTTTGTCCAAAAATATTTTAAAATCCAGAAAGCTTGCATCAGCTGACGATTGGCAAACAGCGTGCGGTCATTCAACTCGTGAGTTGAGGCGGTGAAGGCTTGCAAGTTGGGGTGATAATTTTTTTCGAGGACAATGATGTAACAATAGAAGCTTATAACTTCGTAAGTTTTCATTATATGTTTTTGAAATTTTGAATAATAACTATTCCAAATGTAAACATTTTTAACGTGTTTCGGTTTTGCAAAGTAAAATTGACGTTGCATAATTGTAGTCAGTGCTCAATACTCATTGCGGTAGTCAAAATGCGTTTAATTCTTCAATAATTTTTTTTGGCGTGACTGGGGAATCGAACCCGGAACCACGTGATCTGCATCCGACTAACATAATCGCGCGACCAACAAGGCATAAAAACACACCAAAGTACATTCATACATACATACCGAATACACGTGTGGGAAGCAATATTTATAAGTAAGGTCAGACTCAAGGAAAACCTTCAATATTTACTACATTTGATGCCACCATGAGTGCAAAACGGGACAAAAAATAGCCATGGATATTTTATTTTATGATAGGGTATTCGAAGATCACGCGATTCGAATACAAAGCTGGTATGAACAGTTAGTTGCTAAGCTTTAAAAATATCACACTAATATTATAAAGGTGTGTGTGTGTGTGTGTGTGTGTGTGTGTGTGTGTACTTTGTTTCTCTTTAACGCCGCAACTACTAAACCGATTTGGCTGAAATTGAATGGAGATAGATTATGCCCTGACTTAATACATAGGCTAAAAAATCTGCTGGAAAAATCCACAGTTCCAACGGGATTTAAAAAAAAAACCGAAATCTATAGCTACAGCTATAGGTAGATTACTATAGCAAACTTAGTAAGTAACTTAGTAACTAAACTTAGTAGTAACTTAGAAAGTAGGTGTAAAGATTGGAAAAGGGAGCGGGACATCTACGATTCCCTCGGGATTTGTGAAAAACGCGAAATTCACGCGGGCGAAGCTGCGGGCAGAAGCTAGTTTATTATTATTATGAGACGCCACTTTGCATCTATTCAAAAATTAGTTTAACGGTTAGGTTATTGATGAGTTTGATGAATAAAAATTGTTCTGTGAAATTATATTTGCGGCTATGCGATACGGTAGCGCAATGAGAAAGTAGTATAGCGCCATCTAGTGATAAGTCAGACAGAGTGTATACGAGTAGCTTGTTCAACACAACTTCCGAAATAAATAATAGTTTAAAAAAACTAAAATAACACGCTTTCTTATAGAAAACCAAACTAAAAAATAGAAAATAAATTTTAATAAATATAAATTAATAATAGTGTGCATATGAAAAAAATTTATTTTATTTAAAAAAAGCGTGGGGTGCTTTTAAGATATTATCGAAATGATAATCCTCTATACACCCATGCACCCTAAGCGTTTAAGAAAGCGTGTTATTTTAGTTTTTTTAAACTATTATTTATTTTCTACTTTTTAGTTTAGTTTATTTATAAAACACTAAAAAAATCATGTCACTTAAAATACAACAGATATTAATTATTAATAAATTATTTTATTTGTTTTTTATTGTAAATCATACAATATGATTAAAGTAAATAAGGACATACTAATTAATAATATTATTATTTTGTTTTAATATTGTTTTATCTTCGCATTCGTACGTTTTGTGCTTAGATTTTAGTTGTGTGTGACATCTATTCTGTTTACCCTAGTTACAGTTAGTTACCGTGCGATTTTGAAAGTTTATTGTTTTTCCTTACCGACGACTTTTGATAAATGAACACAAAATCTTATTTTCCAAATTGAATAATGAAATAATCTTATGAAATTAGTGTATTGTCATCGGTCCTCGATAAATCTACAAAGTGTGAATGAAATCTGACCGTTTAAAGTGGGTCAAAATCGCGTTCAAAGAAGTCGGTTACAAACATACATACAGGTGAAGCTAATATAAAGCGTGTAAAATGATGCGTCATTAGATTTGTATTGACGGCGCACATATTACTAGGTACATAAAATTCATAAAAAATGAAAATGACAGATTTTATGCAATTTAATGTGCGGGCTAAAAAATTTTTTTCTTCGAGACCCGAGTGGGGTGTCAAAATGTGGGCTTTAAAAGGCGAGTACGAAAATATATACAATCTATATGTTTGAAATCAGTTTGGAGTGACAAATCATAGAAAACAAAATAAATAATAACTACACTGTGAGTAAAACGGTGTTAGCTTATTATTTTTTTATTAGTTTGGTAATAATGGCAGTCGGGTTTTAAATTATAGCTTGTTGACAAGTAATGCCGAGTGGCATGCCCAGTTTGGGAAGTTGGCGGTGTTACACCCACGTGCCTCGGAGAGCATGTAAAGACGTCGGTGCGCCTGGTCCTGCAGGGTTATTCTATAACTTAGTTACCAACTGAAAATAGTTGCCAACGAATTAGTTCGATATACATTGCCGCTTTACTGTGTAAAATTATGAAAACACTTTATATTTCCCACAGTAAAGCAGCAATGTATATTAAACTAATTCGTTGGCAACTATTTTCAGTTGGTAACTAAGTTACAGAATAACCCCCCTGGTGTCTCTCCGGTCGTAACACTTGTTCACTTATCTTCAGTCTGCGTAGTAGCCTATAGTCTCTGATTGGCCGCTGTAGCCGTGGATGGTGGTCATTTTTGTACCCATGTCCAATCAAGATGAGTACTCTGTTAGATAGATCTTGTTAAGGGAACAAAAAAATACTATGACGACAAGCTATTTTTTTAAGCGTATTTTAAGCGTATATTTCAAAACGGACTTCAGAATGTTGGATTTTTGGCATAACATAGAATAAAAAAAAACGATATTTCGCGGAAGATAAACGTGGCGGCCACGGCAACTTGTACATTTTTACAAGCAAGCCCAGTCGCTGATATTGTACAAGCGACCACGTTAGCTCCTCTCTCACATTGTTCACTATGCCAAAATGAAGGGGAAATGTTACAAGATGACATACCCACCTACTTTAATAGGTAGCGAAAAAAAAAATTTAAGGTAAGATTACTCCGATTGGACAAAGAACTGGGACTATCGCTATGGACATTCTTATTCTATACAATAAGGATGATAAGTATAAGTATAATAAGGTATTGGTGCCGGTACCAGGTTCCATACATTTTTGCCCATCATCCTTTGGTCAGGTGGATTGTCAGTAACAAAACGAAGTGTTCTGGCTCAAGACTGATTTATTATTCAACTAGCGGACCCGGCAGACGTCGTCCTGCCCGCTATTAGCGCCACCTACCGGGTCCAATTCTGCTACTTATAAACCTTCCTCTTGAATCACTCTATCTATTAAAAAAAACCGCATCAAAATCCGTTGCGTAGTTTTAAAGATTTAAGCATACATAGGGAAATAGGGACAGAGAAAGCGACTTTGTTTTATACTATGTACTATACTTTGTACTATGTAATGATGTAGTGATTAGGTACATACCCGCAACTAGTGCAGACATATATCTTTCTCTTTCTACGGTCTACTTTTTCGGTTAAAATAGTTTTTATTTATATTCGAATATTACAGCACAGTACGGAATAACAGTAGTTCTGAGTATACATTCATTTAAAAGTTATCTAAAATATAATAAACGACAAACATACATCATTATAAAACAATCTGAGGGATTTGAAAATGTTTCAGAAATTTCGGTAGCTTAAAATATTACGAGATAAATTTTAATGAATTTTCCACGTAAAACGTTGTACGAAATTCCTATGCCAAATAAAATATGAATTAATTTATTACGTGGCATGCGCTATACCTGAGTTTAGCCGTTGCAAATTAATCTGTCAATAGGAATTATCGGTCCCATCGAGGATTGATTAGATTGGATTTATCACTGAATATAGGATGCTGGGATTGGACCTAATTACTGGATTACTAATATTGGCTTAGAATCATATCACGTTTAAACTTATACCCGTATTACTAATTCCCCGGAATTCTGACAGCTGTCATTGTCATTTACAGATGAGTTATTTGTATGGAGAACAGGGTTAACATCTACGAAGTACGATTTTACCCCAAACTACTCTAATTCCCTGTCATCATAAAAAGCCATATGCCGCGTCATAATATTACTCGTTTCGTCTTAAAATAGAAAACACCGAAACTAGAAAGTGCACACTGACAACAACAGAAAACAAAAAAAGCACATTGAAAAAATTTATTCAAAAATGGATGTCGAATGACATTATCACCATGAAGTGTCTGTCAGGCATTTGTCATATCTAAATGCGGCAGCTGATTTGTAATTTGCATAAGTTTTGAATTTTTTATCTTTTTTGTGGGAATTGTTTTATCTCTGGTAACATTACGAAACGTCAGAATTCCAGGGAAATAGTAATACGGGTATAAGTATTTAAAACCGATTATCTATACAAATATAATAAAGCGGAATTGTTTGTTTGTTTGTTTGACTTTGAACGCACTAATCTCTGGAAAGACTAGTCGGGTTTGAAAAATTATTTTTGCATTTAATAGCATCACCGTACGACGCTTAGGGTGGATTCACACCGGTGAGGCGAGGCATAACTGGGACGAGCGAGAATTTTACCGAATGATTTCTCACGAGTTGACGAATCAAAGAGTTCCCACGGCATTTTTAAAAAAATAAATCCGCGCGGGCGAAGCCACGGGCATCCACCAGTTATTATATAAAATAATGTTTTTAACGCCAAACCTATAAGTAAGTATTACGATATCCATTCCATAGTATGTAAAAAGGTAGGGTGTCCGTGTGTAAAATTAATACCATGGCTGAATAATAAAATATGTCAAGCAATGTTCAGATTTGCTGGAAAGTAAGCCTTGCGAAAATATTGAAGCTATTATTTTTCCCGACAAAGGGTTACCTGCGACAAAAAGCCTAGGTAAAATAAAACATTAAAAGTATTCTTTGCGTAACATATTATTATGGTTGAGAAACGGCTTTTTATCATCGGCTCCCGAGGGCCATAAGTTATGTTGGACGTCAGATAACATTTATATCCACCTTAAATACTAAGGAATGGGTAGAATACAAATTGTCCTTATGTTTACATTGAAATGGTGCCTAAGTAGCAAGGTAAGCATCGATACGATGTGGCAAGCTTGGTGTAAAGCTGCCTATCCACTGGAGCGAGGTTTCGTAGGTTCGGTATCGGGCCTATAAAGGTGCGATATGCATTTTCCGACATCCCTGTGGAGAGGCAGCCTAAAACTCGCGCTATACGTTCTTCGACTTTTCTGTGGAGAAGCAGCCTTAGGGCGCTTGTCCACCGCCACCGTCACCGGGACGTCACCGACATACATTTACTACGGCCGTGTGTCCACCGCACGCCCGTCACGTCTACTTGTTCTCGAGCAAAAATAATCTCGTTCTCGGTGACGTCCCGGCGACGGTGGCGGTGGACAAGCGCTCTAAGGATTAGCTTTTAAAATATCGCCGCTGCTTGAGGCTTTATTTTTCTTCCATATTATAATAACTGTATAATTTACTGTATATTTTCACTTTGCTGACGTAAAAGATTAACAAATCGCAGAAAACGTCTCGAAGAAGAAGACATCGAGATAACGAGTGCAAACTTTTAAAACTTTTATTTTAACGATGTTTGTGAGAAAAGCGCCTTAAGAGATTAAAGAGCAATTGCAATAGAGCATAATCGATCGCATAGAAATCCTACAGGAATTCTGTGATAGATAGATTTTTCTTATTCTCCTAACTATTTATTTACTGGTCAATGGCCTACTCTCTCAAAGAATGGAATTATAGAAAAGTGTCCACACAGACTGTGCATTTTTATCTAATGTAAAATTATAGTTAATAAGGAATACGTGACTGACTGACTGATCTATCCACACACAGCTCAAACCACTGGACCGATCGGGCATTTTGAAGCATTGAAATTTTACATGCAGATAGCTATAATAACGTAGGAAGGATATTTGAAAATTCAACCCCTAAGAGGGTTAAATAGGGGTTGAAAGTCTGTATGAGATTTATATGAATCCACGCGGACGAAGTCGCGGGCATCAGCTTGTAGTAGATGTTTTTGCTATTGATTTCCATTCACACCTTTTTACCAAAAATATAAAAATCGGCTGAGTTCGAGTCAGTAGGGCTATTCTCTAAAATACCATCTCGATATCGAAGCTCACTCAAGTGCGATAACTCGCTTCGAAAGCAAACTCACTTCACCTTGGTTTGATATTCTGTAGGGCTATTCTCTAAAATACCATCTCGATATCGAAGCTCACTCAAGTGAGATAACTCGCTTCGAAAGCAAACTCACTTCACCTTGGTTTGATATTCTGTAAACATCTGCTACGCACTTGCGAAGTGAAGTGAGTTTGAGTGAGAAGACCTGTACTATCGAGTTTTACAGAGTACAAATTAGCAAACTCATCTCGAATTCACTCTCTATAATTCGAAAATGGCTTTACAGAATAGCCCTGCTGTAAACATCTGCTACGCACTTGCGAAGTGAAGTGAGTTTGAGTAAGAAGACCTGTACTATCGAGTTTTACAGAATACAAATTAGCAAACTCATCTCGAATTCACTCTCTATAATTCGAATATGGCTTTACAGAATAGCCCTGCTGGTCTCGCTCTATTAGGGTTCCGTACATTAGCTTTCAAACTATATAATTACCTAATCGATGTTTTCAGTAAAGTTGTTAAACGACCGAATAATATTATGGATTCAATAATTAATAATTTGGAGAAATTCCAAATTCCTAACTATAACTAACTATGCTACCCTACCTTTAAGCCAGGGTTAGAATTTTTTTCTTTGTACTTGTAGTTCTTGAATAGCTCAAAATATACTTAAGTAATTAATTAATGTACATTTTTATTCAACGTTCACTTTCCATAAAGATTTCAGGTCTGTAACTCATTCCGTCTACGAGCTATGTGTGACATACGGACGGACAGTCAGACAGGAGAATTACACTAATAAGTTTTCCGTTTAGCTCTTTGAGTATGGTACCCTCAAAAGGCAAATGATTCCTTGGAAGCCCCGCTTGAGTGAAATAGGCGCTGGAATTATTAGAAATAACAAAACTGTATTACCAAAGTCTATAATAGTAACTTCATTACAAGGGCCCGCTCTTCTGTTGATAACACTGAGGAGTAAAGGAAACGATAATTTACTTTGACAAAGGCAAAGCCGACAGTCTATCTCAATTCTAAGTAAACGTAATATTGTTCGTTACTAAAGATATTTATTTATCTTATTATCTTATTTATTAGATTTAATAAGAATATAGACGGTATAATTGGACGTCACATCAAACAAACCGGAGTCGTCATCCTAGTCTACCGATATATGTCTACTGCTGGAATTTATGGTCTCGTAAAAAATCTTCCACCTTTCTCCGGTTACACAAGTATACAACGTTAGTTTTACTTTGCGCAAAAACCGAAACACGTGTCAAATATTTTTACATTAAGAATATTTATACAAAATTTCAAAAAATATAATGAAAAGTAACGAAGTTATAAGCTTGTTATGTTGCGTCCTTGTCCTCGAAAAAAATGGTCACCGCAAGCCGTCGCCGCAGGGACTAGCGATCGACGCAAGTTGAATGACCGCCGCTGTGTGCCGAGCGTCAGCTGATGCGCGGTAAATCATTGTGTCTAAGCTGGTAGGATTTCAAAATATTTTTGGACAAAAATATAACACTATATAAAAATGGTTGGATTCCATTTTGTTACTGATTCTGAACAAACTACTTTCAGGTTTTGCGTAAAGTAAAACTAACGTTGTATAGCTGTAACTAAATGGTATACAAGGTTTTGCCCGAATAAAGACCGCGCTCAACACGCTGTTTGGTCGCAGGTCTAGATTATCTAATTATGATGTCTACCGACCGTATTTCGGTCACGGCGGCCAATCTCAACCAAGGCGGAGACTAGGCATTTACGCAGATATTATAGTGCACAAGTGTGCGCATACACGGGTACGCTCTATGTTCGTTCATTCTCATAGTCCGATGGGATGCCAGTGCAACACGACCGCTGAAAGATCAGCCGCAGAAAATGGTTTCTGGTCTTGTGTTCCGGTATGACGCTGCGTAGAAATCGATCAGGGGTAAAAAACACCCACTTGGGGTTTAATAAAAACACCCATACTTTTTTGTTAAATTAAACTACAAGTTAGCCCTTGACTGCAATCTCACCTGATGGGAAATGATGAAGTCTAAGATGGAAGCGGGCTAACTTGGAAGAGGTATGCATATACCCCTGATCGGTTTCTACACGGTATCGTACCGGAACTTTTTCTTCTTAGATTCAAGGACTAACTTGTACATTGAATATAAACAAAGACAATTTGAAGTTTCTCAGAACCAACTAAGTAATAGGTATGTGGGAAATGTATTGGGAAACGTCACTCCTTTCCAGTACCTTAGGTTGTGGTATTTCGAATCGCCACAGGAATCGAATATCATTTTGTATAGCAAAGCCTGTCTCTGAGCTTGTATTAATAGGTCAGAGGCTAGCCAATTAGAATTGGTTCTGCCGCCATTTGTCGGTGGGACCTCGTTTGTAGACCGCAGGTGAGGTTAATTACTGCAGCTCTAGATTGTGTGCAGTAGTAGAGTTAAATAAAATTGTTATATACAATTGTTATACTGTTATTTTAAAATAGAGCAACCGCCGAGTTTCTTGCTGGTTCTTCTCGATAGGAACGGCATTCCGAACCAGTGGTAGACTGAAGTGACGATTCAAAAGTACTTGTAAAAGTTTATTTGAATAAAAAACCTTTTTCGATTCTATTCCACCACCACCTTTAACGTATTTAACGTCCCACTACTGGGCACAGGCCTCCTCTCTGATAGGAGAAAGGTATCGGATCGGATCGGAGAAGAATCGAGTCGGATCTTATCACGATTCTATATTCAAATAAAAGAAAATTGCAATACAGTTTGGTTTTTGGAAAAAGGTGCAAATACCACTGCTGCACGGCTCAGTATACCTCGTCGTCTCAACCAATAGACGTCCACTGCTGGACATAGGTCTATTGCAACGATCGCCACAAAAACACGATCTTGCGCCACTTATTTCCAGCGGCTGCCAGAGACTCGCTAGTCGCTAGAGATCGTCCGTCCATCTAGTGGAGGATCTTCCCAAGCTTCGTTTATCTATTCAGATCAAGCTTATCAGATCAAGTTTTACTTAGCTGATTTTGATTAAACATTAGCACAGCACGTAAGCCCTGCGCAGTTGAATCGTTTCCACTGTTGAGAACATAAACCGAATCCAAAAAACATACGTCTTTGTTCTAGCTTAACAATAATTAATTAATTCCTTGACCTCTGCCTATGGAGCGATTAATCAGAAGTTCATTAATCACTTGGAACCTGTTGGAAGTTTTTGTTTTATTACAGTACCTCGAGATTAAACTTCTTCGATTGTGGACCCTTTAATTCGTTTGTAACGAAACTTTAATAAACAATCGTATAATTACGAGTATTAAGGGATGGTTAATTCGGAATGCGTTATAAATTTTCACGGCTATTATTTTGCAGTTCACTAATAACAACACTATATTAGTTATTTATGCAACTGTTGTATAATAAGGGGTATTAAAACACGATTCGCCTCGTGTGATAATTAATAGTATCACATGAGTGTTTCAATACCTAATTATCAGTTGCATACAAGAGTATACTACACCCATAATATTATGAATCCTCTATAAAAGATTCTGAAACAGTTAGCTTACTGTTAACTTTAAAATAACCACACCTAGTAACCATATTATCATCTAAAGGAGTGTTATTATGCAAACGAATGATATAATGTGGTACTGAATTTCATAATGCACTCCTTTGGATGATATTATGGTTATTAGGACATTGGGTGTTTTAATGTTGGCAATAAACTGAATGAATGTTGGCAATTTCAGAATCTTTTATAGAGGATTTAAATGAATGTAGATAAATAATATAGTAATTGGATTCTAAAGTTTACTAGACTAAAAAAAGTACAGTCGACAGTTTTTGTCCGTTTACAAGTGAAAATTAAAAATTTTAAAAACCCCCGACATTCGCCATTTTGTGGCGGCGGCCATCTTGGATTTGCAATAGTGCTATTCTACTAGTCAAGCCCTTTCATTTGATACCCATATTAAGGGAGTTATGAAAAAATATGTAATCCGCCATTTTGTAGCGGCGGCCATCTTGGACCTATTTTCATCAAACATAGCTAACAACACTCTCGACTAATTCACCTTTCAAACAAAAAAAACCGCATTCAAATCGGTCCACCCGTTTGAGCGCCACAGGGAACAGACACACACACACAGAGACACGTCAAACTTATAACACCCCGTCGTTTTTGCGTCGGGGGTTAAAAACATCTTAGGTACATTGTAAATCTCACTGGTTGAGTCACCGTCGTACCCACCGCCAGCACAAACTAGGTTCAGTAAGTATTTCCTTTAAAGCAGTTGGATAGCGTAGAAAATACATTTTAGGAAATTTACGGCGTTCCCCAGCCAGCCCGGTCGGATGCTAGGTTCCACCAGATACAAACTTACTCACGTCATAATAATATGTAAAATAGAATGTACGCCGTACGTACCGTAGATAAGATAACACCGTCTAGCCCTATTGTTATTCAATTATTCAACGTTTTGCATTTTACCCGTCTACGCCAGGGGTAATATTTTATACCGGTGCGACACTGCTGAGAGGTAATTATTGCTGTAAAATGTTGCTGAGCGTCTTTCCTTCTTTTTTTTGAGAATGCATTTTTTCGTACTAAATAGATACATAAAGAGGCACATAAAGAGTGCCTTATATGCTAAGGGTTGGGGCATACTTGCGCAGAAAAAAATTTACGGCATAATATCAATTGACGAGGCGATGCGATTCGACTCTGGGCTAATACGCCTCGATCCTTAAGCCGCTGCCTCGTCGGTCAAGCGGTTAGCATTTTCAACTGCGAATCACGAGGTCCCTGGTTCGATTCCCGGGTCGGGCAAATGTATGTTTTTCTGTCAAGAAATTCTCAGTGCCAGCACGGAGTTGGTAGTCGGCGATGTTTCACTCCCGTGCCTCGGAGAGCACGTTAAGCAGTCAGTCCCGGTTATTATCACTATCATGTGACAATATTCGTTAAATCCCGCCAAACCCGCATTAGAGCAGCGTGATGGGTCTAAACTCTAAATCCCTCTCTCCTATGCGAGAGGAGGCCTGCGCCGAGGAGTGGAACGTAAAAAGGCTGTAGTGGTAGTGGTGGTTGGCTTAAGTTCTAGGCCAACAGGTAAATGATTTCCGAGGTAACTATCGATAGGGGTATGATAATTCGGCAACACTAGATCTCAATAACTAGGATGTAAAAGGGCTGTAGTGATGGTGGTATTAGAAGAAGAAGACCAACACTATAAACTGTCGTGGTAAGGTAAAATGCGTGCCACAACAGTACTGTATACCGGACAATGTTAGCCGGAACTGGCACCATTCCAAAAGTACGTAACATGGGCGGTAATATGTCCAGATTAATTGTAACTGCTTGCCAAATACGTAACGGCCCACGGATAAATTTGCCATCGGATTTTCTGCATGGATATTGTGAGCTGCTCGCCATATCTCGCCATAATATTCTTAGGATAGTCGACAGACGCATATATACGTAGATAGTGAAATTATTTTGAAAAAAATTGTGAAATAGATGATGTAATTATTTTGAAAAAACTTTTGTGTTATGATGCTATTTACAGAACAAAAGTGTGTGATATACGTCAGTAGATAAGTGGACAGAATTCAAAAGTTCGTTTTTAGGGTTCCGTACCCGAAGGGTAAAAAACGGAGCCCTATTAATGTCACTCGGCTGTCTGCCCGTCTGTCCGCCGGTCACAGGTCTCTAGCTCGCAGACGAAATGAGTTACAAACCTGAAATTTTGGTATTTAGTGTAAAACGTTAACCCAAAATCAAATATTGAATTAGAAATTGAATTAAATTATTTTTCAGGGGGGCTCCCATACATGAAAAAGGAGCCGGAAAAAAAAATTTTTTCTTTACCCTAGCTTGTGGGGTATCATTGTTTAGAGCTCATTAAGTAGAGTACAAATATATATTTTTTTAATTTTTATCTCAAAAAATAAGGGAATAGGAGGCCATCAAAGTTGTCAGTTTTAGACCATTTTTGTGACGGGGGCTATCTCAAAAACTAAACTAGTTGGGAATATGATATTTCAGTATATTATGTACTATATGCTCTATTTAAACAACAAATACTGAAAACAACGATTTATTAAATAGTTTATAAGCTGTGACCAAAATAAACGAACATTTTTTTGGGTTTTTCTTTCACGGTTTGTTGCGATGTCTAGCTCGGAAATTAAATATTTCTTAGACCCAAAATATTATATTGTTCATAATTATGTACGGAACCCTGAAAGAGCGAGGCCCGACTCGCACTTGGCTGATTTTTTACAGTTCTCTCGGGAACTTTTGATTTTTTCGGAATAAAAACTATTCTACGTCCTTCACCAGGATGTAGGCTATCACTGATCCTTTCGTCAAGATCGTTTCAGCCGTTAAAAGGTAACAAACACGCAGTCAAACACTTAGACTTATTTCCAGGAGTGGATGTCTGTCAGTAGACAAATAAGAAGACGCGGAGGGAGGTCATCTGATGTTAAATCATTACCGCCGCTTAGAAATTTATTTAAACGACTTCAAGAAGGATTTTCGCGATTATTTTTCAAAAACCAATAAAACGATTTTGATGATTTTTCCATTATCGTAATTTACATACTTTAAGAAAGTTTTTAATATATAACACACCTACTTATGTAGGTGTTTGTATTCTTATGTAGGTTTAAGTACATGAATAAATGTACCCATATGTCACTAAAATTTTTGATTGGTACACCGATTTCTCTGACATTGCTGGACCGAAGTTGGTATATTTTTTTCTAAAATGTAGCTTGTTGGTACTATTTATTTTTCACAGGCTCCCATCCTAATTCTTACACACATAGAGCGATAAACGCAGCAATCAGAGTTTATATATTTTAACTGCCGTTGTAACGACATCGTTTTGCGCAATCGTAAAAAAATATGAAACGATATCTCGCGGTATTAAAAAAGTGTTTTTGAGTAGGGTGTAAAGTTGAGCTCAGTTGAGTTTCGGGATCAAATTTTTGTACGTTAACTTAACGATTTATTACTAAGTATAATTTTCTGAACAGTAGATACTTATAGTGCAGGTTTTAGTGGCAGAGTCTAAACAGTCATTTTTCAATCAAAGTTTGTATTTTCGTTACTCTTTCACGCAAAAATTACTGAACCGATTTGGCTGAAATTTCAAACATACATAGCTTATAACCAGAAATAGCACATAAGCTACTTTTTATTCTGAAAAAATTCATAGTTCCTGCGGGATTTTGAAAAATTGATGATTTCGAAATTGCTATAGCAATCTGCAGCTACAGCTGTAGGTAGATTACTATAACAAACTTCTTTTGCCAGTAAGATGGTAACCAGCCATGACTCCAACCAGACCAGACCAAAGACAATTTAGAAATTTTAGAATGCCCAATTGCCCCCGCCGAAAATAGAACCCGGGACCTCCCACTACAGCGTGCACCAGATAGGTTGTCGAAAGTATAAATTTCAAACAATTTAATAGCAAAACAATGTTGAAGACAATTTAATACTTACAAACAAAAGTTACAGGGAATTAGCGTCGATATCTTGAGGGCCATTCGGCTTAACGAGCCAAACGACTTAGAGTGTTCTTGCCAACTTTGAGGTTTGTCATACCTACGCCAAAAACGATTTATTTGTTCGCTAAGGGAAATGAAGGCAATCATTGATGATTAATACACTGCTGCAATAAAACAGCTGTGATAGCCTAGTGGTTAGGACAACCGACTTCTAATCGGAGGTCGTGGGTTCGATCCCGGGCACGCACCTCTAACTTTTCGGAGTTATGTGCGTTTTAAGTATTTAAATATCACTTGCCTTAACGGTGAAGGAAAACATCGTGAGGAAACCTGCATGCCTGAGAGTTCCCCATAACGTTCTCAAAGGTGTGTGAAGTCTGCCAATCCGCTTGGCCAGCGTGGTAGACTATGGCCAAAACCCTTCTCACTCTGAGAGGAGACCCGTGCTCTGTAGTGAGCCGGTAATGGGTTGATCAGGACAGGAACGTAACTGAACTTTAGTGGGTTGTGTGAACTAATTAATTGCAACATTGTAAGTTAAGTACAACTTGCAATTTGGTAACTGAATGGACGAACCTTCTGGTCCTCGTATTAACTTAATTAAGGAGTGCGCTCTGAACTAAAACCTTGCGTTTCTATAGATGGTAAGACCATACGTAGTGTCTATTGTAATGTTTTTAAATTATCGTTTAGTTGTTTAGTGTTGAGTAGTTTTAGTTCTGGTTGTGCAGTACAGTATAATATAACTTTACTGAAATAATACGTACCTACTCGTAACTTATAACATCCACCACCACCACCACTACAGCCTTTTAACGTCCCACTGCTGGGCACAGGCCTCCTCTCTCATAGAAGAGAGGGATTTAGAGCTTAGATCCGCCACGCTGCTCGAATGCGGGTTGGCGGGCTTTAATGACTATTGTCACATGATAGTGTGATCGGGACCGACTGTTTAACGTGCTCTGCGAGGCACGGGGGTGGTACACCGCCAGCTTCCAACTTCCGGTTGACACTGAGAATTTCTTAACATAAAACCCAATACCTACCTAACAATTATTTCCACGACGACGGGAATCGAACCCGGGACCTTATGATCTGCGTTCGAATATACTAACCAACGAGGCAACTTTCAACATCAATGCTGTTCGACGTACCTACTCTGAGAGGCGCGGAAAGTAGAACTAAGAGTCAAATTCAGACTAATAAATAAAGTTCATGCATCCAACTTGTCTTCGGGTGAAAATAATAAACTGTTTTAGTTTATAAGCATAGCTTAAAAGCATTTTATTAACATTACCTACCTAAGTATAATATTACTTGATTACTTATAGTCGAGACATTTGAACAATTTTAATTCGAGCACGATGCTTAGCGAAAATAGGGTCCCTATCTTGAGAGACTCTCCAATTAACGACCCTAACAACTTCGGGTATTCTCACAAACTTGAGATCTGTCACGGGCAAATTGAATTTACTAATTTGTAAAGGGAATACTTATGGACATTTTCCGATTTAATTCATTTGTTCTAAAAAATAAAATTGATGAAAATTTGTGAAGTCCCCGTAATCTTACGGAAATTTCTTACATTTTGAACCCAATCACTACTCACTATCTCACTCCACTCACTATCACTACATCACATCTTGATACTATAACAGTCCCCCGCCCCTCGCGTCAGTCTGTCGGTCTGTTACGATAAATTCAAAAACTACTGAAAGGATTTTCATTCGGTTTTCACCAATAAAAGTAGTAAGTAGTAGAGTATTCATGAGGAAAGTTTAGGTATTAATTTGATAAGGTTTTGTGTATGTAAATTAGTTGAAATATGATGGTAATTTAATTGTTGAAAATGTCGGAAAAAATTAGACGCTTGGGAGCTTTCATCGAAAATGCTGCCTAATCCCTTTGAGATATAACAAAACAATGTATGGTGGGATAGTAGCAGATAATTACTAGAATAGAAATATAGACTAGAAAAGTTTTTATTCAAATAAACGTTTACAAGTGGTTTTGAATCGTCAATTGAATCTACTATTTAGGAATGCCTTCGAGAAGAACCAGCAAGAAACTCGGCGGTTGCTAATTTACTACCCATGTGGGTCGCTAGTCTAATCTAATCTAATCTAATCTAGTCTAATCTAATCTAGATTATCTTCCTATATAGATAGTCAGTCATCTTTTCCTTTTATAGTATATTAGATTATATTAGATTAGATAGATCTAATCTAATCTAATCTAATATACTATAAAAGGAAAAGATGACTGACTGACTGACTGATCTATCAACGCACAGCTCAAACCAATGGACGGATGGGGCTGAAATTTGGCATGCAGATAGCTATTATGACGTAGACATCCGCTAAGAAAGTTTTTTTTTAGAAATTCAACCACTCAGGGGGTTAAATAGGAGTTGAAAGTTTGTATGAGATTTATATGAGGCCACGCGGATGAAGTCGCAGGCATCAGCTCGTACTGTATAATCAAGTAACATATTAAATCAGGACACAATATGACCGCCGCACTTTGTCTCCGAGACGAGGGTCGTCGGAGCATGCGGGTCAAATTGGGTTGCCCCAAAAACTGGGCCGATGAGGATCCCAATAAATTAACGTGCCACGGCCATTTTCAGCGGGCTGCATATTCTACGGCTGGCTGGTCGAACCCAGAGATATTATCTATTTTCAACACACCTTAAACAGGCATAATACCTATGGAAAAAATAAAAAACAAGCCTGCCTGCCTGCCTGCCTTATCAACCCATTGCCGGCTCACTACAGAGCACTGGTCTCCTCTCAGAGTGAGAAGGGTTTTGGCCATAGTCTACCACGCTGGCCAAGCGGATTGGCAGACTTCACACACCTTTGAGAACGTTATGGAGAACTCTCAGGCATGCAGGTTTCCTCACGATGTTTTCCTTCACTGTTAAAGCAAGTGATATTTAAATACTTAAAACGCACATAACTCCGAAAAGTTGAGGTGCGTGCCCCGGGATCGAACCCACGACCTCCGATTAGAAGTCGGTCGTCCTAACCACTAACACCACTAACACAGCAGAAAACAAGCATAAATTAATAATTTGAAAAAAAAACCCCGACATTCGCCATTTTGTGGTAGCGGCCATCTTGGATTTGCATAGTGCTAGTCTACTAGTCAAGCCCTTTGAGGTGGTTTTGTAAAAATTTGTAATCCTGCATTTTGTGGCGGCGGCCATCTTAAACCGATTTTCATCAAACATAGCTAAGAACACTCCCGAGTCCCGACTAATTCATCTTTTTAACAAAAAAAAAACCGTATTCAAATCAGTTCACCCGTTTGAGCGCTACGGAGGAACAGACAGATACACACACACACAGACACTTCAAACTTATAACACCCCGTCGTTTTTTGCGTCGGGGGTTAAAAACGTGTTTGAACGGAAGATGTTGTTGGAATACAATTAAATTATTAATAAGTAGTTTGATATAGAATTAGTTTTCATGTTGTTAATTTTTATTGCGTTAAAAGGTACCTATGTTTTTAATTTAGTTTTCAATGTTCCAAAGATATTGCAGCGCATAGCAGTTCAGGAGGAATAATCAGTAGACAAAAGCTGTTCCGGACTTTCGCAGCTGAAATACGTTTTTATCCCTGCACTTTTCACTTTTGAGCACTCCAATAATTGAGAGTCCTTTTGCACGATCTATTTGGCCTTTCAAGTCCAACGCTTTGACAATGGCATGAAATTCCATTCAATATAATAATTGCATCCAAGTTGATTGCTACTTGATTTTTGATTTTGGAAACTTTTTTATTCGCCGTTATCAACCTTTATACGGATTAGAGGTTTATAATTTGAGAGTACTTAATTGTTTTAGAGCTTTACTCACACGATGTCGTTTGACAAATGAAGATACAAGCCAGAAGGAAGTGGGATAAACTGGATGTTGCTGTATTGCAGTTATATATCAATCCGTAATTGGATAATTGGCTTGGCTGGCAACGCCCTTGGTTATCATACTGAATGAATGAATGAATGAATGAATGAATAAATGAATGAATGAATGAAATGAATTTTAAAAACTTTATAAGCCTCTATCATTAATCAACAATACACAAGGAATGTATTTTCAAATCAATTTATAAACGAGATTTTTCTCTGCCTTATAATATACCGAGCAAACAACTCCACCGAAACAATTTGGAATTCCGCAATGAAAATTAGTCGCACCCTTTATTCTAAACCCTAAAACAACAAGCAAACATTTTGCAGACCTTCGTCGAAAACCTTAAAAATGTTTCGTCGAAGAATTATTTTCGACCGCATTATTTATTAAATCACTTATAGTCAGGCAGCGAGGAATAAATTTCTTAGTGATTAATAACAAGCTGAATTTTCGTGAGTAGGTCCATTTCAACGAGATGACCAAGTTTTTTATTTATGAAAATTCTCGAAGCTACTCGAGTGCGCAGGTGTTAAACATTTCGATTCGCTCGGGTCGGAAATTGTTCCACTAAAGTAGGACTATGTGGCCATTTCATTATACAAGTACCTATTTACTAAGATTCATACAAAAAATCAGCTGGTTAAAAATTTTGTTCTTCAGCTGCCGGACCATTACGTTTAAACCCCGTGCCTCGCAGAGCGAGTAAAGCATCGATCTGGTCGTGTTGAATATAAGAGCGAAGGAATAGAGTGCACCTGTGTTTGTTTACACATTTGTGCACTATAATATCTCCTGCGTAGATAGTCTCCTAAAGACTGGCCGCCATAGTCGAAATTCAGACGGGAGGACATTAAATTAATAGTTACGTCCAGCGTTTTATCACTAAAACTAATGTTCGGTGGGGGTCCACATTTTCTCTAGAGATTATATGCTTACATCCTGGCACCGTAACTTTTCATTTAAAAACGTCGCGTTTCTTTTTAGGGTTCCGTATCAAAATGGTAAAAATGGAACCCTCCTTATGGTGCAACTTTCTCGACCCGTCTGTCCGTCTGTCACAGACGATTATTTCAGTATAACTAAAAATCTATCGACATTAAATTTGAAACAATTGTATATAATATAATAGTGGCCCAACATCATTGGAATTAAAAAACCAAATTGAAAATTATTTTTATTTTAATTAAAAAAGAGGGGAATATCGTGGATTTCAAATTTTGAAGTAAGATATCTGTACCTGTACTGTATATACTATAAAGAATATACTTCTAAAACAGATTTTTATAAATATGTAATCGAGCAAATTGTCGAAAAAAATATCGTTCCCCCCCTTATCTCCGAAATTTATCAATCGAAAAATCAGAAGTAATTATAGTCAATATAGAAGCTCATACATATTTTACAGGAAAAATAAAACCAACCAAATATCTAACCAGCATAGTTTTTTAGAAATTAACAATAGACCTCTACACACAAAGTTAGTTTTGTGGTTCATTAAGAAGGGATTTGTGTTAACATAGTTACGTTAAATACTTTTATTTCTGCAGTACGGAACCCTCGGTGCGCGAGTCTGACTCGCACTTGTCCGGTTTTATTTAATTTAGCTAGAATAACGCGCTCGGGTGGAAGAGACTGAGCCACCTTTTTACTTAATTAAAATTTATTTTACCACGTCATAGATTTACAACGCTAGGCATTTTAATACTTGTCGTGGTTGCTACCGATAGACGTCATCTGATGGAGATACGAATCTCGCAAGGATCGCCATAGAACACGGTTTTGCGCCGTTTGTATCCAGCGGCTGCCAGCGACTAGATTTAGATCGTCGTATCCGCCTAGGGTCACCGTTCGAGCAATCTTTTTTTATGACAAAAGTCAGCCAGCCATATTATACATTTAATTTTATCTAATCTAAAAATACATAATATTTAAAAGCAAAAGGTGCCTGACTGACTGACTGACTGATCTATCAACACACAACTCAAACCATTGGACGGATTGGGCTAAATTTTACAACACACACGTTCGCACGCACGCACGGTCAAGCAGATAGCTATTATGACGTTAGACAACAGCTAAGAAAGGACTTTTGAAAATTCAACCCCTAAGGGGGTTAAATAGGGGTTGAAAATTTATGAGTATAAATAATATTCAGTAAAAGATATATGAATCCACGCGGACGAAGTCGCAGGCAGGCTCGTTTATATCAGAGTGATTGAAATGAGCTTATTGTGTTTCATTGATGTAATCCCCACTTTGAACCCTCTTCAGAGCCGTGGCACGCCCTGGTTGAGAGCTGGCAGATTAGTCTGTCGCACGCCTGTCACGTCGTTACTACGTCTCTGTTCGCCAGTAATTTTGGCAGTATTGAGACTAGTGTTGCCGAATTATCATAGTACCCCTGTCGATAGTTACCTCGAAAATCATTTATTTGTTGTCCAATGACTTAGGACAACCACCTTTTTACCCAACTACGGTAAAGCCAAAAGGAAGGGTTATGATTTTAGCAGTGTACGTGCTGTAAGCCTATTGATTGTTTTATGAGGTCTCATAGATGTATTCAAGAGAATTACATGATAAGTTGTTTAGTCTGTGCCCGAATATTTGAATTAGGTAGATACATCTATGATAATAATATAGTCTATGGATATACAGAGGCATGGCCTACTAGATTAGCATGTAAGATGGCGGACGGTAGATACCCATTCAATAATTATTGTAAAAGTTTGAAATAAATGAATGTATAAAAACTATTGAGAAGAATATTAATTAATAATTCCCAATGATCCTGAAGCTGTGGCTACAGCTTCAGAAGTGGGATAACAGGGAAATTATTATTTTTCTGTTCCACGCCAACAACGTGAGAGTGTAAGTAACGCGTATATTCATACGTGATTTGTTATTTTTTTTTCCTCGCCTCTCGATTTTATCCTGTAATCAAATTCCATACTATTCTCATTTGAACTCATTTTATCGAGTAAGTAACTTGTTCAAGAAATAATTTATTTTAAAAGGAACAATCAATTCGCGCCTTTTAATACGAAGGCAAAAAACAAAAGTTTTTTTTTTATTGTTGTTCCGAGTGGCATTTGCGGCGCTCGCAGCGCTGTAAGAAAATCGATACGGGTAACCGTGCTGTGTTGTGAGCGCTAGAAACGCAATTCGGTAGAATTCCGAATTCAAACTATTTATGCTAAAGAGAAAATAGTAATATACCTACGACATTCAGCAACAAATATTATTCCAAATTCAAACTTATTAGAAAAGTTTTTGAGTGGTAACCATTGTCTCCACTACCACTTTAATGTAATAATATTTTGTTATTATTGTATATTATAAATTAAATTATAAAGTATCGCGTATTATTCATTCAAGAAAACGAGAGAAGTATCAAACACAAAAGTATCATAGGTAATAAGAGTTACTGAAATTATTCAACTCTATTACTTAGTTATTAGTAGAAACCTACTATTCATATTAACCAAGTTAATTAAATGCCTTTATTAATTTTGTTCAAATATTTAAATATTTCGTAAATATCCTGAGTACTTATAAATCTATTTTGTCAAATTTTTGGATTTTCAAAGAGTATTTATACCATACCATAGTGTAGGGAGGATGTGACGATATAAAATATCGATACCTACTATGTCTGTGATATCAAAACTTAATATTACGAATGAGAAACCATAGTTTTAATATTTTAGTGTTGTGGACGAGATTTCTAAGCTAAAATTTGTCAGTTTCAGCTTTGGAACAATGGATTGAGATGATGATGATGAAAGAGAGAGATGATGAGAGGAGTAAGTTTAGTGCAGACCTAGATGACCTAGATGGTTCGAGAGGTTCCAGGGTCAGGGTAGCACCGTCGAGACGAGAGAGGCCCGTAGGTTTAGTGCAGACTTAGATGACCCCAGGTTCGAGAGGTTCCAGGGTCAGGGTAGCACCGTCGAGACGAGAGAGGCCCGTAGGTTTAGTGCAGACTTAGATGACCCCAGGTTCGAGAGGTTCCAGGGTCAGGGTAGCACCGTCGAGACGAGAGAGGCCCGTAGGTTTAGTGCAGACTTAGATGACCCCAGGTTCGAGAGGTTCCAGGGTCAGGGTAGCACCGTCGAGACGAGAGAGGCCCGTAGGTTTAGTGCAGACTTAGATGACCCCAGGTTCGAGAGGTTCCAGGGTCAGGGTCATGCACTAGACCTAAGGCAATGTACAACTAGTCATGCGAGCCAGTCGGACCCAGGTTTGGGTCAGGTCAGGTTACATGATTATGCGGAGCAACTAAGGGTATGGCGAGTGGTCATACCGAAGTGGAGAATAACAAGGATAAGCAGCTGACGGAGAGCGTCAATAATGAAAAGAGTTCCTATGGCGGAGAAATTCTTGGAGATAGAAGTTTTCAGTAATAATCTATACTCTGTGGTATAGCAAGTAAAAGGGATGCCATTATTTGTTGAAGTGAGACAGCAATACTTGAGAGATTTCAATGAACTAAAACCTCTTTGGAATTTGTTTGGAATGTGTAGAACTTTCTTCAGATACGCGATGATTCTAAATTCAAATCACATTATAACCCTTGATATAATGGATTTCAGTACAACATTACAACCCGGCTAAGTCATAGGAATGTAATGACGTACTTTATCTGTGGATAACAGACCCTGTAATAAGGCATTCTAGAGCAAGCGGTGTAAAAAAAAAATATGTATCTTCAATGAACGTAATCTATTTTATAATTTTCTATTCCTTCACGATATCTAAGATAATCTAAGTATTGTTTCTTGAGATCATTCAGAATAATAAAAGTCGGTTGTAATGCTTGTGCGCTGACTACCGCGCAAAATAGGATCGGCGATCGGATGCTTAATTACCGAGTCATACTTATACATTTTCCGTAACACATATACCGTACTAGTACACTGTAGCTAGTATGTACAGTATTATTATTATAGAAACACACATAGCTTTAGAGGTCTCAGATCATTGGAAAATTGGTTTGGAATATGCATCTAGCTTTGGTCAATCAGAGAGTAGGAAAATCAAAGAGAAATAAACTGTGGTATGGTCTGTTCGTTTACTTACGGTCAACGTTCGTTTACTTACCACGTTCGTTTACTTAATACGCGGCTAAGTGCGGATTGGCAGACTATTTGGAGATTATGTTTTATTCTTAGACTAGCTGACCCCCGCGACTTCGTTCGCGTGTTTTTAGGTTTTATATAGGATCGGATCGGATCCCATAATTCTTTTATGTACCTAAACTAAATGTAGCCTGTTACTCCTTATAACATTGAAAGTTCCATTAAAATCGATCCAGCCGTTTCGGAGATTAGCTGGAACAAATAGACAGAACGACAAACATAAATTTAAACGCACGCCAGTTTAAAATAAGCCGTACGTACAAAGATCCGGGACCCAAGTTATTGGAACCCAATAAATGCCTGTCATTTCTAAACTAAAAAACGTATGACCTTGAAATATTTACGGGACAATACGTAAAGTACTACCTTTCTAACAAAAAAAGAATGAGTGAAATCGAATAACGCGTTAATGAATTACAGCTATATACACGTTTTAACTTTCATCCCCTCTCCCAAGGGAACCGTGCTGAATTTCGGGATAAAAAGTATCCTATAACCTACCTCGGAGTATAAACTCAAATCTTACCAAGTTTCATTCGAATCCATTCAGTAGTTTCGGCGTGATGCGCGGCCAAGATACAGACAGACAGACAGACAGACAGACAGACAGACAGACAGACAGACAGACAGACAAAAATGAAAAAAATTGCAGTTTTGGATTCAGTATCGATTATAGAGTGCCCTCCGATAAAAATTTTCAAAATATCTTCAATGTACAGAATTGGATCTGTTACAGTTTTATTATATTATAGAATAGAAAAAAAATTACAAAGTGTAAAAAAAAAAAAGCAGAATAATAGGAGCATCTGCGCCTGTGTGACGCTATATTACCTAACGGACTTTAATGTCAAATGTCAAAACTGTCAGTTGTCACTTGGCATTTATTGTCAGCGTCAGCTTAATTTGTTTTTAATGTTTTCATTTAATATTTTCTATTATAAAATTTACCCAAACATTTTTATCCAACCAACAAACAGTTTAAAAAAAAAATATAATAAAAATAAGTAATTAGTTTAGTGATCGTGAGAGGTTTATTGATTCAATGGAAGTGTTAATTAGTTATTCATGTGAGATCTTGCCGAGGTTTATTCTAGGTACCTACAAAATTTAATGGAATGAGATTGTATCAACATCACTTCTTTCTCCATTCGCGAAAACTAAATAAAGTCCCTAATCTGTAAAGTTTAAAATATCTTCTAATGCAATTTGTTGTTTTAATCGGGTGATAGAGATATAGCTTGTGTACCATCGTTAAATAATCAATGTACTCTAAATAAAAGTTAATGAACACCAACATAGGAATTTAATATTACGCACTTTTATTCCACACACCAATGTGCCTACTGCCTATGGCTATTCAATAGTGACCTTTTGTTTTTGTATCTTCAAAACATGTTTACTTGTTGCACACTCTATACGAAAATTCTGTGCATGCCACTAGATACAAGTACAGCTATCTCTAAAGAGACTTCTGGCATTATAATACGGGTACAGTATTGTCGGTAGACAGTTAAATACACATATTTATTAAAACCACAGCAAATTACAGTTTACTATTATTTTAAATTGACAATTATTTATGTAGCATTTACCTATTTGGTAATGTACTTAATTAATCTGTGTATTGTTTGTGTGGTTGAAACCCTCTGTTAAGTATTTTAATAGTTACTGGTAAAGGTCTCTTCCAATGATACATTGCTTAAGACATGCATGCTTGAAATTACTGAAAGTATTGCCACAATTTATTAGATTCCAGCAATTACTAAATTGGTTATTATAAGTTATGTATGTGTTTAATGTTACTCACTTTTATTGTTTTGATAAAATATCGATAAGAAGGAAATTAATTTTATAGAATCCCTTTCTATTAAAACACAACTATTAAGACAAAGGAATTTAACCTCATATTAAATTAAACAAATTTGTATGATATTCAAGAATAAGTTTACCTATTTCGAGAAAAACTAGTAAAGAAAAGGAATGAAACGGCATCTAAAATTTAATGCTCTGTATATTATTATTCATTGATTCATAAGATAGGCCTATCCAAATAAAGTGTGTACACAAAAATTATACAATTAAAAATAGAGTTTCACATAGAAATTAATACAGTGAATATAACAATCAGATATATATACAAGTACAATAAGGATACTTATGGTTGAACGGCTTGTTGAATAAAAACTGTCCACAATGTTTTGCTCACAGTAAGCAATCAAACTGAGTTTCTAATAATTTTATAGTTACAAATAAAAATTAATGTAACTATCAATATTTAGTTTTTGCTTACATATTTAAGAAAAGTACACAAAAGTTATAAGTCAAATGAAGTACACTTGTTCATAAGTACAGTAAAACGTGAATAAAATATAATTATGAAAATAGTTTTCTATACTTGAAACAAGTTTGTAATTCAATAAATTACCTAGTTATCTGTATACTATAACATGAAAATTGAGTTGAGAAACTCTATGATAGTCAACCTACTTATATTTTAAATCTATTAACAATGTTTCTTTGATGTATTAACGAATAATAAGTTGCATTGTAAAATTATTTATGTTATTGACGTCTAGTATTTTTTTGAATAAAACTATACTCACATAATATTTTAGGTAAACAAAAATATAATCTTGCTTACCTTAAGCACATTACCATCATAAAAAGTATAAATATGAAATACACAAGTGTTGGCACACTTACTTAATACATCATGCTCATATACTTGAACATTCAATTAAACATAGTAAATGAGAAAATAGATTTCGTTTATTTACTATAAATGTATAGAATAGAATAGAATAGAATAGAAAAGTTTTTTATTCAAATAAACTTTTACAAGTGCTTTTGAATCGTCGATTGAGTCTACCACAGGTTCGGAATGCAGTTCCAGCCGAGAGGAACCTGTAAGAAACTCGGCGGTTGCTCTTTTTTAAAAAATAACATTATAACAATTATTATTATTAATGTACATGATTGAAATGCCGTCTCGCGCATTGCTGGAACGAGTTAAATCCAAGCTTTTTTATCGTTTATATAATCTTCAATTGTATAATAAGCTTTTTTTATGAGCATACTTTTAATAGAGTTCTTAAACTTGTGTAAAGGCAAGTCTAAGACATATTTTTTATTCAGATAAACTTTTACAATAGTGCTTTTGAATCGACAAATGAATCTACCACTGGTTCGGAATGGTGCTTACAATTCTACACGTTAAGAAGGGCAGACAAAAGTAGCCCCATTTCCGACGGCGGCACCCGTTCACGAGCATGACGCATGATCCAGCCATTGCTTCGCTCAACCATATTTGAGGGAACGTAACAACCCGCACCACACGACACCACCACAGAAATGTTTAAGGAGAGCGTGACATACTTAGGCTAGGTATCATATGCATGCACTAATTGCATTAAGTTACATATGTAAATTCAAGTGTAAGTTTGTGTATGCATAATTATGTGTATACGTGAATGTGTCTGTGTATATTTATAAGAATATTTTAAGAAAATATTATGACTGTTATTACAAAATGTTATTTTTTTCATGAAATATTATTTTAGCTGTGTTTAAGAATATTTCTAGAATATTGCTATAACCTAATATATCTAGAGAATCGACTGCAGGAGAGCTTCTGATTAATCAAAAGATAGTTTTTTTTTAACCAAGTATTAAGTGTTCTTTTACATCGTAAAATGTTATAAAGTAAATTAGGTCCCAGGATTTTGTTAACTTTGTTATATAAACACTATAAATTGTTTTTTTTTTTTTTTTTTTTTTATTGATATGAAGCGGCGACAATTTTTGTGTGGAGAGACAACAGTGTTATTAGTTATTTAATTCTAAAAACGTTGGGTCATAAGATGTAACTTTATGATGGTACCTGATATACCTGATTGTCTTACTAAAAGTACTTTACTTATTGAGAATAACATGTATGTCGCGTTTCGAAAGGGTTTAAAGTGCATAATCTTTTGTATATACCTACTGCTGAGCCCATTCAGCCTCAATAAATCTAGTTTTTGCAAAACCTCCCTAAACAAGAATGCAGTAGATTAGAGAGCTGTAGTTAAAAGAATGATTCTGATAATGAATAATTATGACAATATGGTAATTTTAATATTATAGTGTAATAATTATAAAGATTGTAAAATAATAACAATATCTGTATTATAATAATTGTATAGCACTACAAATAATCAAAGATTTTATTTATTTATTGAGGACAACCAATAATTGTTAATCACACAAAATACATAGTTAAATAAACAATTTATTAAAAAGTCTCTATAAAAAATTATATTAAACTTAAAATTAATGTTTTCAATTAAAAAAAAATATATATAAAAATAGAAAATAATTATTCATATGTACGTAAACTATCATGTATTATAATAATAATAGTAATTAATATAAATAGTTATTAATAATTTAACATCTTAACAATCCTATCACTTCTTTCCTAAACGTTGGTAATGTATCATTAAATATATTCCCCTCCTAACTGATTGTTGTAAGTCATGGATATAGCGCAAAATTATTTAAGATTTTAATTAAATTCATTCGTAAAACAATAAAAAAATAAAAGTAACATAAAATATCACATATTTCTAGTACTAATATTAGTGTAAATCTTAAATAAAACTATGTCAAGTAGATTAATTAAATTGTATTTAAGTAAAAATTAAAAAGAAAATAAGAAAGATTTAAATTAAAATACTTCTAAATTGTTTGTTAGAATAAGTTACTATAGTAGATTGTATTATGTCTTAATTATTTATTAACATAAATTGTACATTTCGCATCTCGGAGCGAGGGGACTCGCTCATTACAGGAAGGCCGAGCTGTAAGCCTATTGATTGTTTTATGAGGTCTCATAGATGTATTCAAGAGAATTACATGATAAGTTGTTTAGTCTGTGCCCGAATATTTGAATTAGGTAGATACATCTATGATAATAATATAGTCTATGGATATACAGAGGCATGGCCTACTAGATTAGCATGTAAGATGGCGGACGGTAGATACCCATTCAATAATTATTGTAAAAGTTTGAAATAAATGAATGTATAAAAACTATTGAGAAGAATATTAATTAATAATTCCCAATGATCCTGAAGCTGTGGCTACAGTATGTATGTATGTATGTATGTATGTATGTATGTATGTATGTATGTATGTATGTATGTATGTATGTATGCATGCATGTATGTATGTATGTATGTATGTATGTATGTATGTATGTATGTATGTATGTATGTATGTATGTATGTATGTATGTATGTATGTATGTATGTATGTATGTATGTATGTATGTATGTATGTATGTATGTATGTATGTATGTATGTATGTATGTATGTATGTATGTATGTATGTATGTATGTATGTATGTATGTATGTATGTATGTATGTATGTATGTATGTATGTATGTATGTATGTATGTATGTATGTATGTATGTATGTATGTATGTATGTATGTATGTATGTATGTATGTATGTATGTATGTATGTATGTATGTATGTATGTATGTATGTATGTATGTATGTATGTATGTATGTATGTATGTATGTATGTATGTATGTATGTATGTATGTATGTATGTATGTATGTATGTATGTATGTATGTATGTATGTATGTATGTATGTATGTATGTATGTATGTATGTATGTATGTATGTATGTATGTATGTATGTATGTATGTATGTATGTATGTATGTATGTATGTATGTATGTATGTATGTATGTATGTATGTATGTATGTATGTATGTATGTATGTATGTATGTATGTATGTATGTATGTATGTATGTATGTATGTATGTATGTATGTATGTTAGGTAATTCTTTGATATGGTCTGGGTGACATAGGGTGTAATCAATTTTATATACGAAAAATATCGAGAAGCGAAGTCCGATCTGCAAAAGTAAAATATTATTTAGTTTCGGATAGACATAATAGATGGCACCACTAGCTGTTTGCCCCGCGTTCTGAGCACTAAATTATTATTTTATATTAAATTAAATTACTAAGCGTAGTCGGGTTTTAGTTTACGAACTTTATCTATTGTTACGTGGTATATAAGAAGCAATAGTTCAAACAGCGTAGCGTCAAGCTGTTAGCATATTCTACATTTTCCTTGAAGTGCACTCAGCAAATGTACATACTGCTGCATAAGCTTTGCCGAGTAAGTCAATAACCAAACCGATGAATAATTCACAAGCAACGCTATTTCATTACCGATGTAACACTGAATTTCAATCTTATGTCACTATGGAATACTACGAGTTGTCGAAATATTTTGTAGTAAGTAAATATCCAAACAAAAACATTTCATGTGAATAATAAGGCCAACTTCCTATCAAAAAGTTTCGGCCATTAAAAGTACTGATATCAAAAATTATGACCAAGTCCTTTGCTATGCTCGATAAATGAAACCATAAAGTTTTAGAAGGTATATCTTCTTCGATCACCCTCAAGCTGTCATACCATTCCTAATGATCCTGTTAAAATATTTTTAAATAATTTATGTCTTAGTAATAACACTATAATATGAAGCTCATTTGGGACTGAGAATAGTTTTATTGTTTTCAACTTGACAACATTTTTGCACTCCTTTGAATTTGTTTAATTTAAAATATGTTGCCAAGTTGAAAACAATAAAACTATTCTCAGTCCCAAATGAGCTTCATATTATAGTGTTATTACTAAGACATAAATTATTTAAAAATATTTTAACAGGATCATTAGGAATGGTATGACAGCTTGAGGGTGATCGAAGAAGATATACCTTCTAAAACTTTATGGTTTCATTTATCGAGCCTAGCAAAGGACTTGGTCATAATTTTTGATATCAGTACTTTTAATGGCCGAAACTTTTTGATAGGAAGTTGGCCTTATTATTCACATGAAATGTTTTTGTTTGGATCTCACTCCTTTTTTCTAAGTATTTCAAAGTTAATGCAATAAGTATAATGAAGTCTTTTTTCTCTCTTACGCTTCAGTATAATTAGGAATAGAACCCTATCACATTTTACGGTCTGATTAGATGTGGTTTAATCTTCAATACATAGTATAAAACAAAGTCGCTTTCTCTGTTCTAATTGGGTGAATTTTTATTTTGTTCGTCTGTCTGTCAAAATCACAGATAACAGAAACTCCACTCCAGAGTATTTCCACTCAGTGGTCAGTTTCAGAACTTAGAACCATACGGCTTAACTAAGAGAAGATTTTGAGTATTTGACTCTCATTAAGTTTAATGAATAGTATTAGATATTAGTGATACCTAGTAGCCGGAATCAACAGGACACCAAAGTCTCCTCCAAACCTCCAAAGTCGGCCACCCATCCATTTCCTGACTTGGGTCAAGGTTGCTTATCAAAATTATTAAGAAATCGCGCTTCTGGTTTTATTGGCAAAGACGAATCTCAAACTACTGGAAGGAACGGGCTTAGGCACACAGATAGCTATTAATGTGGCGTACGACATCCGCAAAGAAAGGATTTTTGAAAATTCAACCCCTTAGGGGGTAATATAGGGGTTTAAAATTTGTGTAGTCCACGCCGACGAAGTCGCGCCCGTGACTTCGATAAAAAAATATACCTCTTGGCGTTTTATTATTTACCTACACTTTACTTTTTATTAGAACTCAAGACCAGTAAGATTGACCCCTTGCTAGAAAACTTAAAAAGTCACATCTCCCTAAATAGTGCACCGATTTCGATGAAACAAGAACCATATATAGCTTCGAATAAAGTAAAATACATTTATTAAAACAAAATGAAAATTTGTTCAGTATTTTTTGTGTGATGTGGGAACAGACAGATTTTTATATATCTTTGAATTGGTCAGTGTCTGATGCAACTTTTGGACATTTTTCGATTTTTTCCTTCATATACACACTAAGACTCATCTTCTTAACAAATTTCAACATTCCACATACACGGGAAGTGCGTCATAATTTTGATCAGTCAGTGAGTAGGTCTTGTTTTATGTGATTTTCAAACCTCTGTATCTCAGAAACGGTTCAACTTGAAAATTTGAAACTTTCAATTTATCATCACATCCACGAGTTTAACTTATATTTCAAATTTCGTAGGATTACTATCCCGCGAACCAGAGTTATGAGGGGGGTCAAAACAGCTCGAAATGGATCGTGTAAATAACACACTCATGCGACAAGGCCGGAGGAACTTGGCCTGGCGCACTTCGTGCGCCTAGATAAATTCAAATGAAAATATTAATACCACATAGTCCCTTGTAAAAATATAGGCGTTTTTACTTATAATATCCCTTATCTACTTATAGCTATTATAAATACGAAAGTATGTCTGTTTATTGGTTTATTGGTAAAGGAGCAATGACGGATGGACTTGAATTTTTGTATATGGGTATTAATAGTTCGTAAAGTTTCCTTGAGGATGGCTGAAGTAGTAATAAAAAGAGTGAATTTTTGTAATAAATTGACCAAAAAAGTTAAAGACCTATAGATTGACATAGTATACTTTTTATCACGGGAAAACAAGCGTTCCCGTGGGATTTTTAAGAACGTGCTTTACAATAGATTTAGGGCCTGTTTCACCACCTTCTGGTAAGTGTCCGATAGCCTAAACGTAGGTTTTGTCACTTTCTTACTTTATGATAAGTAACAAAGACAAAAGTTGTAGATAGCTATCCGATACTTATCAGAAGGTGGTGAAACAGACCCTTAGTGTCATTGATAAGAAGTTACAAGCGAAGCTAATGTAAAGCTTGTAAAAAGCATTAAAGTAATATAATCACTAATTAACAACTCTATTATATAAAGATAAGACAATCCAAAGCCTTGAATAACTCTCCTTAATCGAGATCATTCTGATTCAAATTACAGCTAAGTGCCGTCTCGTTAGAAAAGGTCCTGTTCCTTTTCGCAGCACGGAAGGCGTCGTTACAGCTTTTGTTATTGGGCAATACAATAAAAACAAAATGGCGAACGCGCGTGGGAATAAAAACGGCTAATCTTATACTGTTTCTTAAATTGTTTTTCAGCGAGAACGCATCAGAACGTCAAGTATACGCTAATGGGTCGCTACAGTAGTCACGCTAATGGGTCTGTCTGTCTGTCTATCAATTCTAATTAGAGATATTATCCAAAATGATTCAGAAAAAAGTTCAAGAAAACTGTGTTTATTTCTTATAAACTTTTATAAATAGGCGAGATAATGAGGATCAAAGCGAAGTTTTTTTCCATAAAATGTTAGTTATTATTTATAGATATTATTTATATTCACTTGCTTGTTGACCCGGGCGGGAAATAGTCGGTTACGTTGGAGTCAAGATGCAACTGTTGAATCGATTTTAATGAAATTTGGCGCAGAGACGGATCTTTCGGACGCGATTATAAATTACTTTTTATTACGGAAAAATATAAACATAATATTATTATGCGGCAAATGAAAATAAAAAATCAGCCAAGTGCGAGTCGGGCCTCGCTCTTTCAGGGTTCCGTACATAATTATGAACAATATAATATTTTGGGTCTAAGAAATATTTAATTTCCGAGCTAGACATCGCAACAAACCGTGAAAGAAAAACCCAAAAAAATGTTCGTTTATTTTGGTCACAGCTTATAAACTATTTAATAAATCGTTGTTTTCAGTATTTGTTGTTTAAATAGAGCATATAGTACATAATATACTGAAATATCATATTCCCAACTAGTTTAGTTTTTGAGATAGCCCCCGTCACAAAAATGGTCTAAAACTGACAACTTTGATGGCCTCCCATTCCCTTATTTTTTGAGATAAAAATTAAAAAAATATATATTTGTACTTTACTTAATGAGCTCTAAACAATGATACCCCACAAGCTAGGGTAAAGAAAAATTATTTTTTTCCGGCTCCTTTTTCATGTATGGGAGCCCCCCTGAAAAATAATTTAATTCAATTTCTAATTCAATATTTGATTTTGGGTTAACGTTTTACACTAAATACCAAAATTTCAGGTTGTTTAACTCATTTCGTCTGCGAGCTAGAGACCTGTGACCGGCGGACAGACGGACAGACGGACAGACAGACAGACAGACAGACAGACAGACAGACAGCCGAGTGACATTAATAGGGCTCCGTTTTTTACCCTTCGGGTACGGAACCCTAAAAAGCATAAATTACGTATTACTCAGCAACAGTTGGACATAATGGAGCATAATATCTCAACGAGTAGCAAAGCTGATGTGATAATGTGCGGGCACCTTTTAATTTTTTTTATAATTGATGTCTTCATCAGCGTGAATTTAGGTTTTTTTAAATCCTGTGGGAAGGAACTACCTACTTGCTCTTCCGGGATAACTTTTTATGTCCATCCCCGGGATGTAAGCTACCTCTGTATCAAATTTCGAATAAATCGGTTAAATTGATGGACCTTTAAGATTCCCGTGGGAACTCTTTAATTTTTCGGGAAAAAAAGTAGCCTATGTCCCAAGATGTAAGCTGCCTATGTACCAAACATCAAAATCTAGCTAGTGAACAGCTAGCAGACAGACAGACACACTCGCATTTATAATATTAGTAAGCATAGTATGGATATACTATATTATGGATACCTGAATAGAGTGAAACTCTATACTGTAATTCAGTATTCAGCGCATAAAATAGACAATCACTACATAGTATAAAACAAAGTCGCTTTCTCCGTCCCTATATCCCTATGTCCCTATGTCCCTTTGTACGCTTAAATCTTTAAAACTACGCAACGGATTTTGATGCGGTTTTTTTTAATAGATAGAGTGATTCAAGAGGAAGGTTTATATGTATAATAACATCCATTAAATAGTGGAGAAATACTGTTATTTTTGAGGTTTCTAATGTGATGTCGTAAATAATTACATTTTTTCTGCTTACATTGCAAACGCAGGCTGAACCCTACGAGATTTATCAAAATAATGTACTAAGTATTGTACACATTGAAAAGGTCTACAGAAAAGTCCGCGATGGTATATGTCTATCTCTTATGGATATCCCACATTAACATTTTTTTGTCATTTACTTTTTACGACAAATAATGGCTAATTTTAGAAGCGATTTCAACCAATACAGCATTAATCCTTATCTAATTAAATACCTTAAATACATTGTTGATTTGATATAAATCCATATGGCCCTTTACAGCATATGATTTAAATGAATACTTTCGAAGATATTACAGATTTAAAAATTGCGGCGGCAGGAGCGTGCCTATAAGCGCGTCGGTGGCCGCGGTTCTCCCTATTATATAGCCCAGTGTCGATAATTTTTGAAACCAAAAAAAAAATCACAGTACGTAGGATGAAACCCATTGGAAAAGGAGGAGAATATTATAAAAATACAAGGAAAAATAACTTAAGGGCGATCTGAGCTCGGGAAAAAAGGGGGGGAGTTTTATGGGTAAAAAACGGTTTATCTCGATTTCCGGCAAAACTAGAAGTCCTATGGAAAAAAATCAAATAGCAAAGTTATAGGTAATAAAAAGATCTACAACTTTTGTATTTACACTTTTTTCACATAACCTCAAAATTTATGTGAAAAGTTCAAAAAACCAAGTTTTTGGTTTTTTATTTTTATCTTTTAAAATAAATTTTTTTTTTCACGGAATCTGGTGAAAACTTACCTTTTTATGTCCCAAATACACTGTAATTTATTTGATTTGAAATATTTAGTTTTTCTCCTTATTTTTGACTTAATATCGACTTAATTCTGACAGCTGTCATTGTCATTTACAGGTGAGTTATTTATATGGAAAACAGGGTTAACATCTACGAAGTACGATTTTACCCCAAACTACTTTAATTCCCTGTCAACATATAAAGCTCTAAGTCGCTTAATAATATTAATTGTTTTCCCTAAAATAGAAATTCCTAAGAATGGAAACTAGAAAGTGCACACTAACAGCAATAGAAAACAAAAGAAGCACATTGAAAAAATTTATTCAAAAATGGAAGTCGAATGACATTATCACCATGAAGTGTCTGTCAGGCATTTGTCATATCTACATGCAGCAGTTGATTTGTATTTGCATAAGTTTTGAATTTTTTATCTTTTTTGTGGGAATTGTTTTATCTCTGGTAACATTATGAAACGTCAGAATTCCACGGAATTAGTAATTCGGGTATAAGGTAAGATATAGTAAGTTCATTGTGGAAAATATCGTAAAAAGTCAAGCCGCCTGGGAGCTTTCATCGAAAACGCTGCCTAATCCCTGAGCGGGTAGTACCTACGCATAATATGCTCTACTACCCGTGCGAAGCCGGGGCGGGTCGCTAGTTTAGATATAAATAATGCCCCGTCCAGCGCAATAAGTGCGGCATTAATGTTATCTTTCCTGATTCAAGCGCCCCGCGGGTTAACGGTGGGCTCTGTCGACTTTTACGACGTCGTTAAACGTTAAGGAGTAGCTGAATTTCAGGAATAACTTCATTTGAACACTTCCAGCCGCGACATCGTCTACATTGATGGTTGATTTAGGGATAAAAAAAACTAGATCACGGTTTGTACCGTCCCCTTTCACTTTCAAGCTTTATGAAAGAACTTAATTTTTTTCCGGATTTTGTCCGGATGACATAGGCTACATTTTATATCCGAAAAAAATCAAGAAGTGACCTTCGCGCGGCTTTCTAGATTATTAAATTAGTTTCGGATAGACATAACAGATGGCACCACTAGCTGCTTGCCCCGCACTTTCTGCACACTGAATTATTATTTTATATTAGGTAAATTAAATTATTAAGCGTAGTCGGGTTTTAGTTTACGAACTTTATTTTTTAAGTGTTTAGAATCGGTTTAGCCGGAGCTTGAAGGAATTACCTTGGTTACGTTTCGCCCCTAAATACTAGATGCGTGTTAGGCGGCAAATCCTATTGGTCATTACTCATTATCTTTAACAGTAATTACTTTACTTTAACCGCGTGATCGGTGATGTGCAACCTAATTGTATGAAACGATATTCAACCAATTTTAATGGACTGATGTTTAGGTTTTGACAAGCGGAAACCCGCGACTTTGTTCGCGTGGATGTTGGTTTTTAACAATCCCGTGGGAATCATTTTGTTTTTCCTAAGGTCCTTTGAGCTCCTTAGAAGGTGAACCTTGCTAAAAACTGTTCAAAGTTCACTGACGGATGTTTAGGTAGATCAAAATGTAAACATCCGCCTTTTAGGGATTAGCCAGTAATCTTTGAAGTATCTCCTTTCTAACAAAAAAAGAATGAATGAAATCGGACCACGCGTTAATGAATTACAGCTAAGTACACATTTTAACTTTCATCCCCTCTCCCAAGGGAACCGTGCTGAATTTCGGGATAAAAAGTGTGTACTAAAGTGATAGATAGAAGATAACGGGTAAATAAATATAACATGTCTAAGGCAAGTTACTCGTATTTCGAACTCACAGTAATTATTAATACTTAATTTTAATTTATTTTTAACTGACTTTCAAAAAGGAGGTGCTTGTTTCTCAACTAAGCGCATTTTTTATAGATATTACTAGCTGTTGCCCGCGACTTCGTCCGCAGTATTCGATTTTTCAAACGTCCCACCCCCGGGAAAACAAAGAGTCCCCACTCTTTGTTTTCCCGGAATAAATTAGTAGCCTGTCACTCTCGTCCTCAACTAAAAAAATGCAACTGCAAGAAATCACGTCAATCTGTAGTTATGTCCGATAATACCTAATTAGTACAGTATCCCTGTTTTATTATATTTAAGTTCATAAACTTATGTCGTAATATAAGTAAACCACTTCAAAAACATAGAACTTTTATTTAACCGTCCTACCCCCATTTTACCCCCATAGGGGAAGAGTATCGTGAAATATTTTCTAGGCTTATATCTACGCCCTAGAAAGAACCTACCTTCCAAATTTCAAGTTAATAACAATAAATAAAAACTTTCATCCCCTATTTTACCACCCATAAGAGTAGATTTTCCATAATAACTTATATTTTTATTATTTAAAATTTATAATCTAAATGCCTATTTTCATATCTGTAACTTCAAAACATAGAACGTTCATATAACTTTCCTACCCCCATTTTACCCCCTTAGGGGTGGATTTTCGTGAAATCTTTTCTAGGCTGATATCTAAGATCCAGAATGAACCTACATTCCAAATTTCAAGTTGATAATAAAAATAATATAATTAAAACTTCCCATTAAAACTATCATTCCCTATTTTACTACCCTTAAGGGAAGATTTTTTCAGAATAAAATATACAGGTTTTTATTATTTAAAACTAATAATCTAAATGCCGATTTTCGGAACTGTAACTTTAAAAACATAGGACTTTCATACAAACTTTCTACCCCCATTTTACTCCCTTAGGGGAGGATCTTCGTGAAAAATTTTCTAGGCTGATATTTAAACCCTAGAATGAACCTACATTCCAAATTTTAAGTTGATAATAACAATAATATAGTCAAAACTTCCCATTAAAACTATTATCCCCTATTTTACCACCCTTAAGGAAAGATTTTTCAGAAAAAAATATACAGGTTTTTTTTATTTAACACTATCAATCTAAATACCGATTATCACTTTAAAAACATAGGACTTTAATACAAACTTTCTACCCCCATTTTACCCCCTCAGGGGAGGATTTTACAGATATTAAATAACCTATAACCTTCCCCAAAAATTGGACTACCAAATGCAAAAAGAATTTTTCAAATCCGATTGGTACTTCCAGAGACTAGCGCGTTCAAACAAACAAACAAACAAACAAACTCTTTCGCTTTATTATATTAGTATAGATGTACCTACTGATACACTCATAACTACGACAAAATAAGTATTAACAGCAAGAGAACTTACCCTTAAGCAAACAATAGGTGTTTGATCTAGATTTGTGGTCAATAGTAAAATCTACCTAGACAAGTCTATAACTAACGTGTATCTAAGAATCGTATAACACAATAACTTTGTTGCTCTAAATAACAAGGTGGTTTCCTTTGATGGCACTGTATAATATGACAAATCCATAACGTAACCCGAGTCTCATATTGTACCTTTGCGAGGAAAACTATTGTCTACGGATGAAGAATCAGAGTGCTTAGTCTAAGTTTGAAGCGCTCCAAAACTAAAAGTATACTATTGATCGAATCACAAATGACTTCAGAGCAAAATGAACCCAAAGCCTCTTATTTTAGGTCCATTTTACTCTGAAGTCACGGTGATTCGATCAATAGTATACTTATAGTATACTAAAAAGTTTTGAAGCGCTCCAAACTGAGACTAAGCACTCAGTTTACAACCAAATTCGGTTGAATCACAACATAAAAACAGCAAGCTTAACAAAAAGCTTGTCTATACTAATATTATAAAGCTGAAGAGTTTGTTTGTTTGAACGCGCTAATCTCAGGAACCACTGGACCGATTTCAAAAATTCTTTCACCGTTGGATATATGTACGTGATCCTTGAGTGCTATAGGCTTTCTATTATGTACCACGGGTGAAGCCGGGGCGGACCACTAGTAAATTATAACTTCTCAAAAAACAACAATTTACTCGAGTATATTTTATTCTTACTATTTTTAAGCTACAATAATATGTCATTTTTTTGGAGTTAATTAATGATGGACCAATTGCAAGCTTTTGATATAATCCACTTCACGGAAGTAGGTAGGTACTTTAATTTTCACAATAAAGACTCAATTAGTGAAGGGCTGAAATTAGTATCAAATGATTGCGTAGTTACCAACGAGCCTGGTCTACCAGTAACTAACTGTATTAGTCGCCTCTGTGGTTGAACTAGTTAATAGCATTTACCTCCCACACACCAAGTCGAGCCGCAGATCTGTTACAGGGGTGGGTGTGTGAAAGTAATTAACGACTGGAGTAGATAAAAATAACGAAAAGTCTATTAACGATCTTCTATACCCGTATTACTAATTCCCCGGAATTCTGACAGCTGTCATTGTCATTTACAGATGAGTTATTTGTATGGAGAACAGGGTTAACATCTACGAAGTACGATTTTACCCCAGACTACTTTAATTCCCTGTCATCATAAAAAGCATATGCTGAATAATAATATTTGTCGTTTCGCCCTAAAATAGAAAACACCAAGAGTGGAAACTAGAAAGTGCACACTAACAGCAATAGAAAACAAAAGAAGCACATTGAAAAAATTTATTGAAAAATGGATGCCGAATGACATTATCACCATGAAGTGTCTGTCAGGCATTTGTCATATCTACATGCGGCAGTTGATTTGTATTTGCATAAGTTTTGAATATTTTATCTCTTTTGTGGGAATTGTTTTATCTCTGGTAACATTACGAAACGTCAGAATTCCGGGAAATTAGTAATACGGGCAAAGAATACGGGTATACAGAAGATCCTTGAATATTACGGCCACAGTGTCAGAAGGGAGGGTGAAAAATCTTGAAAAGAAAGTGATCACTTAATGGCACGCACGATCACGCACACAATAATTGCATGGCTGCAGGCTCGTTGCTCTCGGGTTCGATTCCCGGGTCGGCCAAATTATTGTTAAGTAATGTCCAGAAATTGTTAAGGTCTGTCCAGAAATTCTCAGTGCCAGCCCGGAGTTGATATACTTAGTTGGCGGTGTTTCACCTCCGTGCCTCGGAGACCACGTTAAGCAGTGGACCTCGGTTATTATCACTATCATGTGACAATAGTCTTTAAAGCCAACCCGCATTGGAGTGTGGCGGGTTTAGCCTCTAAATCCCTCTCTCCTATGAGAGAGGAGGCTTGTGCCCAGTTGTGGGACGTAGAAAGGCTTTAGTGGTGGTGGTGGTGGACTACAATAATTTTGGAAACAACTCCCCTCGGCGGTTTTTATCTAACTTCAATATGGGGTCATTCAACGGGCGGATCAAGAAATGTTTTAAAAGCGGGCAACGCATTAGCGGTTCCTATATGGTAGTTGCAAATGTTGATGGGTGGTGGTAATCACTCAACATCAGGTAACCTGCTTGCTCATTATACGAGTATACAACACAAGTATAAATATATACATATAGATACCTATATAAATTAAAAATTAAAAAAACCCCCGACATTCGCCATTTTGTGGCGGCGGCCATGTTGGATTTGCATAGTGCTATTCTACTAGTCACGCCCTTTCATTTGATACCCATATTAAGGGAGTTGTGAAAAAATATGTAATCCGCTATTTTGTAGCGGCGGCCATCTTGGATCGATTTTCATCAAACATAGCTAACAACACTCTCAACTACTTCAAACAAAAAAAACCGCATTCAAATCGGTCCACCCGTTTGAGCGCCACAGGGGACCAGACACACACACACACACACAGACACGTTAAACTTATAACACGCCGTCGTTTTGCGTCGGGGTCAAAAAAGGGTCAGGACCCTCAGTAATGAGCAATGAATGACCCTCAGGAATGAGCACAGAGCATACATACATCATTCTAATAAAGTTGTTCGGATAAAACTTCAGTTACTTATTACTACAACTAAAAAATTTAGACAGAATGCGGGGATGGTAAAAAAGGGTCCCTTCCGGAAGAAAGTATCTGCCTTATGATTTTAACGAGGACAGCGCAAACATCAGACAGAGTGGAACTATAGACTTATTCTTACTAGCTTTTCGCTGTTAATTCTAGTGTTTCTTGGTTGTTTTGTGTAGTTTTAGTGAGTTATTGCAAAATCCACCCCTAAGGGACGGAATTTGCAATAATCCTTTCTTAGTGTGTGCTTATGTCATAAAAGAAAGCTGCTGAGAAAAATTTCAAGTTTCTAGCTTCAGTGGTTTAGGTTGTGCGTTGATGATCAGTCAGTCAGTCAGGACAAGCTTCTTTATATTATTTTACAGATAGATGTCATGTCAAGTTCAACAAACCAATTTTCAGTTCAACGCCACTGTAGTTTCGCTTGAATATTATGCAAGTTGTTAAAGATGTTATCCGGCTGGTTTGTGGAATGTGTAGTTTTGACGACCTCCCTGGCGCAGTGGCGTGCTGTGGTCTTAGTTGTGGGTTGGTCCCGGGTTCGCAGTGGCAATTTGGGATTTTATAATTTTTAACTTGTCTCTCGTCTGGTCTGGTGAGAGGCTTCAGACGTGGATAGTGAAGTAGCATCATTCCGACAAGACCAGTGCCGGCAAGCGATTTAGCGTTCCGTTACGATGTCGCGTGGAAATCATTCAGGGGTATGGGTCTAATAAAAACTGAATTACCTCTTCCAAGTTAGCCCGCTTCCACCTTAGACTGCATCACTTACCATCAGGAGTTATCGCAGTCAAGGGCTAACTTGTAGATGAATAAAAAAAATTGTTGTCTGTATAGTCAGTCGGTTTACGGACGATAATTTTACGTGACAACGTCAAAGAAAACATTAAAGAACACTTGTTGAAGCTTGTTCCGCGCTCTCGCTTGCACGCTCGGCTCAAGCGGAAGTTGACAATGAGTCATGTTTTCGTGCGTGCAGCTGGCGTTCATCGATTTATAAGATGTTATCACGTCAAAAAGAGTCACTTACCAGGATTCAGGGGCCCTCAAGTGCCTACGCTGGATCTTCTAAAACTTGGTAAAACTTGTAATACCGCGAAGTAGCCGAGTTTCTGGTCCTATTTTGCGGAGCGTTCGTAACGTGTTGGTCACGTTAATGCACTGAAGTGCGGCACTGCAACTTTGTTTTTTTTATTTGCGTTACTTTTTTGGAAGTGGACACATTCTAAAAACCCTGGCCGATTGTAATCAAAATATGGAAATTTTGAAAATACCTAACTGTTTTGTGCGGTTAGTACATACCTAACAATGGTGTTTTAACGCAAGTGTTGAAGTTTTTTTTAACTTGTTTTCCTTTTTCTGTATGTTTTGTTGTAGGTACGAGTAGTAGGTACGTATATCTACGTGGACTCACTCTACGAAAATATTATTTCAATTTTGAGAAAATCTGTCATTGGTCATACTCTCGTTACTCTCTTTTATGTAAGTATATATTATTGTAACTCGCTGTTGATTTTCCTCTGATAAATAAATAAATAAATAAACACAAATACCGCCGTCGGTACAATTTATATTACCTACATTAAGTTTCTAAAAAACAAAAATTTATATAGCTCACTAGCTGACCCCCGCGACTTCGTTCGCGTGTTTTTCTATATACATACCTCACGGAGCCCGAGACCTTTCCAACGAATGCAAAACCGTGGAGATCGGTTCGTGCGTTCTGGAGTTATAGCGTCAGGAAGGAAAACCCGACTTATTTTTATATAGTAGATTAACCCTATTCCACTAATGTTTCCTTTTTCCTTCTCATCCCTAGTGGAAAGCCCACGAAACTTTCCGTCTTGTCTTGGCTGGAGTCTGCCGATTCTTTAAGCAGTCGCATCGCGTACTCGACTTTGGGTATCAATAAAATAAAAAAGCAACAAAAATTGTAACCCACGTACATCGTAAATTGCAACACGACCCGCACGGGTTAGACGTATTGGGAATAACTATCGGGAGTGGATTTCAAAGAAATTCTCTCTTTTGTCGATCGCGAATGTGATATCTCACTTTGCGAAATTATTTTTTGTGAGCTATTTTGGGCCTGCGACCTCAAGAAGGTTGCAAGAAATGCGCAGAACTTCGAACGAAAAGGCATAATGTTTGAGAGTGGACGCATGCATTCTGTCTGTTTAGAGTCTAAACGGTCTAAACGGTCGGTCTAAACTTTAGACCGACCGTTCATCATTCACAGGCACTGTGCCATAGCAAATATCGTATCGTGCATCGTAATTCGTACATCGCAAAAATGAACGATGAACGGCGCACCGTCTAATTTGGGCTTAAGATCGCTTTCCATTCTAAACGGATTATATTATGAAGAGCCACAAGACGTCAGTGTGGACGACCAATGTATGTATGAATTACTCTACATACATCTATACTTATATCTATACTTCTATACTAATCTATACTAATATAATAAAGCGGAAGAGTTTGTTTGTTTGAACGCGCTAATCTGGGAAACTACTGGACCGATTTCAAAAATTCTTTCACTGTTGGATATGTACGTGATCCTTGAGTGCTATATATAGGCTATATATTATGTACCACGGCCCACGGGCGAAGCCGGGGCGGACCGCTAGTCTATACTAATATAATAAAGGGGAAGAGTTTGTTTGTTTGAACGCGCTAATCTCAGGAACTATTGGACCGATTTCAAAAATTCTTTCACCGTTGGATATGTACGTGATCCTTGAGTGCTATAGGCTATATATAATATGTACCACGGGCGAAGCCGGGGCGGACCGCTAGTAATATAATAAAGCGGAAGAATTTGTTTGTTTGAACGCGCTAATCTCAGGAACTACTGGACCGATTTCAAAAATTCTTTCACCGTTGGATATGTACGTGATCCTTGAGTGCTATAGGCTATGTATGTACTACGGGCGAAGCCGGGGCGGACCGCTAGTAATATAATAAAGCGGAAGAGTTTGTTTGTTTGAACGCGCTAATCTCAGGAACTACTGGACCGATTTCAAAAATTCTTTCACCGTTGGATATGTACGTGATGTGTGTACCCTGAGTGCTATAGGCTATGTATTATGTACCACGGGCGAAGCCGGGGCGGACCGCTAGTGCATTATATTATTCGTATTATTCAACTTATATTGTTAATAGCAACCAGGCTTGGATCAGTGCAGCCCAAGTGCAGGCTAATCCACTTCAAAACACATTCCACGTCGTTCGCAGCACGTCGTCGTTGGCAAAAATCCAAGATTTACACAGCCTCCATACGCCGTTTCGAGATATTATTGGAAAATCCCAATTTTCCTCTCATACCATTATTAGATCTTCACGTGAAATTATTGACCAAGTGTTGAATATTGATGTACTTAATATTATTTAGATTTACAGTAGCAAAAATACGTACGAATATTAATTCGTACGTAATATTCATCTTCTTTTTCAAATAGAGTTAAGTTTTTAAAGATCCCGCGGGAACACTTTGCTTACCCGGAATAAAAAGTAGTACCTATCTACCTACATGCAAAACAACACATCGATCTGCTTTGCTTTTGCTTTGTTGCAGCGTGTTTGAAAGCACAACAAACCAATAAACCCACTATCGCATGTAAGTACCTACGGAATAGTAGCATTTTTCGAAATACCTTTGATACACCTTTTATAGATTTGTTTCGACTTAATTATTTTTATATATTTATGTAGGTAAGTATAATCCTAGTTTATTTTTAAAATTAAATTACTAGCTGATGCCCGCGACTTCGTCCGCGGGGATATAGGTTTTTTAAAAATCCCGTGGGAACTCTTTGATTTTTTGGGATAAAAAGCAGCTTATGTGTTAATTCAAAGTATAATCTATCCCCATTTCAAATTTCAGCCAAATCCATTCAGTAGTTTTTGCGTGATTGAGTAACAAACATCCACCTTCACATTTATAATATTAGTAGGATAAAATTACATAAAATTTAAGTAAATTAAAATTTCATATAATAGTATTTTGTTCGTTACGTCTGCCATAGAGAATCTAAAAAAATCATTCATTATAATCGAAACAGTACTTTGGGAATTATGAGGAAACCTATGAACCGACACCGATACCTTTAGTCGGGTGATAAAATAGTGCTGTACATTTTAACAAGTATAATTAATTAAAAATTAAAAAAAAAACCCGACATTCGCCATTTTGTGGTGGCGACCATCTTCAATTTGCATAGTGCTATTCTACTAGTCAAGCTCTTTCATTTGATACTTACCCATGAGGGAGTTGTGAAAAAATATGTGATCCGCCATTTTGTTGCGGTGGCCATCTTGGACCGATTTTCATCAAACATAGCTAGGAAAACTCCCGACTAATTCATCTTTTAAACAAAAGAAACCGCATTAAAATTGGTTCATCCGTTTGAGCGCTACGGCGGAACAGACAGACACACACGCGCACACACACACACAGACACGTCATACTTATAACACCCCGTCGTTTTTGCGTCGGCGGTTAAAAATCGTTTGCATCAATTTGGCCGCGCGTGGTGTAGGTACTCGTAGCACACGAGTAGATAAGTACAGAGGGGAAGCTTCTACAAGCGGCCGGCTGTAGGTACACTCACACATATGCGCACGTTTGTCAACCAACTGTACCGATTAGTGGAACGAGCGGGCGTCCGTGAACCGTTGGTGAGTGTGTTTGTGTGAGTGTACCTACAGCGGGCCGTTTGTATGAAGCATCCTCTCTGTACCTACTTATCTACTCGTGTGCTCGTAGGCCCGCCTGGCAGAAATCCAAGGCTTTACCGTGCCGTGATCCCGCGCTCCCGATATGGAAGCGTGATTGCACTTGCTTATCGTTCAGTAGTTCGTAACGTTCGTAACAGTGCCAAAAATGCAGATTTTTTTTAAATTCCAATCTCTAAGATATAATCGTAACAGTTCGCTGGAATCTAAAATTCACTGGACAAATTGAAACTAACGTTTAAACCAGTGGCGTAGCGTACCTTGGCGGGGCCCCGTATAAAAATTTGTTTGGGGGCCCTTACGAAGGTTAAAGATTTCTCACAAAAGAAAAAAAATGTTTGCATAAAATTAAAAGCAATATTTATTCATCATAATTACCTATTTATCTGTCACTTTTTCTAAAATTTTTACAAACAATTCAAATTAAATATATACTCTCCTTGCCTTTTTTCGGCAAACTGATTTATTAAATCATTTATAGCTGATGATGACTTTAGTTTTAAGATTATGCCTTTATGGACAACATTTTTTGACTTTTGTCATTTTTGAAATAAATGAAAATTTGGGAAGTTTTTGTTAATTTTTGCTTACGCACGTCGGGGGCCCCCGTGGCTTGGGGGCCCCATATAATTGATATGGCATATACGGCGGTAGCTACGCCCCTGGCACCATAGAATTATTGGTCTCCGCTGCACTTTGTGGTTTAAACATTATAGTAACGTTTAAGCTTTCAAATGTATATGAACGTTCTCAACGGCTTCTCGAGAGCAGCGGATTTCTTGTGGCGGTTTAAACTTGACGTAATGTGACTTAACATTTAACGTTCGAATGAATAAAATAGTCACAGTCATGGGAGCAGCTATATCGCGCGTTTGCCTACCGAACGGACGTAGGTATTTATTTCAAGGACTCTAACGAAACAACCTACTGTAAGGCTCAGTACGAGTCTACATACCTCGACAAAGTGGACTATTTCGAATCGAAGAAAATGCATCTAAACTAATTAGTTATAAGGCCCGAGGTCGTCCATACATCTACAGCCAGAACCCCCAGCGTTAAAGTGAAATAAAACTACTAGTAAGTAGGTAGTATTTTTATTTCACAAATTAGTAGATAATACTGAATTTGTGGCTCCAAAATAAAGTGTTTTTAAGTCCGGTTTACGTTGACGTTATAACTGTTACGATACTCGAAGTGTATCAAAATTTTCAACCACCACTACAGCCTTTTAACGTCCCACAGCTGGGCACAGGCCTACTCTCTCATAGGAGAGAGAGATTTAGAGCTTAGACCCGCCACGCTGCTCCAATATGGGTTGGCGGGTTTTAACGGCTATTGTCACAAGATAGTGATAATAAGGACCTCTCCGAGCCACAGGGGTGGAACACCGCCAACTACCAACTCCGGGCTGACACTGAGAATTTCTTGACAGAAAAACTCAATCCCTAACAATAATTTGTCCGACCCGAGAATCGAATCCGGGACCTCGTGACCTGTAGTCGAATATGCTAACCACTAGATCAACCTAGTCGAGATGTGTAAACATACAGATGTTAGAGATACTCGTAATAAGTTTCCCACCAGATACAGATTATCTGCATTGGGGCCACTCCCAATGCAGATAATTTAAAGCCTACTTAATATATTCAGACGGTAGCTTAAATACTTATGGCTTCTTATTCATACTCGTACATGAAGATATGATATGAAGTGTCAGCTACGAAAAATATTACCTAGGTTTTAGAGTCTCGCAACGTTCGGAGAGTATGGAGCTATCGGAGCTATCAATGAATGTAGGTATATTATATTTATTTATCTTTGTAGAATAGGTATTATAAGTAGGTGTGTATGAATGTAAAGGTTTCTTTAGGTTTTTTGGATTTCTCTCTTTTCAAGAAGTGTTTAATACAAGAACGTTAGAATATAATATACACTGGAGTTTGACATGCAAACAAAACGTTGTAGCAAATAAATTTGGCCTTGAACAGGTCTCTGTTATTTTTTGTATCGTTCTCACCCTACTTAAATAAAGTCTGTGAGGTATAGAAAAATATCACTAAGGTAACACAAGGTCATTCACCTAGTCTTCAATGTTTTAGGCGCAGTGTCCAGTGTCTATAGAATGTAGTTTGAACCATCTTGGTGTAATAGTGCTTTGAATTTGACGTGAGTTCTTTATTTTATTGAAGCAAAATACCACTCACTGAATATTAAATACTAAGCGCCTGTTTCACCACCTTCTGATAAGTGTCGGATAGCGCGTGTTTCACCACCTTCTGATGAGTGTCAGATAGCTTGTTCACATTTTTGTCTTTGTCACTTGACATAAAGTGACAAAACTTACGTTTATGCTATCCAACACTTATCAGAAGGTGGTGAAACAGGCCCATAACTTATTATAGGGTGTAGCCAATAGCCAGCGAAGGATCTTGCGAATTACCCTCAATGAGGTGAAAATGGGCTTAGAACATTGTAGGAAGGTCCCACCATTCCGCATTAGTTTTTGATCCGCAGGAATTACCTGGGACCTTTCAGATAGACCGGCGCGGAGAGCAGAGCAAATAATCGCATTTAAAATAGAATCTTAAGACATTGAAATAAGCTTTATTTTTACATTTTATCTCTTTTATGATAAAAGGATGCTCGAGGATGCTCCCAATACGCTCTGTGTGAAATATTAAGAGCAGCCGCTCGGCTGCTCGTCGAGCCGGTCGGATGCTCTATGCTCGTGCTCTTTCGCGCTCGAGCATCCGACCGGCTCCGTTCGCGTGCTCTTTCATGCTCGCACAGCCGACCGTGCGTAGGCCGAATTGCTCTGCCGTCCGGCCCAAGAGCGTACGCTCGGTTCCGAACGCATCCGCGTGTCCATTCACACAGACCAGCGCGGAGAGCAGAGCAAACTTAAACGGCCGGTCTGTGTGAAAAAAGAAATGCTCTCCGATGCTCTCCGCGCCGGTCTATCTGAACGGTCCCCTTTAGGTACTTACGGAACACCTTATGCTAGAAGAAACTCAGACTAACGTACGATTTTTCACTGTCATTGTATACATTTAAGATGCTCATATCATCTAGATTTGAAATGCACACACTTTCGAGTGCACTGGTAGCTGACATCCTAATCCTTTTATCAGTTAAGGGCTACCGAATACATGTTATGCAAAAAAAAAATTCAGTAGTAACCTACTTAGGTATTTTTATCAAATTCTGACTCAACAATGACATAGAGTATGAGCAGAATTATTATAAGTGTTATACAATATACATATTTGGCAGTGTTTCTGTACATTGAATATTTTTTTAACTGTCCATACCTATTAGTTAAAAATTCTTCGAGCAATGTGCCCCGCCCATTGCAACTACAGTTTCGTGGCTCGATGAGCTATGTCGGTAACTCTGGTTCTCTTGCGGATGTCCTCATTTCTGATCTGAACTCGCAGGGATACTTCGAGCTCTCTAGCGCTATAGCTCTCTCCATCGCCCGCTGAGTGACCCTGAGCCTTCGTATGAGGCTTATAGTTAGCGACCATGTCTCAGATTCATATTTTATAAGTATTGCATAATTATTATACTTAATCATTGAAAACACGACTGGGGAGTAGCAGAAAATTGCGAGAAAATTCGAATAGACGAGCTGAGTGAATTTTTTTACAGATATTAAGTATGTGGTACAAGAGGAGATTGGATAATAATAAGTTTGACACATTTTGTCGGCTAGATTACGCTAAAGATATTTATCGTATTGTGATATCTTATCTCGTATATATTATTGCGAGATGGCATTGGTGGTTACCAGTTGCACGGACCATTCCACCATGCTGGGCGTAAGGACTTCAGTGTTTTTGAGTGTCATATCTTTGCTCAACGCTCAGCTGTACGAGTTAAATGTAGTTCACTATAATGATTTCCATGCAAGGTACACTTTTATTTATTTCCTTTTCGTTCGTTATTTCTTAGTAGAGTGGTCTTGTCAATCGTCAATCGTCAATAGAAAACAACCCAAAAGTTGTTTTCTATTAACGATAATATACCTAAGTTTTATGGGTTTGTTACGTTTCTGTTAACGATTGCGATAATAATCTAACAAACAAATAAGTCAAAATTAGTGATCTGGTGTTTAGGACGCTCTAAAGAATTAATATTTGTACAGTATTTAATCTGTGTTTTAAGTTTTAACGCATAAATGCATCTGTAACTATCCGTTTTAAGCAATTATTAGCACTTGCTTTAACGGTAAATAAAAACATCGCGAGAAAACATGCATGCCTAAGAGTTCTTAGTAAACCCTTCTCATTCTTCTCATCCGTGCCTTGTAGTGGCCCGGTAATATCAACCCATTAGGTTGATATTGATGTAATAGATTTAATCTCACCACTACAGCCCTTTTAATGTTCTATTGCTGGGCAGAAGCCTTCTCTCTTATAAGAGATAGCAATTTATAGTTAAGACTCGCCACGATGGTCCAACGCGGGAAGGCGGGTGAATTTAATATTTAATTTTATTTTGCAGATTTGTAGAAACAAGCCTTGCCGGTACAGTTTGTAACCCGGAAGTAGCGCCGTGTATAGCCGGGTTCGCCCGCATCGCTACCCTCGTCAGACAGGCTTTAGAAAGAGAACCCGATTCTATAGTGCTAAATGGAGGGGACAGCTTTCATGGCACTATATGGTATAACTTGCTGAGATGGAATGTTACACAGGAGTTCATGAACATGATACCCCATGATGCTCACGTAAGTACAAGATTCCTAGGATAATCTTGATCGAATAGAACGCCAGCTGAATGACACGGTAACAGCGTTCGCTGGTGATTGTGAGTATCGCCAATATTGGATCACTAAAAACCTGCCTTTATACTGTCTACACTCAGGTGATGGACAAAAAATGAATAACACATTTTTTCGAGTAAATGATTATGATTATTTATAATGGATAGATAAGCGGTGATAGCGTAGTGATTAACTTTAACACTAGCTGGTGACTACACATACACTAGGTGACACTAACACTAGGTGAAGGAAAACATAATGAGGAAACCTATCAGAACGCACTTGGCCAGCGTGATAGACTACGGCCTAAACCTTTCTCATTCTTAGACGAGACCTGTGCGCTGTAGTAGGCCGGTAATGGGTTAATAATGATGATTTATAATGGATACTAAATCCCTTGAAACGATGATTTACACAGTTCCTTACTATTATATTATAAGAACTAAAAGTCTTTCATCATGATTAACCCATTACCGGCTCACTACAGAGCACGGGTCTCCTCTCAGAGTGAGAAGGGTTTTGGCCATAGTCTATCACGCTGGCCAAGCGGATTGGCAGACTTCACACACCTTTGAGAACGTAATGGAGAACTCTCAGGCATGCAGGTTTCCTCACGATGTTTCCTTCACCGTTAAAGCAAGTGATATTTAAATACTTAAAACGCACATAACTCAGAAAAGTTATAGGTGCGTGCCCGGGATCGAACCCACGACCTCCAATTAGAAGTCGGTCGTCCTAACCACTAGGCTATCACAGCTTTCAAAAAGACTTACAAAAAGTCTTTATGTAAGTCTAAAGTTCAATTTCCCGCAGGTACTAGGCAACCATGAGTTCGACAATGGTATTGAAGGCGTAGTTCCGTACCTCCAACATCTGAATTCTTCAGTAGTGGTGGCCAATATTATCGACGACGAAGAACCAGATATACAAGGCTTGTATCAACCGAGCATCGTGATTGAGAGGAAAGGACGCAAGATTGGAATTATAGGCGTCATTATATCTACCACTAACGTAAGGAATTTTCTTCTTAATTTTTGCATGTTCATGCTTATTATCCTAACCTATTTGCTCAGGATACAAGATGTACATGCAAAATTACACTCGATTGCCATGTAACCTTTGCAACCCATTAAGTATAAACAAATCACTCAGGGTTTGAAAATAATCAAGTGTATTGAGGTTCACAGTTTTCTGAAGAAGTCTTTGGAAAGTTCGTATTGCCAGTGATAATATACGACTCTGCGACTGGATTGTTACTCATGGGCCTCATAAGAGTGCTCATAGTCACTGAGCGGAGATCAAGAGAGCTATGCTTGGAGTTTTTTTACTTGATCAAATCAGAAATGAGGAGATCTTTAGAAGAACCAGAGACACCGATATAGCTCAATGGCATACGAACTAAAGAGATAATGAGCGGGGTACATAGTACGAAGAACCTATTGACGTTGGGGTCCTATGCTGGAGTCCTATGGTAATGGAGACCTCCATTCCTCAGGTCTGCTGACAGACCGACAAAATCAGGCGACTCGCAGGAACATGTACAAAATCACGGCATATGAATTAAACATACTACACCTACAAGAGACCTATGTCCTACAGTGGACTCGGTTGTGACGTTGACGATGCTTGACGTTGCTTTTACATGATTTTTAACTCCCGACGCAAAAACGACGGGGTGTTACAAGTTTGACGTGTATGTGTGTGTATATTATGTACTCGTATGTTTGTGTGTGTCTGTCTGTTTCCCCATAGCGCTCAAACGGGTGAACCGATTTGAATGCGGTTTTTTCGTTTGAAAGGTGAATTATTCGGGAGTGTTCTTAACTATGATGAAAATCGGTCCTAGATGGCCACCGCCACAAAATGGCGGATTTGGTACATATTTTTTCACAACTCCCTCAATATGCGTATCAAATGAAAGGGCTTGACTAGTAGAATAGTACTATATAAATCCAAGATGGCCGCCACTACGAAATGACGAATGTTGGGGTTTTTTTACATTTTTAATTTATACTTGTGTTATGCTTATTTGATGCAAAATTGTGGTTACCTCTTTAAATGGAATTTCACAGGAATTGGCGGCTACGGGCAAATTGAAATTCACTGATGAAATAGAGGCTGTAAGGAGAGAGGCGGAAAAATTGAACGATGAGGGCGTGGATATAATCGTTGTTCTGTCACATTGTGGAATTGAGATAGACCAGTAAGATTTTCTAATCACTTTCTTCTTCACTTCCTTCCTTCCTTCCTTCTTCAGTGCCGTCTCTCCCCGGAAATTGGCGACCATTAAAGGATAGTTGAACATTGAGTGCCTTTACCGTACCATTGGCGTAAATTCTTCAGCCAAAATATTTTTCTATCATCTTCTTATGGCTATTTTCCTCTAAAGCTAGCTTGCAGATCATATTTGGTATTCCTCATAATATAGCCAAAGTACCTACATTCTTAGTTACTATAAAATTATTATAAAATTTCCACTACTATCAATTTAATAAATACAGATCTGAATAAAATTTATGAATGGTGTAAATCGTACGGCCTTTCAGTAAATCCCAGTAAATCGCAGGTTATTATTATAGGTAGTCCTAAATTAACGATAAGACTGACCAACCTGCCTGCTGTTCGCTTCAATGATGTAGTTTTGCCATTCAACAGCACGGTTAAAAATCTTGGTCTTATCATTGACAACTCTCTCTCCTGGGGTCCACAGGTGGCTCAGGTGGCAAGAAAAACATTTGCGACTACTGGCTACCTAAGACGTTGGAAAAATCTCTTGCCAATTAAAACTAAAATTTCGCTGGCCAATACATTGTTGCTGCCAGTCTTAGACTACGCCGACTCCTGTTATCCAGACATTACAAAAGAACTCCTCAACAAGCTTGAGAGGTTGCAGAACCTGTGCATCCGATACATCTTTGGCCTGCGAAAGTTTGACCACATATCGCAGTATAGAGCGCAGCTAAAGTGGTTGTCGGTCGAGCGGCGGAGGGATATGCATGCATTGTCCCTTCTATACAGTATCCTTTATCACCCGCAAACTCCGATGTATTTAAAGGAAAGATTTACCTTCCTTGGAGCAGGCAGTGCATTCTCCCTTCGCTCCTCGGTTGACAATATACTCAGGGTGCCCTATTTTCGCACGGACTATTATGGTAACTCGTACACGGTTAATTGTGTCAGACTCTGGAATTCCCTTCCTGCAGATATTCGACATTCCAAGTCACTGCAAATTTTCAAAAATCGTTTGAAAGATTATTACCTATCTATGTAACTGTAGAGTGTAGAAAGTATATATATATATATATATATATATATATATATATTTATATTTATTTCCATAATCATATTATTTATTTATTTTTAATGTACCTACACTTTGGTCTAAGTATATATTATGTAATATTAGAATGTAAATATTATGTAGTGTATTTTATTATAATTATATTGTAGAAAATTTTTATTTAGTGCACCATCCCGTTCTTTCACCTTACTCCTCTCGCCAAAGGTTGTCTGTGAGAGATCGCTCTAAGCGATAAGACCGCCTTTGCATACAAATCTGTAGTGCCTCTATTCAACTGTACCTTTTTTTTCTTTTTTGTGTGCAATAAAGACATATTCTATTCTATTCTAAAATTATGATATTTGCATGTATTTTTTTTTTTTTTTTTTTTACGCTGGGAAATGCATTTACGCACACCTTTCGGAAGCAGCGCAGCGGACTGCGACGCTTCCGGAAGGTAGTGTGGGACTCAAGCAGGCCAAGAAGTGGCCAGAATACCCACTAAAACCCAGCGATGTTCCTCCGTGTCGCCTGGTGGCTGGGTTACGGGTACACTTGCGCAATCATCCGCGACCCAGCCGGCGCCGTCCGCCGAGGCAGACCCTCCACCGGGGGACCTAAAGGCCCCCTAACACCGTCTGAGGCGCACCAGGAACATAATGGTGCGCCTCCCGACCCGAGGCGTCTCAACGGGCGACGGATACACCATTCCATCACCCGGAGTTCCTCGCTAGAGGCAACCCTCAAGAGGGCCACACCCGCAGGCGACCCTCAAGAGGTTCACCCCTCGTGTAATTTTTTATAGAGGTTTTCTTCCTCGCGGCCCCTCGCTCAGTGCGTGGGGCCCCCGGTTCCGGTCAGTGCGGATTACGGGTTGCCCGACGGTGGCCGAAGCCAGCGCCCACCGGCCAAAAAGACCAGCGGACCCGCCGCGCAGGGCGTTTCCACCCCCTCCTGTAATTTTTTAACGAGGTTTTCTTCCTCACGGCCCGAAAGCCTCCCCCCCAATTGTCGCCGCCCGGAGTCTCCACAGTCCACTCTGATGAACAGAGAAGTACCAGGATCTTCCAAGCGGCAACCCCCTGCTGGTTTTGGTCCGCGCCGGGTTTCCCCGGTACCTCCCATATCTGGGAGGCGTTCCCCCATCCGCCACCGGGGGGACGCGCCCGATGGGGGACCAGCAACCCCACACGGGATGTATATTACTCCTCAAGTACTCAACCGATTTCAACAATATTTTAGCAGATAGATAGCTTGCATCCTGGAACACACCTTGCTTGGATTTTTTATCTCGTAAAAACAAATAATTTAGACGAGATTATTAATAGAAGTAAATCGGCAAACGCAGACAAAGTCGCGGGGAAGGGACGAGGAAATTCATAAAGTATTTTTATAGCAAATCATATTTATTCTTACGTGTAAAGTAAAAAAAAACATGCTTATTCATTGATACAAATACTACGACGAAGCGACACTCTGTAACGTGTTTATGATGGATTTTATGATTAAATCAAATTAATTGGCTTATTATATCGTTCGCGTATATGATACAATTTGTGTTATAAATTCAATTACCATCAATGCCCAAATCAAAATGGAATTTACCCTACATCGACAAACAATTTTTTTCAGAAAAATGAGGAAAATGTTGTCTATATTGCCAAGTGAAGGGAAAATGTCTCGGGCTGACAGATTTATTTACTGATAGATTTCGATTTAAGATTATTTTAAATCCCATGGGAACCTTTTGTTTTCGCGCGATAGAAAGTGGTGTAGACAACTCCTTACTTATTCCACTACCTGTGAAAGTTCCATCAAATTTAATCTTAGCTTTAATTATTTCGAAATCACAGACGGCCACTTCAACTGTATTTTAAAAGTATGGAGTACCTATAGATAAAGTTGAATAAAAATGTAGAGCTGAAAAGTCTTTATCTTAATTTACTTGTCTTACAACTAAACACCCGCCGAGTTTCTTACCGGTTCATCTCAATAAAAAGGCATTCGAAATCAGTGGCAGATTTACTTGATGGTTTATAAGTATGTACATGTACCTACTCTTTTAAGGTTTATTTGAAACACGTAATAAAGTTCGCAAACTAAAACCCGACTACGCTTAATAAAATTTAATAATAATTTAGTGTGCAGAAAGCGCAGGGCAAGCAGCTAGTGGCGCCATCTGTTATGTCTATCCGAAACTAATTTAATAGTCACGACAGCCGCGCGAAGGTCACTTCTCGATTTTTCTCGTGAATAAAATGTAGCCTATGTCACCCGGACCATAACATTGAATCAATAGACACGTCATTCATCAAAATCAGACCAGTAGTTTAGGCGCTAAGGTGGTACGTACACACAGAATCTCAAACAAAAATCGGATACGTGGATACATACATACATACATACATACATACATACATACATACATACATACATACATACATACATACATACATACATACATACATACATACATACATACATACATACATACATACATACATACATACATACATACATACATACATACATACATACATACATACATACATACATAGACTACTAAAATCACAACCCTTCCTTTTGCTTTTGCCGTAGTCGGTTAAAAAAAACTTTTCTGTTGTATTCTTACAGAGAAATCGCTCTGAAAGCGAGTCCATACGTGGACATAGTTGTCGGAGGCCACAGCCATTCTCTGCTCATAAACACGGAACCACCGGCGGGCATTGCCTTCGACCCTGTGGGACCCTACCCAATTGTAGTAAAACAAGAGAACAGATCTGTAAGTAAATGTACATGATTTATTATCTGGCTTGTGATAAAATTATTTACCACCACCATCACTACAGTCTTTTAAAGTTCCACAGCACAGGCCTCCTCTCATAGGAGAAAGGGATTTAGAGCTTAGACCCGCCACGCTGCTCCAATGCAGGTTGGCGGGCTTTAACGACTATTGTCACACGATGGTGGTAATTATCGGGACCGACTGCTTTAACGTGCTCTCCGAGACACAGGGGTGAAACACCGCCAACTACTAACTCCGGGCTGGCACTGAGAATTTCTTTACGGAAAACCCCATTATTTAACAATAATTATTTAATTATTGTGTTTCAATTTTGTTGAATCACAAATTACAATAAAAGCAAATGAAATCTACAATCTGATATGTTGAAATGTTAGAGAAGCGCCATATTTGTATGGACAAGGTACTGAAGAAAACATCCACCTGCATTATTCCATACGCAAAATTACTCCAGATTTTTGTGTAGATAAGGTATTGCCCGAAGATTTTGATGAATTTCGTCCTCTAACTCCGAAGATTTTCATCAAATACACCACCACAGAAAATATACAAAATACACGGAATATCTGTATTTCACTAAATACAGATGATTCATAATTTTATCAATAAAAAAGCAAAATATACGTAAGACAAGTGTAAATTAAAAATTTAAAAAACCCCCGACATTCGCTATTTTCTGGCGGCGGCCATCTTGGATTTGCAATAGTGCTATTCTACTAGTCAAGCCCTTTCATTTGATACCCATATTAAGGGAGTTGTGAAAAAATATGTAATCCGCCATATTGTAGCGGCAGCCATCTTAAATGATTTTTCATCAAACATAGCTAACAACACTCTCGACTAACTTTTAAACAAAAAAACCGCATTCAAATCTGTCCACCCGTTTGAGCGCTACAGGGGAACAGACACAGACACGTCAAACTTATAACACCCCGTCGTTTTTGTGTCGGGGGTTAAAAATAGATAAGGCTACTGGTATCAAAAACAAAATTAAAAGAAACAACCTCATTTTTTGAAGTTGCTTTCGAAGTTCACAAATAAAGTTTTATGAATAAAACATAAAAAGACATAGTACACGAGGTACTTAATTTATTTATTGGTAATGTTAAGGTACTCGTGGTTCAAGCTGCAGCTCACACAGCATTTTTGGGTGAAATTAAGCTTTACTTCGACGAGCAAGGGGTACTCGCTAATTGGACGGGTGATCCTATTTTTGCTGGCAATGATGTTGAACAAGGTAATGGAGCTAATTCGGTCACATTTACCGATACATTTATTTTAAACTTTATCCTCAAAGTCAAAAGTCAAAATCTAATCTAATGTCTAATTTTTTATATTTTCTTCGGCATAGTATTAGAATTCACGTTATCCATTGCCGGATACTTATTACAGTTGCTACCTCCTGCCAGACGCCCTTAAAGTTTAAAAGTTCAAGTTTAAAGATGTGAATTCTAATACTATTCCGAAGAAAATATACAAAAAAACCGGCCAAGTGCGTGGCGGGCCACGCGCAGTGTAGGGTTCCGTAGTCACAATCCTCGAAAAACAGATATAACTCCTTAACCTGTGAACCCTACTTAGCCGTGATAGTTTTCCTTTAAAATTGATTATATACCCTACTGCTGTGAATTTTTTCAAGTTCCTATATACTGCCATTTGGCTGATAGAGGGGGGGGACACTTGACTCTAATAAAAATTTGCACTTTAAAACATCATATTTTACAAACGGATCTAGAAATCGAAAAATGATGTTCCCACACCCACAATATTTTTAAAAGACCTATTCAGCGATACCCCACACTATGGGGTAGACGAGAAAAAAAATATTCATCCCCACTTTACATGTAGGAGAGCTACCCTAAAAAAAAATATTTATCAAAATTTTATTTCACCACTTTGTCGGCGTGATTAATATTTATACTCATGCCAAATTACGGATTTCTAGCACTAATAGTCTCTGAGATTAACCGAGGACGGACGGACAGACGGACAGACGGACGGACATGGCGAAACTATAAGGGTTCCTTGTTTAGTACGGAACCCTAAAAATTAGGCTTTATACTTTGACTGTAAGATTTTTTTACACCTTTATTACCTGTTATCTCCCTAAGTAACCATGACCCCAAGTTCATAGTCGCTGGTCGTTCTTGCCTGTGTAGGACAATACACAGCTTTTATAAAATTACGAAGGTCTGGCCGTCGCGTCGTGGCCTCTTGCTCTATAAGTGTTTATTGAAGCAACAATGAACCTATTCATGATTATCCAGAGATCACAGCTTATCTCAGATTATGGTCCTTTATTAAGTGATTTTTTATATGAACTCTCACGATTTGAATATTACCATCTATCAAATTTTGTAGACATTCTATATACTTACTATCGTCTTTGTTTGAAAGTTTCACAGGCTCAAAGGTTTTCAATTTTTTATTCCGTCACCAAATCTCGTCTGTTATTTATCTGTATTTGATTTTAGCACCTGACGTTTTGGCGAAGATTGAAGAGTACCTGCCGATCATAAACGAGAAAGCCCAAGAGCTTGTAGGCTTCTCTAAAGTGCAGCTATCGTCGAGATGCTCTTGCGCCGAATGCAGCCTTGGGAGCTTTATCTGTGATACTTTTATGAATGCCGTAAGTTTTTTGATTTTTATTAATATATATATAGCTGCTCGTGCTGATTCATTGACTGACTCACTGATTGATCACCCCTCCTGTAAAATTTTGTATGAAAAATTTTTTTTTCACTAATGGTATCGTATAGAGGACAAAAATTCATTCGGAACAAAAATATGGAGAGAGCTGATGATTGAGGATTTCAGAGACGAGCGAATGGCACGCTTAAGGTATTGAAGATAGGTGGGGGGTGCTCGAGCAAATGTCACTCGAAACATCATCCAATTGGCAGTGAGCTGAAAAAAAATTCAAAATGGCGAAAAAAAGATGGCCGCCATACAACTTCCGTCGGTCTCCATCTCGGAGGGTATAAAAGATGGAAGAGTGGTTTCTTCGCAAAAGATGATCAAAATCCAAAGGTCTACTCGATGAATAGAAAAAAAATTCAAAATGGCGGAATTTATTTTTCCATAGAAAATGTATGGCGAATATTGAAGAGACTACAAGTTGTAAACTATGCAAGGCTTTGATGCAGTTCTTTGGAGAACTCTCAAAGAAAAATATGGGAAGACATGATGATTGAGGGTTTGGAAGATGGATGAGGAGCCCGGGAAGGGTATTGTAGATAGATAGGAGGTGCTCAAACAAAAATTACTCAAAACCTCATCCAATTGGCACTGAGCGGAAAAAAAACAAAATGGGGGATTCAAGATGGCGGCTATACAAATTTCGTCGGTGTCTATCTCACCAAGTATAAAAGATGGAAGAGTGGTTTCTTGGCAAAAGATTATCAATACCTAAAGATCTACAGTTTGATGAACAGAAAAAAATCAAGATGGCGAAATTTATTTCTTTCACACAAAATATATGGCGAATATTGAAGAGACTATAAGTTGGGAAACTATAGAAGACTTTGATACGGTTCCTTTTCAAAATTTGTTTTTATGGAAGAACTCTCCTTCTGGCAAATGAATCGGAGAAAAAAATTTGGAGAGTGATGATGATCGAGGGTTTGGAAGATGGATGAGGAGCACGGCCTGGGTTAAAGATGCTGAAAATGATAGAAGAAGGTGGAGGCTGCTAAAACAAAAATAATACTGAAATCCCCGCGGTCCGCTTTAGCGGGCCGCGCAGCCAAAGTTAATATATATACAGCTGCTCGTGCTGATTCGGTCACTGACTCATTGATCACCTCTCCTGAACAATTTTGTATGAAAATTTTTTTTTCAATAATGGTGTCGTATAAAGGACAAAAATTCATTAAGAGGAAAAATATGGAGAGAGCTGATGATTGAGGATTTCAGAGACGAGCGACGGGCACGCTTAAGGTATTGAAGGTAGGTGGTGGGGTGCTCGAGCAAATGTCACTCGAAACGTCATCCAATTGGCAGTCAGCTGAAAAAAAATTCAAAATGGCGAAAAAAAGATGGCCGCCATACAAATTTTGTCGGTCTCCATCTCGGAGGGTATAAAAGATGAAAGAGTGGTTTCTTCGCAAAAGATGATGAGGATCCAAAGGTTTACTTGATGAATTGAAAAAAAATTCAAAATGGCGGAATTTATTTTTCCATAGAAAATGTATAGCGAATATTGAAGAGACTACAAGTTGTGAACTATGCAAGGCTTTAATGCGGTTTTTTGGAGAACTCTCAAAGAAAAATATGGGAAGACATGATGATTGAGGGTTTGGAAGTTGGTTGAGGAGCCCGGGCAGGGTATTGAAGATAGGTAGGAGTTGCTCAAACAAAAATTACTCGAAACATCATCCAATTGGCAGTGAGCTGAAAAAAAGTCCAAAATGGCGGATTCAAGATGGCAGCCATACAAACATCGGTGTTTATCTCACCAAGTATAAAAGATGGAAGAGTGGGTTTTGCCAAAAGATGATTAAGACCTTAAGTTCTACTTGATGAGCAGAATGATTCGAAGAAAAAATATGGAGAGTGATAATGATCGAGGATTAGGAATAGGGGAGAGATAGGTGGAGGCTGCTCAAACCAAAATACCCGAAAGCGAAACCTCGCGGTCCGCTTGCGGGCCGCGCACCCACGCGCCCTACTAGTTTAAGACTATAGCTGTTCCCGGTATGCCGCATACAAACATTCATTTTTATATTGATTTTTGAAGCCAGAAATCTTCGCGGACGTATGCAGAACAGTTCACTAAAGTTTCACCATAATCGGATGAACAGTTTAACAGTGCATAGAGGACGTACAGGCAAACATTCATTTTTTTTAGTTATATAGATCAACGATTGGTATGTGGGTTTAATGTTGAGTGTTCAAATCAGCTTATGAATATTTACAGCATCAGAGATACCACCAATGCGCTGAAGGTTTTGAAGATTTTGTTTATCTGTACATATTGTGACATATTAGGTTAAATAAAATCACTTAATTAATAGGATTTTATTTCTCAGATAGCCATATATTTTTGATGGAACACTTCAGATGTTTTCTAATTACCAGAATCAAAAACTTCTTAAATGACATGATTTTGGTTTACAGGCAATAGAGAAAGCACAAGGAAATCAATGGAATTACGCACACTTTTGTTTGATAAACTCCGGTGGTGTGAGAGTTGGTATCGAGACAGGAAGTAAGTGAATCTCGGACTTATGGCCAACTTATGTATTTTAAAAATATAAAAACATTATCTAGCCCCAAAAAAGGACGCTTTTACTGATCACAGAAGAACGGAGGCATCAAATAATATATTCGTTGGTATTTCATGTAACCATTTCTACTACTACTATTACTACTGGCTAAATGGATTAAAGTTTGATTTGTTTTAAAATCCATAAATAGTTACCAGCCTATTAGCATTGCTATCTATTACTCTATTGAGTTTTGATTATATATGTAGTCAGATAAAACACAAAAACAATGTTGATCTCTTTTGTGTGCAATAGTGGAAATCATCAAAATGTAACATTACTGAAACAAGTAATTTTCTTTATGATGTTTTACAATCTAACTAAACCTTTTCAGATGTGACTTTTGAGACGCTGCTGATGACGACGCCATTTGAAAATCAAGTCGAAGTGTTTGACCTGAAAGGGCAATATGTCTTGGAAGCGTTGGAGTTTGCTCTAGCCGATAGTAGAAGGATGGTGCAATTTTCGGGTAAATTAACAATCCTAAGGGCCTGTTTCACTACTTTTTGATAAGTGTCGGATAGCCTAAACGTAAGTTTTGTCACTTTCTTACTTTATGTCAAGTGACAAAGACAAAATATGTGAATAAGCTATCCGACACTTATCAGAAGGTGATGAAACAGGCGCTTACTTTCTTCCAAGGGCATGGCCATTGGCCAATGGGGGCCTGGGGGCAGCTGCCTGTAGAGGTTAGAAAAATATAGCCAAATGTAACCAAAGTCCTTTTACTCACTTGACTTATAAAATTAATAACGTCAAGTCCTGTCAAGAGCTACACTTGCTTTATAGCTTCGTAACCTCTCGACTGAATTTAAAATTCATACTTTTTTCATCCTCCATATATCAACTTGCCGAGCCAACTTTTTTTAAATTTTTTGAAGTCGGTTAAAAAGGTGTTAATCCAGTCATGTTTACGCTAAGCTCATTGTGATTCTTAAAACTGTGAAGAATTCGCTAACTTTAACCAACTCGTGGCATGATATCCACGTGGAACTAACCTTTTTTTTTTTTTTGACGTGGTGGAAACCTTTTATAGGTACCCCCGTTCTGCGGCCGAATGCGGCAGAACGAAGGTTATGTGGGACTCCAACCAGGTATACCCACTAAAACCATCACGGCATGACCCTCATGCTGTCTGTGCTGGACGCCTGGGGAACCCAAAGTATGCATCCCAGGTGTCCGGCAGCCGCCCCAGCTGGGGCTCCCGCTCGCCTCTGGGCTGTCCCTCCAGAGGCTCGCGCCCTCCCGTAATTTTTTAACGAGGTTTTCTTCCTCCCGCGCCCCGGGGTGTCTCACCCCCAGTTTCATCCGCAGTGCCCTCTGCTAATCAGAGGGACACGCGGAGAAACCTCCCTCCGCCAGGTCATTGGCCATGGCTAACAATATCCCCGAAATTATTAACCATGTTACCGGGGCGCACCGGCCCGAATACTGCTCTTCCCCTCGGACGTATCCTCTTGGATACGTCCGAGGGGAAGAGCAGTCCAGCAGCACCAGCAGCACCCAGGCACACTTGGAGGTTACCTGGCTAGCACCCCACGTGGAACTAACCTAACCTAACGGTACGGCCTCCAGAACCGCCCCTCACAGCCGTCCAATCTAACACCAACCTAGCCTGATGACATCGACCTTCTAACCTAGTAATTAGGCCCCACAATAGGGCAAACAAACACAATAACTAATCACACCAAAACTAGAATAGACAGCAAATCACTCACCCTACCAGCCAACAGCACCATACCCTCTTTCCACAATTCCCTAATTATTCAACACAGACACGACCGCACCTAAAGCGTGCTCAAGAGATACTACCCGATTCATCGAGCTGCGATCCCTTATATTGAGTTGGCAAACTTATTCACCTTTATTTAAAACTACCCTCTTAGAAAAATCACGATAGACCTGTATCTGAACGCAGGTCTACGGGGAGTGTTCGACGGCCAGCGTCCGGTCAACAGCCGGATCGTGAACGCGACGGTCCGCTGCAACGACTGCGACGTGCCGCGGTACGAGCCCGTGGACGTCCACAAGACGTACAAGGTCGTCTCGCAGAGCTTCCTCGGCGGAGGCGGCGATGGATTTAGCGTAAGTATTATTTAAACAAGAGATAAAGTTCAAACTAAACGTAAACTAAAACCAGACTACGCTTATTATTTTAATAATAATAATTTAGTGTACAGAAAGCGCGGGGCAAGCAGCTAGTGGCGCCATCTGTTATTCGATGCGAAACTAATTTATTATTCAAGTTTAGCCACGCGAAGGTCACTTCTTGATTTTTTCGTATATGAAATATAGTCTATGTCACCCGGACCATAACAACAAATCAATTGACACTTCATTCATCAAAATCGGCCCATTAGTTTAGGCCTTACGGTGGAACACACAGAATCTCATACAAAAATTGGACACAGACGTACATAATATATGCATACATAGACTCCTAAAATCATAACCCTTCCTTTTGGCTCTGCCGTAGTCGGGTTTAAAACTATGGAAGCTCTTTGATTTTACAGGATAAAAGTCCTATACCTTTTCCAACTGATGCAAGTTGTGCCAACATTTTTTCAAGATCGGTTCAGCGGTATAGTAGTGGAAACGTAACCGCATTCGCTTCCATTCTAATATTATAGAGTCAAATTTATGTCTGGCAGTCTGTTACATTGTGAAGTTTGGCACAAATTTGCATTCTATAGATGATATTACAGGATACATTTTATCCCGTAAAATCACAAAACTCCCACAGAAGTTTATTATATTAATAAGTATGGAAATATGAATTCAAAAGTGTCTGTACGTAAGTACCTATGTCGAATTTGAACCTAAGATCTGAACGAATTCAGTTCACCTGGGAAGTTGAGTTGTTGAGCGTATATTTCATTAGATTTATTTTCTAGTCGGTTTTCGACAAACTTTCCCTGAACAGTCCGCCCACACGAGTTGGATACCGACATAAAATTGTCACGGCCATTAGCCCTACTGCTACATACATTAAATTTTGCCTTTTTTAAACATTTTATTTTACGCGCCATAAAATTGGATTACAGATATCACAAATACCGCTGTTGTGGGCACACAATTTACCTACATAGAAATTTAGAGTTTCGGCTAAACTGTTTTCTTTCACGATAGGTATAGAAGAGGCTTAACACCAGTTGTTGGATAATGGATAGGCTATAAAATAAATATTACTTATTTTAGTTTATTATATAGAATCGTTGTCATCCGATAAAGTTTCACTGCTGACGATAAGTATTGCAGGGAATCCCTCACCTTTCCGGTGCCAAATTACCATTCCAGTACCTTGGGAATTGAGATCCTTAATGTAACGATTCTTCGAACTATGTGCCTCGCTTATTGCCACTAAGTTATGCTATGTGAGGTAACTCCGGTTCTCCTAACGATCTCTTCATTTCTGATTTAATCACATAGAGAAACTTAGAGCATAGGTCTCTCTTATGGTCCGTTGTGTGACGGCTTTCTTATAGTTAGTAATCATGTCTCGGAGCCGTATGTCATCACTGGCAACACGCACTGTTCGAAGACTTTCGTCGCCAGGCACTGAGGGATTTTGGACGAAAAGACGACTTGAAGTTTCTTGCTCCGCCGATTTTCTTGCTGGTTCTTCTCGGTAACAACGTCATTCCGAACCAGTGGTAGATTCATTTGACGTTTCTTTGATATTGAATTGATCTTTGAATTGAAGTTTATTCGAATAAAAAACTTTTCTATTCTATTCTAAAACAAGAAGCTTCCCGAACGCTGCCCAACTGATTCTATTCAGAGTAAGATGTTTTTTGAATAAAGGTCTAGCAACCGTAATTTTATCACACGCACCACAATAACAAGTCTAAACTCAGTGCGAATTGGTCGTTCAAACTTTATTCCGATATAAAACTGTGTAAATGAACTTAGAGATCGTCCAATTCTCGCATACCGGACCAAATTTATACCGTCAAATTTTAACTCGGAGAACGTTCTGTATCAGGGATGGCAAACCTTTGGTACACGTACTACTGATGGTAAGCGTTTATCGTTTCAACCGATAGATGTTTACCACTGGACGTAAAGGTCTTCAAGCAATCTCCATAGATACTGTTTTTGACACTTGTTCATTGGAAATCGCCATTTAAAAGTCGACTCTAACATCTGTCGTTCTCTGAACGTAGATCACGAACTGTTTAATTAATCAGGTTTGAAATTTGATTATGAAAACAAAAAGAAAGAGAAAAGCATGTGTCGGTACTGTTCTAGTGCCATAACCCACTGGCGCGACACGTCGCGCGCGGCATGCCGCTGGTTGTCGCGCGCGTTTTTATTTTCTATATAAACTCTATGCAAACGCTTGGCGCAAAACCCACTGGCGCGGCGCGATTGTGTGCCGCGCCAGTGGGTTTTGCACGTCAGTTTTACATAGAGTTTGTTTAGAAAATAAAATCGCGCGCGACAACCAGCGGCATGCCGCGCGCGACGTGTCGTGCCAGTGGGTTATGGCATCTAGAGGCTTCACGTTCGGGGCAATGTCGCTTAATTATATATTTCTCTTCATTTAATTTTCTTCATCTCTTCTAACTTAAACACTGTGACTCACTGTGTATGAGTGAAACTGAAGTGGTAATTGGTACATAGCTCGAAGAACCGCTGGGGTCCCACTGTACTCAAATGGTGAGTCTACACCGGTAATTGCAGCGTTGGTAGACCCTCTTCAGACTCATAATGCTGTTGCAAGTCATAGATATTATACGTGGTGTAAAGGGTGGTGCACTTTAGTCTTTACAATTTATCGTAAAAATTGACACGTGCGGTCATAGATGTAAAAAGGTTCTGTACCCCTGGCCTACGTAGTGTTAGCGAGAAATTTGGTACAATTTAATGAACCGGTATATTGCGGCGATTCATGATCGGAATGAATCCAATTCCTTTACAATTTACACAAGTTGGGAATCTCGTTTTAGTTTCCAGTAACTTTTTTGGGGTTTTATTTAAATTACTTTATAGCGGAGAATTAAATTAGAGTTTATTCGTACTGCCTCGTTGGTCGAGTGGTTAGCATATTCGACCGCAGATCACGAGGTCCCGGGTTCGAGTCCCGGGTCGGGCAAATAATTGTTAGGTACTGGGTTTTTCTGTCAATTCTCAGTGGCTGGTAGTTTGCAGTGCAGTTGCCCGTGCCCTATAGTGGGCCGGTATTGGGGTAATGAGGATGATATAATTTCTATTCCGTTTCGCAGATGATTTCGAACAACCGCGAGAATGTGGAGGTGCTTGGAGTCGACAACGAGGTCCTGATGAACTACGTGCGTCAGCAGTCGCCGATCATAAAGGACCTGGATGGACGGATAGTTAATACATGTTAACAAAATTAGGTGTAATAAATACCTGATGAATAACAAGAGATAAAATTCGTAAACTAAAACCCGACTTCTCTTAATAATATTATATTAATTTAGTGTGCAGAAAAGCATGTATTCAACTGCGTCATCATCATCATCATAATCAACCCATTACCGGCTCACTACAGAGCACGGGTCTCCTCTCAGAGTGAGAAGGGTTTTGGCCATAGTCTACCACGCTGGCCAAGCGGATTGGCAGACTTCACACACCTTTTGAGAACGTTGTGGAGAACTCTCAGGTATGCAGGTTTCCTCACGATGTTTTCCTTCACCGTTAAAGCAAGTGATGTTTAAATGCTTAAAACGCACATAACTCCGAAAAGTTATAGGTGCGTGCCCCGGGATCGAACCCACGACCTCCGATTAGAAGTCGGCCGTCATAACCACTAGGCTATCACAGCTTTTTACAACTGGGTACTAATGTAGAATTCGAAGAAAGCGCGGGGCAAGCAACTAGTCGCGCCATCTGTTATGTCTATCCGAAACTAACTTATTTTTTAAGTTTTGCCACGCGAAGGTCACTGCTCGATTTTTCTAGTACATAAAATGTAGTCTATGTTACCCGGACTATAACAACGAATCAATTGATACCTCATTTATCAAAATCGGCTTAATAGTTTAGGCACTACGGTGGAACACACAGAATCTGATACAAAAATCGAATACAAACATATTGTACATACATACATAGACTGCTAAAACCACAACCCTTTTGGCTTTGCCATAGTCGGATAATAAAAAGGTGTGTGGTACTTATTTATGTACACGCTTTAAAAGTTATAAATGTAAGTAATAAATGGCGCGACCGACAGCCATTTTTGTTTGCGAAGTGTTGCCGTTGCGTTGCGTCAGACGTTGCCAACATGTCGTTTTTCGTGTCATCCTGTGCGTGCGCATCATAAAAATTCACTCTTTTCACTTTTTAACCCCCGACGCAAAAATGACGGGGTGTTATAAGGTTGGACCGATTTGAATGCGGTTTTTTTGTTTGAAAGGTGAATTAGTCGAGAGTGTTGTTACTCTAGCGGCACGCTATGATGGCCGGTTTGACGTTTGTCCGCTCATGAAGTTCCGTATTAATTGATAACGACTTTGAAGGAAATAATTGTATTACTTTATTGACGATAGTGATGTGCAGAGATTCATAAATTTTATCGAATGTAGTTTCTCATGAAGTTCCGTATTAATTGATAACGACTTTGAAGGAAATAATTGTATTACTTTATTGACGATAGTGATGTGCAGAGATTCATAAATTTTATCGAATGTAGTTTTAGGTTTAGGACTCAAAATTTATTTATTAAATTGATTTCTTAAATGTATACAAGTGTAGAAAAATCAGTTTGCACCATTTAAGGGGTGAATGTACTTGTGAATATGAACAATTTTCACTATGTGGACAAACCTCTGAAATCGCAAAAAAATATCAATAAATTTTTAAAAATGGAATCTAATACGATCGTCACATAGGATCGCTGGCTAGCACAACTACTACCTCCGGCAAACTCGCGTCAATGCTCAATGCAAAACAAAGCAGTTTCGAATTGACGTTGCTTCGAAAAGTATAAACTGTCAGTGCAATGCGATTGTGATATAGTTTTGACCTGGCTTTGGATTTCAAATATTGATACTGCATTACTGTTGACCCTTGCTCGTTAATTTGGACTCTGTTCAAGCCCTTTGTTGTGGATTTCGTCGATATGACCGAACGTACGCAGAGAACTGTTCTAAATAGTCAGACACGTGAGTTCGTAATACGCCTTCGTAACTATTTCGATCGTGAAGCTCAAAATGGAGGGCCAATTTTACGTATAACGTCAGTGGTTGAACGCGTAGCTGATGCGCTTAATATTGGACAACGAACTGTTAGACGGATAACTAAAAAAAAATATGGCGAGACTGGCACAGAAGAAAATAAACTTCACACACCAAAAAAGAGAAAACGAGCAAAACCAGTCGTAGGCATCGATAGCTTTGATGCCGATGCTATCCGAAGACATGTTTACGGCTACTATTTACAGAAGGAGTATCCAACAAGAAAAAAGTTGGTGCATTCACTGAAGGAAGCTGGATTATTCTTCGGTGGGGAAAGTTCTTTAACGAAGATTTTGAAGACCATTGGATTTCGATACAAAAAATGTAACAAACGCAAAATATTGATGGAAAGATTTGATATAGCGATGGCAAGGTATACTTTTTTACGGCAAGTGAAAGAAATCAAAAATTGGCAAAATGTTGTGTTCTTGGATGAAACATGGCTTAATGCTAACCATACTGTAGGCCGTTCTTGGAACGATGACACAGCAGCATCTACTTCCAAAGTTCCTGTAGGAAAAGGATCGCGACTTATAATTTGTCACGCCGGAACCATCAACGGGTTTGTCGAAGGTTCTCTCATGGCTTTTGCGTCAAAAACCACTGGAGACTATCATGAAGACATGAATGGAGAAAAGTTTACTGAATGGTTTACCTCAATGTTGTGTAGCCTCCCTGAACCATCTATTATAATTATGGACAACGCCCCATACCACTCGATGCAAATTGACAAGCCACCTGCCCAATCCCAAAAGAAAGCTGATATCGTCGCATGGCTTCGTAAAAATGGCGTAGATGCAAACATGAATATGTTAAAAGCGGAATTAGTACGTCTTTTAAAAGAAAACAAACCAACCAAGATCCGATACGTCATTGGCGAAATAGCATTAGAACATGGGCACAGAGTTATACGGTTACCGCCTTACCATTGTGAGTATAATGCGATTGAGTTGGTGTGGGCTCAAATTAAGGGATATGCTGCAAGACACAATACAGAACCCCCATTTACCACAAAAAAAAATGCTAAAATTATTAGAAGAAGCTTGTGAACATGTGACTAAAGGAGACTGGGAAAAGGTTGTGAATAGAACTGTTAAATTAATAAGGGAAGATTATGAAAGAGATGTGAAAATAGATAATATTATAGAAAACGAACATATAATTATTAATGTATGTGATGATAGCAGTGACGACAGTGAAAATAGTAGTATGGACGAATCTGATTAATTATGGCCTTTTGTGGCACCTTTTTTGGTATCTTTTGTATTCATATGTTTCTTGTGTGCATATAAAGTATGTATATTCATTTTCGTTCAAATATTCAGTTCGTTCAAATAAATTAAATAAACATATACATTTTTGTTTTATTAAACCTATTTAATCAGGTACAAAAACAAAACTTAATTGTTTTTTGTTCGAGAATAAATTGACATTCCACATCACTATTGTAATGTGTCAAACCGGCCATCATAGCGTGCCGCTAGTGTAGCTATGTTTGATGAAAATCCATCCAAGATGGCCGCCGCTACAAAATGGCGGATTACATATTTTTTTACAACTCCCTTAAAATGGGTATCAAATGAAAGGGCTTGACTAGTAGAATAGCACTATTGCAAATCCAAGATGGCCTCCGCCAAAAAATAGCGAATGTCGGGGGTTTTTCAAATTTTTAATTTACACTTGTTCAAAACGCGCCTGAAAAAGTAGGTATAACTTCAAATAAAAGTTGTCAAATTCACAACAATTGGTGTAATTATTGTGTCCAAATTGTTGCAACAGTGTAATAAAATTATTTATTGTGAAAAATGTTATTTTTATTTTATTCCATTTTTAATATCGTTTGAGTGAATTATAGTAAGTAATGAAGATTTTAAATTAGTTACACACAGTAGGAACATTATACGTTTAAATTTAAAAGTGATATTATTTTTCTTAGATTTTTAACTGTCTGTCCGTTGAACGGGCTAATTTTCGCAACGGTTGAACTAATTTCGACGGAATGTACGGGAAAACATAACCCTTCTTGGCAGTCTGGTAATTAGCTATTATAGGTAGGTATAGGTCGACCAGAATCTCATGAAAAATAGGGAAATTAAATTTTGTAGTAAGCAACACTAGGTTAACTCGGCTGCCCTAGTGATAAACAAAGTAATTACATTCAGAACACCTTACCTGGGATCGTTTCATGAAACGAAAAATCAAGCAACTGCATTTTAAATACAAAAACAATCAATTACTTTGTTTTTGTGTTGTGCTTGTTGTCTACTTGTATATTCCGGGTTAGTGTGTGCAGTTAATTTGTTTGGGCATTTCAAATTTCAGTAAACGGTTCAAGTTATTTGAAATATTAAAAATTTTTACTGTGGTAAAAAATTACTCGACATAAAACTTTTGTTAATGCCAAAGTCAATTTCACAAAAAATGTCAGTTACTTTGTTTATCGCTAGGGCAGCCGTAGTGTTGCTAACTTTGGAATTTCATTTCCGTATTTTTCATGAGATTCTGGTCGACCTTTAGACCAGAATCTCATGGAAAATAGGAAAATTAAATTTTGTAGTAAGCAACACTAGGTTAACTCGGCTGCCCTAGTGATAAACAAAGTAATTACATTCAGAACACCTTACCTGGGTTCGTTTCACGAAACGAAAAATCAAGCAACTGCATTTTAAATACAAAAACAAAGTAATCAACATCCAATTACTTTGTTTTTGTGTTGTGTTTGTTGTTTACTTGGTTTTTGCGTGCGTTGCGTATTTATATTCCGGGTTAGTGTGTGCAGTTACTTTGTTTGGGCAATTCAAATTTCAGTAAACGGTTCAAGTTATTTGAAATATTAAACTGTGGTAAAAAACTACTCGACATAAAACTTCTGTTAATGCAAAAAAGTCAATTTCACAAAAAATGTCAGTTACTTTGTTTATGGCTAGGGCAGCCGTAGTGTTGCTAACTTTGGAATTTCATTTCCGTATTTTTCATGAGATTCTGGTCGACCTATATTAACTTGGCATCTTTTTAAACCTAAATGCGAGTATTATTATTCAGGCAAGATAGTATTTGTGGCAGAATAATAATAATATTATGATTGAAGTATTCTCCCGAGCTTGGACGAATTAGCATAATATTGTATCCATAATTAAACCGATATTGCTTCAACTAGCTCACATAGAGCACCAGTTTTAGTACCTACACGTTAACTATATACATAATATTATTATGTATAACCATGAAAATCGCTCCAGCCGTTCTCGAGTTATAAGTGTTCGAACTAACACGACTTTGTTTTATATACATGTAAAGATAACTTAGGTATCTTTATTGTTAAAAATATGGTTTCTTTACATAAGAAAAAATACATAAAGCTGCAATAATAATAGATTCGTCGTCGCCGTCGTCAACCGATATACATCCATAGGTCTCTTGTTTCATTTCCACAGGCCGCGGTCTTGTGTCACTTGTGTCCAGCGGATCCCTGTGACTCTTCTGATGTCGTCAGTCCACCTGGTGGGGGGTCTACCAATATTGCGTTTTCCGGTGTGAGGTCGCCATTCTAGCACCTTGGATCCCAACGTCTATCGGTTTTTCGAACTATGTACCTACATTGTAAGTACATATGTGAACTAATAATAAAGTAGTTGAACATTATTGACCATGGATGAAAATAACCATATTTCCACCACTGTTTGACGAGCAATCTTAAAACTTCTACAATCTTTGTAATTTTGATAAGTTTTTCAATTTTGCTGTAATGTTCACAATATTTTCGCGAGCAAGTTTCAATAAAAACATAGTTAAATAACCCATTTAAATATGACTAACTATCTTCATGATATTAATTTTTACAAATAGGTACAGGACTTGGCTGAAATTTCTCGTAAGCTACAGCAATCATCCAATAACATTTGAATATCCACTAACTTTACAACGTTATTATTTCAATTTTCGAATACGGGACTAGGGTGAAATTTCTTGTAATTTACAGCTGTTAATACCCCAATATCAAGTTGTGTAATGGAGTCAAAGAGTATTCAATATCGGTCGCCGTACTGTAGGGCTATTCTCTAAAATACCATCTCGATATCGAAGCTCACTCAAGTGAGATAACTCGCTTCGAAAGCAAACTCACTTCACCTTGGTTTGATATTCTGTAAACATCTGTAGGGCTATTCTCTAAAATACCATCTCGATATCGAAGCTCACTCAAGTGAGATAACTCGCTTCGAAAGCAAACTCACTTCATCTTGGTTTGATATTCTGTAAACATCTGCTACGCACTTGCGAAGTGAAGTGAGTTTGAGTGAGAAGACCTGTACTATCGAGTTTTACAGAGCACTAATTGGCAAACTCATCTCGAATTCACTCTCTATAATTCGAAAATGGCTTTACCGCATAACGATTTCGCTGAAGTATTCTACGTGAACTTAGTGGAAATTCGACGACCTCCCTGGCGCAGTGGTGAGCGCTGTAGTCTTATAAGTGGGAGGTCCTTGGTTCGATTCCCGGCAATTTGAGATTTTACAATTTCTAAATTGTCTCTGGTCTGGTCTGGTGGGAGGCTTAAGTCGTGGCTGGTTACTACCCTACCGGCAAAGCCGTGCCGCCAAGCGATTTAGCGTTCCGGTACGATGCCAACCTCTTCCAAGTTAGCCCGCTTCCATCTTAGACTGCATCTTCACTTACCATCAGGAGAGATTGCAGTCAAGGGCTAACTTGTAGTTGAAAAAAAAATTCGTAACAATTCGAACAAATTGATTTTCCACTTTCGTGATTACAGGTTCCAGTGTAACTCTTCAAGTTAACGTTAACTTCGCGTACATCGATGGGGTTATGCCGACCTTGCCGACCACAACATTGCACACGACAATAAGAGGCTTTGGATCCATTTTGATGCTTGCTCTGACATCGTAGTTTTTCGATATTCGAAATCTAGTAGCACACCTACTCGGCATAACTGCCATTTGGGTGGAGAAACTTAGGGGAAAATGTCGCTTATGAACGACTACTCCCCAAAGAAAAGAAATGCGATACTATATACTTCGTGACCGCGAGCTATGTTACTCAAACTAATTTCGCTTTAAGACTGCCACTCTGCCACACTGTCGTTACGTCGCCATATTTTACCGACTCCATGGTGGGGCACTCACGTCACCACCCCGACCAATCTCGCTCGAATCTCGCGCGGTAGTACCAACCACGCGCAGTGCTGCCAACACGCTTCTGATATCTCCATACAATCTTGATAGATTAACAGGCCACGCACACTGGACCACTAGTTGCGGCGACTAGTGACCGCCACAAGTCGCGGAAAAGATTTTTCATATATTTTCTTGTGGCTCGAACGCAGCGGTGGTACCATATAAAATGTATGAAAAATCTCTCCCGCTAGTCGTGGCCGGCCACTAGTCGTCGCCACTAGTGGCCTAGTATGCGGCGGCTGTTAGGCACGGTTAACTTTGTGAATCTGCCATTCCAGCACGATTATATACAGCTGGTCTCTTTCTGAAACTGGAGGACTAAATAGCTCAACGATCTATGAACGTTACGAGATATGATATGGACTGGTGGCCATGAAGTTTAGTCAGAGATATCAGAATGTTCTACGAGAAATTACAAGAAAAAGTGGAAGACAGGAACTTAGAGCTTATTTTATGCTGCTCCAATACGAGTTATTGGGCTTTAATTTGTTACATGATAGTGATTGTAATCGGGACCGAAGACTTAACATGCTCTCCGAGGCACGGGAGCTAAACACCGTCGACTACTAACTCCGGGCTGGCACTTGGTTTGACATTTGGCACTCAATCCCGACTTATTATTTTTACGTCACCCTTACAACCAGACGTGCGTGAAAAGATCACGCGTGAAAATACCCTTCGTACCAATAAATAGATTTGAACTTTATTTTCATGCACATCGAACACATTTTCGGCCACACGATAAAGAATGTGGCCGTAAAAACCTTAATTGCGAGCGATATGGCCGTTTTGTAAATGGCCGTTACAATTTTATTGTATGTAGGCCCTGTATAACTTGAAACAATCGCTGTGTGCGATGGTTTTGATCGTCCTATTATTTTAAGTAGAGGCAGATATTTACTAGCTGATGCCTGCGATATCATCGTTTCAGAATCCCGTGGGAGCTGATTTCTGGGATAATAGGAGATAAAATTCGTAAAATAAATTCCAACTACTCATAATAATAAAAGTATAAAAGCGCGGGGCAAGCAGCTAGTGGCGCCATCTGTCTATCTGACACTACCTTAACATTCCAGTTTCTTAATTTTCCAGTTTCAACTCTCGATTTTTTTCGCATATAAAATGTAGCCTATGTTACCCGGACCATAACAACGAATCAATTGACACCTTATTCATCAAAATCGGCCCAGTAGTTTAAGCGCTACGGTGGAACAAAAATCGGATACCAACATACATACATACATATAATACATACAGACATAAACTGCTAAAATCATTACCCGGATAAAAAGTATCCTCCTCTTAAAAGATGCAAAGCTATCCCAGTGTCAAGTTACGTTGGAAGCAGTTCTGTGGTTTGGGAAAAGTTAAAAGTAGAAAGATTTTGTGATAAAATTAAGAAAATTAATCAATCTGCTATTTAAATTGAATTTATTTATTTTTGGAAGATGAGATGAACTTAAATGCTAAAAAGTAGGTGCTTATACTTAAGTAAAAACAATTTTGACGATTCAAGGTAATTTGAAAGCTCTAGCTACTTCAAAATGGACACAGTATTCAGAAATGAAGACAACGACGTATAAGAATAACTGTGTCTGAATAGACTGGAACAAAATGAAGTTTTAATAACTTGGCTTATTCGTTAATAATTAGGGTTGCACTTGGGAAATTATTTTGAAAAAAATATTAATTACTAAAAATGAGACCTTGAAATGAGACGCCACTAAGGATCTAAGGCATCCCTGACCTCTATAATTAATGAAATATGCTGGACTGGCCATATACCACGTGATAACGAAGCAATTCAATTAACATTTTTTTGGAGTAAATATTCACGTCTCCAGTTTAGGTACGGATGATGATGGTACCACGAGGATGCTTCTATCCACGTACCTGATACGTCAAGGGTAGGCCGTGTTCTTGGGTCTACAAGGGTTATGAAATGACACGCGTAACTCCAAATAATTACTATTTTACTTTTGACTCTAAATTAATACAAAGATGTAAGGCTAGTGTACTTTACTGCGGGCGAGGGACAACTGCCGGTGCCTTACGCTACAACGGTTTTTATAACGGCCCAACTTGGAAAATGCTTGCGTCGGCACATGTCCCCTACAATTTTCTCCCTGTTTGATAAAAATATAAGCTACTTAAGTATATTTTATGAAAAATTAAAACGACTTCAGTCCAGGCAATCTCTCTAGTACCAATCAAAAATATTTGTGACATATGGCCATGGGTACATTTATACGTATAACTTCGTACATTAGAATGATAACTAGGTGTGTTAGGTATATACTAAAACCTTTCTGAAAGTATGTAGATTTCGATTGTGAAAAATCATTAAAATCAATTAATTGGTTTATAAAATGGGTCCAGTTAAATGGGACAGCCTGTCTACCGCGTAATTGTAGCACTCTCAGAGAGAGCGCTCACGGAGCGGTTCGCACCCGCGCCCGCCGCGGTTGCGGGCCCGCAATACTCGAAATTCATACAAATGTCGAGTGCAAAACTCACGACGCGATTTACTCCCGCAGAGTTGGCGGTTGCTCGCGGCTCCCGCAGAACCGGCGGGCAGCGGGCGCCCGCGAGCTTTGCGGGCGTCGCCCGCAAGCTCTGCGGTTTGTCGGCGGGCGCGATCGCATTTTTCTTATAGGAGGAGCTGGCGAACAAAACGGTATAGTTGCATCAAAGTAAAAGTCTTTATTTGCAAAAATGTGGTACAAATATTATGGATCTTAAAGCTTATTGTCTTCCAACACATTTAACTAATAAATTAGTGTGCAAATTGAATTATTGATTTTAAGACTAAACAAAATGACGTAAGTAGCATACATGTCACCGTTCTAAAGATATAAATATAAAATTAATTGCAATAAATAGAATTTATGTCATATATTCTTTTAAATTGTAAAAACATTTCTCCATGAGCCAGTTCTTTAGTTTTACTTTAAAAGTTTGGAGAGGCATGGCCTGTATTGATTCAGGTAACCTATTAAATATTAATTATTAAATATTAATATTAAACTGAATGACATACTTACAGTGAGCTTTTGGCGTGGATTTTTATTTACCCATATGTAGTTTGTGACTTTATTGAACATAATAATATGTTAAATTCAGTTTGCTATCTCATATAAGTTAACGGAAGCAATCATTAATTAATATTCCAAGCAATAACTTGTTTGTGTAAACACATAACTCCAGAAGCAGACTATCAATTAATATTAAAACTAAATCAAACTATTATTAAAATATCTGCGTTTATCACCCGCACATAACTCAATTTATATCAACTCTATTTTCAAATATATTTTATACTAATTAATTAATTACACTCAGCTAAGTCCAAAATGGCAGCATTTATTCGATGAGGATGTGATTGCTATCGCAGCCCTCAATCAAATATCACGACCTAGACGCTGAAGCATCTAATAGTCGGTTGAGTCTTTGGAGGAGACTCAATTCATGGCTTTCTTGTTTCGGATTGAGTATGCTGCATGGCCCTATTGGCCGCTACAGCGTCACCGGGGTTGTCGGAGAGCGCGAAGCTCTGCCAGGGGGGAGTAGTGAGCCCTAGGGCTCGATGAATATCGGAGGGCGGCAACGTCTTCCTAAGGGCGCCTCCTGTGAGGCTCGGACCACGGCTTAGGTTGACGTTGGGGCGAGTGGGTTCGTTGGACTAGATTAGTCCGAGCGCCCCCGAGACCGTGGTAAGGGCCCACGTCCAGGTGACGTCAGAAATCGGGGACCTCGTCTTCGCCGGCGAAGACGCTGTGCATCGGTTGTGTGATTGTGTGGCCCTAACATATAGGGTGCATTGTCGGTAGTTATTTGATCGTCGGGGTCGTAAAGGATGTGCTTAGGGCGTCTTTTATCGGGAGGGTCGTTACGATCTGGAGTGTAAGCTGATGCCCCTACCACCAGAGGGTTGGGGTGCTTAGCTGCTTTCTCAAAATAGTTTTTGGAAAGTTGTTTAAAATGTTGTGCAATAGTGGGGAGTTGGAGATCTCTATGGAGATCGACATTGCGCATGAACCACGGAGCGCCCATGGCCATACGCATAAATCGGTTCTGTATTACTTGAAGTTTATGATACGAGGAGGGAGGGAGGTGCACAAACACAACGCTCGCATATGTCATGATAGGTCTAATACATGTTTTGTACAAGGTAATTTTATGTCTGAGGGACATTTTGCTTTTTGCGCAAAGCATAGGATAGAGACGACCTAGCACATACGCCGCCTTGTTCCGAACTCGGCGTATGTGTGCGGTGAATTTCATCTTTTCATCGAATGTTACACCCAAGTACTTGGCTTTCTTTTGCCAGGGGATGGGACGCCCGTGAAGGGTGATTTTGAGCTGATCGAGTTTGAATTTAGATTTCGTCTTTTTGGAGAAAAGCACTGCTGCGCTTTTTTCCGGGTTAACCTCGATCCTCCAAAGGCGGAACCAGCGGCCCAGGCTGTCTACCGCTTTTTGGAGTCGAGATATAACATGACGATAATTTTTATCGGAGCTATAAAATGCGGTATCATCCGCGAACTGTGCAATGCTAACGTGCGGGGATCTAGGTATGTCGCTTGTGAATAGCGCATACAGAAGGGGGGAGAGCACGGAGCCCTGAGGGACTCCTGCTCGGATCAGTCTCCGGGACGACAAGGTACCGTCTAGTCGGTATCGGAAGGTCCTATTGGTGAGATAGTCTCGTAGCAGACGTACGAGACTCTCTGGCACGCCTAGGTGGAATAGCTTGTAGATCAAGCCGGCGTGCCAAACCTTGTCAAAAGCTTTCGCTACATCAAAAAATAGGGCTCCTGTTGGGATGCATTTCGTCTGAAAACGTTGAAAACCTAGATAGATGTGCTCCGTGAGGCGGTGCGTTTGGTGTATACATGAGTGTTTGGCTCTAAAGCCAAACTGCTCGTCATTGAGGAGCTTTTTGTCCTCAACTACTTTCTTTAATCGGTTCAGTATGATTTTCTCGTACACCTTGGCAAGGGTGTTGAGTAAGCTGATGGGACGGTAGCTAGTGGGGAGGTTGGCAGGTTTCCCTGGTTTTGGGATGCCTATGACTGTTGCTTCCTTCCACCTGTCGGGGAAGGAGCAACCTGCCATGAGTGTGTTGAAAATAATAACCAGGAGGTTGATTATTTGCTCGGGGAGTAGTTTGAGAGTTTTGTTAGAGATTGAGTCTGGGCCAGGGGCTTTTTTGGCGTGTAAGTCCTTGATGATCTGATGAACTTCACCGCTGGTCGTGGGAGTGAGTGGTTCGCCCCCGGAGGCGGACGCGAATAGAGCGGCTAGTTCATTATCGACTGATTCTACGTGGGACCTATCAATGGAAATTGTACTTGGAGTGCATTGTGACTCTAGGCTGTCGGCTAAGCACTCGGCCTTATCGATATCTTCAAAGGCGGGCGGTTAGTTGGGACGTAGAAGCGGAGGGGTGGCCGAGACAGGGTCGGCTTTGAGAGCTCTAGCCAGCTTGTAGTACGCTGCATGCGATGGCGAAAGTTCGCTCAGCTTCCTGTCCCATTGTTCGTCACGGAGTTCGGCAAGGCGAGCCTTTACCTTCCTTTGGGCTCTCCAGAGTTCCCTCCGGTTGTCAGCGGTCGGACATGCGTCATAGGCTCTACGTTTGGCGTTTTTAATTGTGATAAGCTCTCTCGCGTCGTCCGGGAGCTGCCTACGGAGGAATCCGTTTGGCATCTCCCGGGAGCATTCGCTTAGAGCATCGCGAATATGGTTAGTAAGATGCAGTGAGGCTGCCTGCGCTTCATCTAAGGTTTCTATTCTGTCAGGTATCTGAGAGAGGTGCACTGAATCGAGTGACTTAAGATGCTCTGATAGCTTCTTGAAGTCGATGATCGTTTTGGTCGGGGGGTCCGTGGAGGGCGGAGGTCCTAGCTGGAGTAGGACGGGACGGTGGTCTGAACATAGTTCGGATAGCACTCTCAGAGGGCTCACCTCTAGGGCGATGTTCTTTAAGAGTGCTATGTTGAGTATGCCCGGTCTGTCTGTAGTCCTGTCTGTCGTAGGGTATCGTGTCGGTGTGTCAGGGGCCATAACTATGAAGTTACAGTCTGAGCGTTCGGTCAGTCTTAGTAGTTGTAGTCCTCGTGCGTTTTGGTATCGACTATTCCAGCAAGGGTGTTTGGCGTTGAAATCTCCGGCCAAGATGACGGAGTCTCCTAGGGACAGTAGGGCTTTCAGATCACTTTCTAAGAGATCTTTAGTCGGGGAAAGATACACTGATGCTAGTATGACCGTCGGATGGCCGGACATACTCATCTGACAGACAGAAGCTTCTATATTGGTGAGTTGTGGAGGATCGAGAGGGGTGCAATGAAGAGCCCTTCTATAGTAAATAGCTGTGCCACCTAGCCGGTTGGTGGTTCTATCGTTACGTATTAAATTAAAGTTCGCAATCTTCGGATCACGTCTACAAGGTTTCAAGAAGGTCTCTTGCACTAATAAGATATCGATTTGGTGTGCACACACGAATTCGCGGATTTCATCTATTTGATCGATGAGGCCGTTTGCATTGAAAAACGCCACAGCCAGGGAGTGTGGTTTTAATCTACCTTTTGTTGTATTAGCCATTTAGAGCTTTTTGACATCTATGAATCGACAGTAAGAATTGTGCGTGCTCTTGCATCGCACCTAAAAGGTTGGTTTTGGACATTTTAATGAATGAGTCTAATTGTTCGATGTCTATGCATTCGAAAATATAGCTCGTGAGCCGCCAGTTATTAGCGAAGCGTTCTGCTGCGCCGGATTCTGGGGTGGAGGGTGCGGGGGGAGGTGGGGTAGGCCTAGTCGGAGACGGACGGGGGCTAGGGGCCTGCGGGGCGGGAGGCGCCGCCGCTGCGGAGGTTGCCTTAGGGGCTTGAGGTCCCTTTGTAAGGGGTTTTTCCCAAGCATTAACGGCGGGAGCCGGCGCTGGGATGAAGGTTTGGGCGGGCTTATCTGTTTTGGAGGCTGCCTCAGATTGGCCTTCGATCGGTTTGACCCTTCGCTTGGGTTCCTTTGGGGCTTTGGGGCACTTGCGATAGTTCGCTGGGTGCCCTTGTTCCCCGCAGAGAACGCAGCTCGTGGGCTCCTCGGTCGGCTGCCTCCTGAGGCAGTCTGCCGTGCCGTGATCCCCCAGACACTTTACGCATCTAGGGCGGGCGAAACAATTCCTTGCGGAATGCCCGTATAATTGGCAGCGATGACACTGCCCTATCCTACCTCGGCTTTTTGGATTTTGGATTTTAATACCAGACAGTCGGCAAACTGTCTTGATATTATGAATATTCTTTCCCTCTGGGGTGAGGTCAAGAACGACTAGGACCATTTCATATGGACTCTTGGTTTTAGGGTGGTACATCCTATGAACCTGTTGGACGGGGAGACCCTGGGAAATAAGGTCGGACTTGACGAGCTCTGTGTCGAGCTCCCTAGGGATGCCGCGTATTACTTTACGTAATACGCGCTCATCGGGAAGAGCGTAGGTGTGGAAGCCTACGTTTTCCTGGCGGAGGATTGCAGTTAGCCTACGATGGTCGTCGGACGTGGGGCATTGAACCCTTATCCCGATGACCGTCGAGCGGGCGTAATCGAACGAGATGTGTTTCTCGTCGAGTAGTGGCAGAATGCGCTGCCAGCTGAGTTTCTCTCTGATGTACAGAGGTGGGACTTTTTCTTTATTGATGTCCTCCATCGGGGAGTCGTCCGACTCCTCGATTTGGGACGCTTGGGAGGAGGTGTTATTTTTGGACCTTGAGGAGGTCTCGGGGACCGCGATACCAGCCTTTTTAGGCGGGTTTGAGTGGGAGTTAGAGGCCTTCAGCTTGCGCTTCTGGCTTTTGCTCTGCACAACGGTAAACGTGTCGTCTGTCTCCGACGAGGCCGGGGATGTTTCGGAGTGGACCTCCGTAACATAGACCGGCTTTTCGGTGCGGGCAGAAGGCCTGGGAGTGATCGCAGAGCGAGGCTCGTTGACCAAGGGAAGGGGTTGGGGGGTGATGTTTTCCGCGGCGGGGGCCTCGGAGGCGGGGGCTGAGGGCGCGGGGGGGTCCTTACAGTAAAAATGTTGTAGGTACGTCGGGTTAGTTTTGCTCAGATCGGCAATCAGAGCTTCCATATTAATTTTTGGCTTCCGTGGGTCCAGAGCGGACCACGGGGCCGGTAGTGGGAGGATTGGGGAGTCCATAGTGAACCCGGGAAACGTCTGAGTCCTCCCTGCCGGGGCAGGGAGGTGTGTGCCTAAGGTGAGGCCCTAATGGGACCCCGTCCTTGGGAGACGGGGTTGTGTACCTACACTGCACTTAGAATAGTGTACTTACAGAACCTAGACCCTGGAACTACACTACACTACACACAACGCAGGACAATGTCCAAAGCACGACACAGCAATCCGGGTGGCACTGGGGCACTGGCACTTGATCGGGGTGAGCAACGAGCTCGGGCGCGAAACGAACACGGTAGGCGCTTGTGTAGAATGGAATGTATTCGGCTTCGAAGTACCCGTATTTATACCAATAATTCAAGATGGCGGTTCGGCGCCACTGAATGAATCAAATGTCAGTTAATTCTAACCTATTTCAATTATGAAATTAATAATTCGTAAACCATTTCTAAAAATTCTAATTAATTTTCAACAATAATTTATCATTTGTAAGTCAGTCTGACATTTGTAAGTTAGTTTAGGCCAATTTCAACATAAATTGTTTAAAAACTTTATTAGTGAATAAAGTTTTTAAATGATAAACTTTTTAATTTAAAAAAAATTCTTAGTAAAAAAAAACAAATTTTTCTTCTGAAAAAGAAATAATCATTTTGATTGACATCTTACAAAGTATGGAAATTAATCCATTTTGAACGAAAACGTGCTCGATTATTCAAATCTTTCGAAACTTTATTGTAATTATGCCATTATGATCGAAACCACGACCTATGGATGCAATTTTGATACAGTTGCGGGCCGTTTTAAGTAAAATTAAGTTGATATTCTTATTCAGCAAGCCAAAGACCATCGGATTAAAAAATATAACATTTTGTTCGCCAGCTCTTCATATATAAATATAACCGCCGGTCTTGCGGGCGTCGCCCGCCAACTCGGCGGGCGACGCCCGCAGCCGCGGCGGCTGCGGTCCCGCAAAAACAAGCGGGCTCGTGAGCGCGCTCTCTCTAACCTCTCTCCCGCAGCCGCGGCGGGCGCGATTCCAAACCGCTCCGTGAGCGCTCTCCGTCAAAGTTAGATGAAGTTAGATGAGTTATAACTTGTGCTCTTTGGAAAAAAAAACTTTTGAAAGCGCTCGCAAGTTGCCAACCCTACGAATCAGCCGGATTATTATTAAATGCATTCATTCTGTTCATTCGTTCGTTCGTTCCAATATTAATTTCCCACAAAGAGTCGTTCTATAAGTTGCATCGGCGCGGCGTGCCGTGAAATTGCATTTGCTGAACTTATCCCGTTTAAACCGGCGACGGCCAAATGTGTACCTATCCAAGTAGTTTTAATGAAGTGCGGTTTTATATTGACAATTATTATGGTATAGATTTTTCATTGCACATTATTTGAAGATTCATTCAATGAATTCTTAAAGATAACTATTTGATTTGTACTGGGTACCTACTATTATATCTGTGCCTCCTGTGACAGGTGATACAAGTCAAAAATCACCATTTTACAGGAGAGCAAAAACAAGATTAAAAAAATTCTAGTTCGCGATCTAATTGAGCTAGGTTAAACTTGAGTGCTTTCTTTTGTAGATAAAAACATTCACTTTCACCGTGTATTTAAATTTTTGCGGTGAATATTATAGTTTTAAAGTAATTCTTGGAAAACCTGTGAGTTGTACCTTTTTTAATTTCTAATCGATGCTAAAATTACGTGATAAATGATACAAGTACAGTTAAATTACGTTACACCTATATATTGTCTTCGTGTAAATTGATATACATAAAGTAAAAATATCTAATAACTCATTAGAATATATTCCCAACCCAATGGTGCTCAAACAAAGTATAAATGTAATATCTCAAAGATGAGATTTTTTTACTTATCAGTCCCCTATTTTAACAATTTAGCTGAATTGTATCAGTTTGCTAAAATTTTGGTCTTCTGAAAAATGTGTTAAATAATACAACTCATGTTATACCCCTCACTAAAATGCATTTTTATGGTGCAAATAAATACAAGTTTTACAAAAATAAATCAACGTTTGTGAAACTTCTTCTAAACCAATAATTCACTAATAAAATACTAGCTGATGCCCACAACTTCATTTCGGGTGTATTTTTAGAAGTATCTTATATCGATTTCCAGGATGTAAACTGCAAAAATATAAAGGTTTTTATCTTCAATATGATGGACTCCCACACAAAGATTTAACCCCTATTTCTACCCCTTCAAGCCTTTATTTCGCAACAAAAGATAACTTATGTTGGTCTCCAAAGTCTAATTTATCTCTGTTGCAAACATCAAAATCGGTTTTGCGGTTTAGGCGTGATACTATATGATATAATATACAGATAGACAGAGTTACATTCGCATTTATAATATTAGTATGGATTAAGTCCTTACATATTATGAAACTGGCGTTTTATCGAACTGGCTACTATGATCTCATATATCTTGGCGTATTCCAAATTTAAATTTATTTCAAAAGTGGTTTATGTATTTGTTTTTTGAATCTAGTGATTCATTTGTTTTCGCTCAATTTGATTTTTCTTTGACATCGATCTGTTCAAAAAATGGAAAACTTATCGCATTTTTTACGAATACGAGTTCCACAGTGGCACCAGTACTGCAAAAACAATTCGAAGGATTAATGATGAGTATGGGGAAACCCTTACTGTAAAAGAAAGCATGGTACGATTTTTGTTCCAACGTTTTTGTTCTGGAAATTTTGACCTAAAAACAAACCCCGTGGACGGCTGGAAACCCTAGTTGACAATGAAGAATTAAAGATGATTGTGGTAGCGGATCTATCGCAAACTATGTTAGAGTTAGTGGCAGGCTTCGGTGTGAGTAATATAATAATATTAATTCACTTAAAACAAATTTGAAAAGTGAAAAACTCGAGAAATAGGTACCTACCGCATGAATTGAGTGGAGCACACTGACAAACACGCATTAAGTGCTGCGTTACATTACTCAATTGTCACAATAACGACGGAATTTTGAATCGTATTGTTATCAGTGATGAAAAATGGTGTACGACAGTCAGAAATGCTCATCACAGTGGTTGAATCCAAGAGAACTGGCGAAACCCAACTGGTGAAACTGTCCCAAACGAAAGTTGACTCAGAAAAAACTGCTGGTGTGTGTTTGGTGGACCAGTGCTGGTATCATACACTATGGCTTCCTAAGATCTGGCCAGACAATAAAGATAGATCAACAATTTCAAACCATGATGGAAACGTCAGCAGTTAAACAACCGAAACTGCTCATTTCTCTTGGCCAATGCTGTTAACTTAGACCAACGCTAGACCTCATACTTCACAACAGACAGTCGCTAAATTAAAGGTGCTGCGATTGAAATATCTCCAACACCCATCACTCTCCCCGGGAGTTTGCTTCAACAGATTACTACTTTTTTCGGAATTTAGTCAATTTCTTGCAAGGAAAACAATTCAATAACAAAGTCCTAATATTTAAACTCTGTAAAACTCATGATCGCGCTCCTGAATAAAGCATAGCAAAACAGATATTACTTCTTATCGGTTGAAATAGTAATCTTGAAGTGGTAGGCTATTGGTACTGTCTTTATTGTAATCGTAATAGCGTAAGCTTTACCTCGTTTCAAACAATCCATAGTCTTGTATTCATCATCCTTGAATTCATTTTATGTAAGAAAAACGGGGAATATTTTCTTTGGTATGCAAAACAGATCGAACATCACACCACATCAACTTTCCAATGCAAGAGTAAGAAATTGCTTGAAAACATGTTGAATCACAAGTCATTTAGATAACAGTACCTACCTAAACTTTGCTGTTTTGTTTGAAGCTGTACGCACTAGTTGGTACCAATCTCTTTGCAAGTGAATAACCATACTCATGTGCTTCTTCTTACGCTCAATTAACGCATGGTTGGTGTCAATCTCCATAAGAGTATGACTTGACGATTTCACTTGTATCATTTAGCACGTCTCCTTCTTCATACATTTTTTTAGGATTTGGTTTGAGTTTTAGATACAATTCAATTTATATTCGTTTACACAGATAATGTTGATTTGTGCACAATGATACAAGTCGAGATGTATCACTGATCACAAATTAGGCATAAATTTAGATTGTGATTATTAGGTATATGTATAATTGTACCCTAATCAGTTTTGAAAAAAATCTGTTCAAAGTGATATAACTCTAATTATATCAATATTCACGATAAATATACTAAAAATAAAATGTGAAAATTAATATAATTGCACTTATACCACGAAGCACGAAAAATAATGCATGCAGAAAATGACTTATTGAGGTTACAACTTGAAATATATCTATATGCACGATATTTTTGCAAAAATGCTGCCACTTATATCACTTTGCACAAAATTATCTCCGAAACTATAATAGTTAGAAGAACGTGGGTTAGACCAAAAAAAAGCTAATTTTTTTCTGATCATTTCTATGTAAAAATCTCAAAAAGGGTACAACTCGACTTAGATCACTCATCACAGGAGGCACAGTATATCCTACTAGTACTACTAAGTATTATAAATGTGAAAATGTGGATGTTTGTTACTCAATTACGCAAAAACTACTGGATGGATTTGGCTAAAATTTGGAATGGAGATAGATTATGCTCTGACTAAATACATAGGCTGGGGGAATTGTGGATATTTAATCCTGAAAAAATCCACAATTCCCCCAGGATTTTGAAAAAACCGAAATCTACAGCTACAGCTATAGGTATATTACTATAGTAAACTTCCTTGAAAGTAGGTATAAAGGTTGGAAAAGTGAGCGGGAACGGGAACCGGATATCCACGATTCCCTCGGGATTTGTGAAAAACGGAAAATCGCGCGGGCGAAGCCGCGGACAGAAGCTAGTAATGAATTTTGTATTCTACGGTTTCAAATCGTTGTGCAGCGGCGATATTATGAATTCAATAACGTTTAAGCGCAAAGCGATTTGCACTGGGAGACTCGACCGGCGCAATCGTCGGTATTTTCAATCAGAGTGCCATTGTTTGGTCCGCGTCGGTGCCACTGTTTTGCATAATACCGGGTTTACATAACATTTATACCTCTATACAATAGAGTAAATCACTGTATCATAATGTGTGACTAGTAGGTAGTCGAATAATAATGATAGAGTCACGAAATGCAATGGTTAAATATTGACTGATATTATGCAGTGGGAGTCAAATTAAAATTTATGTATTTTGTATCATGACATTTTAAAAGCTATTAGTTTTAAATGTGCTAATGCAACTTATTTATATATTTTTTCTTTATTGTACCAGTTCGTTTTTTAGGTATACCAAGTTTTTGGGAAACTAAACCTCTTATCAAAATTAACTCTTACTCATTAATTTACCAATTTATTTGATTGCGACAAAAGCTTAACTTTAAAATCAAGTCAATTTACTGGGTATGCTGTCGGTCATCATGAAGCATTACTTAATTGTAAAAATTTAATTCTCATCCACAATTGGGGCCCTATTTTTGTAGGTTAACTGGTGAGAAAGTCAATTTGGACATGTTTTCCATGCCGCAGTGCACTTTTAAAAGTTGTAAAAGTATAAACAAAAGTGTAGATTAATAATAAGGTTTAAAGAATTTTGAAGGAAAATGTATTTTTGCTTATTATTCATAATTAATTGAGAATTGATTTTTCCTGGACACGTTTATAATGTATCTACTACTTACTATGTAATGTTTTATTAAACGCAAATTAATTGAAAAGTCTTACTATAGCTTAAAAGATTTTTTTAATGACAAAAATCCATGGACATAGATTGCTCTAAAAGCCAACAGTTCAAATCATTTTTTGGCTATTATACCATATTGTAAGATGGTGATAATAAAAAAAAAATAAACCCGGCTGAGATTGTTGTGGGCTCTTCTCAGACCAGGGCGCGTTTGGAACCCTCGTAGTTTTAGTTTTAAGTTTCCGTAAATAATTATCACCATTGCCTGTACCTAAATTGACGTTCAAAAAGTGTACAGTGTACCAATTTTGTATAAAGTTTATTTGATTTGATTTGATTTGTACGAGTAGGTATAGTTCGATCGAATTTTAAACGATTGAAACGAGTGTAGAAGATTTAACCGGGATACAACTGTTAATTAAAAATTGTTGGTCGGAGGTCAGCGTTTAGGTTCGATGCGTTAAAGTTTATTGGTTTGGTTAGACCCACACTCCACTAAAAATACTGCAACGATAACCACAGCTGGCGCCAATGCAAGCCAGCGCGTTTATAATTCACGGCAGTCAACAACGGGAAATCTGCTTCACACGGACGCTTTTCAAACGAGCGTTTTATAATTAAATTAAAAACACCGGCCAAGTACGAGTCGGACTCGCGCACGAAGTTAAAATTTATACCAGATACTAAGGTCTATGGTGCTTATTAGGTGTATAAAAATTATAAGGTCCTGAGTCCACACAATAAAAAGATATGGGCAAATTTGGATTTTTACGAAAACTTGTAAGTACCAAAATTTACCTTAATTTTCAACTTTTTTTATTTATCGAAATTGGGACTCCCACACAACAAACGTGATTTTTTTACCGTTTTTATAGATAATGGTACGGAACCCTTCGTGCGCGAGTCCAACTCGCACTTGGCCGGTTTTTATTTGGTCTTGTTTTTAAGTTCTAACGCGCGTTAGAAAACCGTCCGTGAGAAAGAGCGAACGCTCACAAAATCCGTGGTTAAACCACGGTTTAATTAAACTCCGACTGCCGACACATAGTCCGTGTATCCGGTACTGTGTACCGTGTGTATACCAAATAATGACGTAATGAAACTCAAATAGACTCTGAATGAACCTATTTGAATTCACTTTGAAGTGGCTCACAATTTAAATTACGCGAACAACTTTGTCATGAGTACGGGAATTGTATTGTATCGAAACACCACTATCTATGGCTGCTGTAATAAGTTTAAGAGCTTGTCACAGGCTGGCCAGTTTTAATACAAAATACGTACTTGGCTTTAAACGACGTAATGATAAAGTTATTATTATCGTGGATTTGAAGCTCTTATAGAAATAGTACTTAGTATTTTTTAATTTAGTTTTGTTAATATAAAGAATGTATCTTGGAGAAACTTCCTATAGCTTAATATCTATAGCTTGTTTACATCATACTTACGGCCAGTAGGTATCTATCACAGGCGATTAAAATAAACGGTTGAGAGTGCTGGTTACAGGCCTCCTGTCGTCTATGAAAAGGGATTGAGAGAAAAGACCCGCCACGCCGCTCGAATGCGGATTAACGGGCTTTAACGACTATACTGTCACTCGATTGTGATTATAACCGGAAACATCGGCTTGACATGCTCTCCGAGGCATGGGGATGTTTCACACATTGCCAACTACTAACTCGGGGATGGCGCTGAGAATTTCTTGACAGAACAACCCAATACGTAACAATTTTTGGCCCCACCCAGGAATCGAACCCAGAACCTTGCGATACGCCATTGAACATACTAATTGCTAGACCAACAAGTTACATACACACATACATATTTTATAATATACATTTTATACATATTATATACATGTTACATAGTATTATTTTGACAATTTCAATAATAATTTTGTTATCGGCCAATTTTCTGACCAAACTATTGCAATAATTTTAGTAAAATGCAGAAAGTAATGTTTATTATTTAAACCTGAACATTATTTCATTACAGTGCAGTGCTTTGTTTATTATAAAATGCTATTCAGCATAATATTTTATATGAATTGTTGCCTATAAAATGAAACATGCAAATTATATTAAAACCGTTATGATAATGTGTTATGTTTTCGATAAAAATTAATAGAATAGAATAGAAAAGTTTTTTATTCAAATAAACAAGTACTTTTGAATAGTCAATTGAATCTACCACTGGTTCGGAATGCCATTCCAGCCGAGAAGAACCAGCAAGAAACTCGGCGGTTGCTCTTTTCCAAATTAACAATATCAATATAACAATTTTATGTTAAGTACATGATTGAATTGCCATCTCGCGCATTGCTGGAACGAGTCAAATCCACGCTTTTTAGGGTTCCGTACCCGAAGGGTAAAAACGGAGCCCTATTAATGTCACTCGGCTGTCTGTCTGTCTGTCTGTCTGTCTGTCTGTCTGTCTGTCTGTCTGTCCGTCTGTCCGCCGGTCACAGGTCTCTAGCTCGCAGACGAAATGAGTTACAAACCTGAAATTTTGGTATTTAGTGTCAAACGTTAACCCAAAATCAAATATTGAATTAGAAATTGAATTAAATTATTTTTCAGGGGGGCTCCCATACATGAAAAAGGAGCCGGAAAAAAAAAAAATTTTCTTTACCCTAGCTTGTGGGGTATCATTGTTTAGAGCTCATTAAGTAGAGTACAAATATATATTTTTTTAATTTTTATCTCAAAAAATAAGGGAATGGGAGGCCATCAAAGTTGTCAGTTTTAGACCATTTTTGTGACGGGGGCTATCTCAAAAACTAAACTAGTTGGGAATATGATATTTCAGTATATTATGTACTATATGCTCTATTTAAACAACAAATACTGAAAACAACGATTTATTAAATGGTTTATAAGCTGTGACCAAAATAAACGAACATTTTTTTGGGTTTTTCTTTCACGGTTTGTTGCGATGTCTAGCTCGGAAATTAAATATTTCTTAGACCCAAAATATTATATTGTTCATAATTATGTACGGAACCCTGAAAGAGCGAGGCCCGACTCGCACTTGGCTGATTTTTTTATCATTTATATAATCTTCAATTGTATAATATGATTTTTTAATGAGCATACTTTTAACATATTATTTAGTTTCCATAGCACTTATTTACTTAATTATTTAAATAGCTGGAGTAATAATTCCCTGAAAATTTAGTTCGTGTTAATTTTTGAAACCATATTCAATTACTTATGATTTTTGGGAATATTAAGTTTTAATATACATAATAGCCCAGTCAATTTAGACTTTCAAAGCAACAATAACTCCCACCTGGCTGAAAATTTGTAGGATTGTTCAAAACACTATGATAAATGAAATGTGAAAAGTCCTCATCGATCCGACACCTGGAAAAAAATTTACTCCTGGACACGCACAGTTTATTCACACTTGGCTGAAAATTTGTAGGATTATTCGAAACACTATTATAAATGAAATATACAAAGTCCTCATCGATCCGACACCTGTAAAAAAATTACTCGGGGTCAAAGTTTTCACGGGAAGTTTTCAGCAAAACGGTAAGTCTTATCATAAAACCGCCGAGTTTCTTGCAGGTTCTTCTCGGCTGGAACTGCATTCCGAACCTGTGGTAGACTCAATCGACGATTCAAAAGCACTTGTAAAAGTTTATTTGAATAAAAAACTTTTCTATTCTATTCTATTCTAAAATTTTCAGCCAAGTATGAGTCAACTGTGCGTGTCCAGGAGTAAATTTTTTTCCAGGTGTCGGATCGATGAGGACTTTTCACATTTCGTTTATAATAGTGTTTTGAACAATCCTACCCATTTCAGCCAGGTGGGAATTATTGTAACCTCACCCCTATTTTTTAGTCTAATTAGACCGGTCTATAAGAGAAATTAATTTTATCTTGTTCGTATTAACATACAACTAGAACTATGACTGGGCCAACAAACGGGTGTGTGAACCTACGACCTTCTGAATTACAGTCCTACGCGTAAAGGGCATCGCGTAAAGGTTCTTCCTAAAGGGCGCCACTTTCGCTTTTTATTGCATCACAAAGCACAAAGAATGGCCATTATAATGTGATATTTAGTGACTTTGAATCATAGAAAAAGTAATAGTAAGTAGAGGAGAAATAAAGTATTTCTCCAGAAATTTTCCCACAAGTTGCAGCCATATTGTAGTATAACCGCCATTTGCATGACATCCAATAGATTATGACTAGCTGATGTCAGCGACTTCATCCGCTTGGATTCTTAAAAATCTCATCCCCTATTTAACCCACTTGGGAGTGGAATTTCCAAAATTCCTAAAACACGTAATTATTTATTTTTAACCGACAATACAAATACCGATTTTCATAGATACCTATAACTATAAAAATCAGCCAAGTGCGAGTCGGGCCTCGCTCTTTCAGGGTTCCGTACATAATTATGATCAATATAATATTTTGGGTCTAAGAAATATTTAATTTCCGAGCTAGACATCGCAACAAACCGTGAAAGAAAAACCCAAAAAAATGTTCGTTTATTTTGGTCACAGCTTATAAACTATTTAATAAATCGTTGTTTTCAGTATTTGTTGTTTAAATAGAGCATATAGTACATAATATACTGAAATATCATATTCCCAACTAGTTTAGTTTTTGAGATAGCCCCCGTCACAAAAATGGTCTAAAACTGACAACTTTGATGGCCTCCCATTCCCTTATTTTTTGAGATAAAAATTAAAAAAATATATATTTGTACTCTACTTAATGAGCTCTAAACAATGATACCCCACAAGCTAGGGTAAAGAAAAAATTTTTTTTTCCGGCTCCTTTTTCATGTATGGGAGCCCCCCTGAAAAATAATTTAATTCAATTTCTAATTCAATATTTAATTTTGGGTTAACGTTTTACACTACATACCAAAATTTCAGGTTTGTAACTCATTTCGTCTGCGAGCTAGAGACCTGTGACCGGCGGACAGACGGACAGACAGACAGACAGACAGACAGACAGACAGACAGACAGACAGACAGCCGAGTGACATTAATAGGGCTCCGTTTTTACCCTTCGGGTACGGAACCCTAAAAATGACGGACTTTCATACTAGAACTTTCATCTTCTATTTAACCCACTTGGGGGTAGCTTTTCCAAAATTCCTTAAACACGCATTCTTTATTTTTAACCGACAGTACAAATACTGGTAGACAGACAGACAGGCAGTATAAATATTTTCATGGATACCTATACCTAACTTGAAAAATGATGGACTTTCATACAAACTTTCATCCCCTACTTTTACCCCCTTAGGGGTACAATTTCCAATATTACTTTCTTAGCGTGCGCCTACATCATAAAAGAAAGCTACTGTGAAAATTTCAAATAAATAAATAATAAATAAATAAATACTCACACATACACACACGGTCGTCTGTTCCTAAAGTAGGCAACTTAATGCCTGTGTTATAGGTAACAGCCGACTGATAGACATATTTACATATAAATACATATATATTTTAATAAAGGTATACATACATACATACATACATATTATAAATACACCCAGACTCGAAATATCTAGCTTCGGCGGTTTAGGCTGTGCGTTGAGGATCAGTCAGTCAGGACAAGCCTTTTTATATTAGTAGAAGATAAATTGTGATATCATTTAAAATGTAATATACTTACGAATATTCTCACAATAATAATTTATCATGAGTTTATTTTGTTTTATGTAAAATATTGAGTAAATACTCATAATTATTTAAAGTTTAATTTTTTTGCCCATGACAAGACTTTCTAAATTCGAGGCTACAGTAAATACCTGAACTTGGTAAATTTAGACAGTGACAAAGGGGTGAAACTTAGATCAGCTTGTTAAATATTGAAAATCTCGGTGAAATTTATACGGTTGGATTTCGCGAAAGTTGCCGAAATGTAAGTTTATAAGCTACGAGATCCCTCTTGAAACTTAAGTAGCGTTCCACTTTAAATTCGAGATAAATTTTAGATAAGGTAACAACTTTGAATAGATCCTGAATAAAGACAGCCATCACACTAATATTTAGGTGAAAATTTGTATGTGTGGGTCTGTGTGTTTGTTACTCTTTTACGTCGCAAGTACTGAACCGATCTGGCTGTTTTGAATGGAGGTAGATTATGCCCTGACTTAACACATAGGCGCTTTTTATCCTGGAAAAATCCGTAGTTCCTGTACGGGATTTTGAAAAAACTGAAATCTATAGCTACAGCTATAGGTAGATTATAGTCAACTTCCTTGAAAGTAGGTATAAAGGTTGGAAAAGGGAGCTGGAACGGGAACCGGAAATCCATGATTCCTTCGGGATTTGTGAAAAACCGAAATTCACGCGGGCGAAGCCGCGGGCAGAAGCTAGTATCTCATATAATTACCTCGTTGGTCTAGTGGTTAACATGTTCGACTGTAGATTACGAGTCCCGGAGTCCCGGATTCGATCAGGATCGAACAAAAAAAAAAGTTGTTATGTAAAGGGAAATTTAAAGCAAGAAATTCTTAATGCTAGTCTTCACGGTGTGTGTCATCCTATCATGTGACAACAGTCTTTAATTCGCGCCAACCTGTATTGAAGCAGCGTGGTGGGTAAAACCTCTAAATCCCTATGAGAGTGGAAGTCTGTTCTCAGCTGTGGGACGTTAAAGTGCTGCAGTGGTAGTAGATATCTCATAGTAATAATATATAGGTTTATATAAAAACTGCAAAATTAACTTTTTTATAAACGTTATAATTCCGTTGTGAATTTCCGTAATTTTTGTGAATTCACTTCATCCATAAAAGGTTCATGTTTTGCTAGTAACGGTGTACCTATATATGTACGATCATTGCTTAGGGTTTACCCATGTGAACTGCAAACAGCAGTAAAACTGACCAAGTTTGTTATCAGCGCTGGGAATTAGCGGTAATATTCCACGCGCAGTTTACGATAAGTCCGTTAGTGGTAGGTACTAACATTGACTGTGCTGGGTTAATGATGTAAACTCGGATTAGATTTGGATTAGAAGTCATGGTTATACTTAATGTCTATCGATTGGTCTTTAGTTTGCTCCAATTTGGTCTTATTATTACAGACTTTTTTCTATACTTAATTCAGGGTTCCCTATACGTTTGAATTAGTGATATTTACGAATAAATTTTCATTTCACAAAAATAAAGATTGAAAGTGGAACGGACTTCGCCACACTGATGTTGCGTTTAGTTTTATGAATTAGATGAAACTTGCACTATTTCAGAAGTAAATATAATCCTACTAATATTATAAATGTGAAAGTGTGGATGTTTGGATGTTTGGATGTTTAGATGTTTGGATGTTTGTTACTCAATCACGCCGCAACTACTGAACCGATTTGGCTGAAATTTTGAATGGAGATAGATTATGCCCTGACTTAAAACATAGGCAATATAACATACATAACATACTTTTTATCCTGGAAAAATGCACAGTTCCCACGAGATTTTGAAAAACCGAAATCTATAGCTACAGCTATAGGTAGATTACTATAGCGAACTACCTTGATAGTAGGTATAAAGGTTGGAAAAGGGAGCGGTAACGGGAACCGGAAATCCACGATTCCCTCGGGATTTGTTTAAAACCGAAATTCACGCGGGCGAAGCCGCGGGCATTCTCTAGTCTTATAATAAAAAAGAAAGGGATTTAAAGCTTAGACTGGCCACGCTGCTCCAATGCGGTTTGGTGGGCTTCAACGACTATTGTGTTGTCACATGAAAGTGATCATAACCGGGACCGACTGCAAGACGTGCTCTCCGAGGCACGGGGGTAGAATAGCGTCAACTACCGTCTCCAGGCTGACACGGATAATTTCTTCACTCACACATAAAATTTTGGCCCTACCCTGGCATTGAACCGAGGACCTTGTGATTCGAACAACCTAAGCACGGGACCAACGAGAGTGAAATATCATTATAATCACATTTTAAATAACGTTACCCACAACACATCACAAAGGTATCGATTGAATCTAATGGAGCATAATATATTAATCTGATGCGCTTGGTAGAGTTACCTACCATTAAAATGATATTGAACCTAAAACATCATGCTATTATCAAAATTCAAAACCACATAACATCGTCCACATTCGATTCAAATGAAATAAGTTTTGCAAATGCAATTTCACGCCACGTTACCCCCTACGCTACTGAACTAGAATGAATTAAGGTTCTTTAAACACCCCGGAGTGATAGCCTAGTTGTTAAGACTTCGGCTTCCCAGTCGGGGGGACCCAGTTCGATCCGGAGATCGAAAGGGAAAAGAAGATCGGGGAAAAGTTGCGTTTTAAACAATTAAATATCACTTGCTTTAACGGTGAAGAAAAATATCATAAGGAAACCTGTATGCTTGAGAGCTCTCCATGATGTTTCCAAAGGCATGTAAAGTCTACCAATCCGCACATGGCCAGCGTGGTGGACTGCGGCTTAAACTCTTCTCACTCAGAAGAGACCCGTGCCCTATTGTAGTACGGAAATAGGTTGGTGGTGATTATGATGATGAAACATCCCAGAGGAACTCTTTTCCGTGTAACTTAAGTGCTCAACTCCTAACTCTAAGTTGCTACTTTTCCTTGACAGAAGAATATTTACATTTTTTTATCCCGACCCGCGATTCAAACCCGGGACCTTATGATGCGCAGCCGAGCAAGCTATCCATTAGCGTAACTACAATCAAGATGGTTAACCTTTTACTTAACCTATTGGGTTCACCACGAAATAAGTCGTCGCGTCCTCTAAGCTGTTCGTAGATACCTACCTACTAACTGTCCAAATGCAGTTACAGAATAGACTAGTAGGGCGCGTGGGTGCGCGGCCCGCAAGCGGACCGCGAGGTTTTGCTTTCGGGTATTTTGGTTTGAGGAGCCTCCACTTATCTTTCCCAAATTCCTAATCCTCGATCATTATCACTCTCCATATTTTTTCTTCGAATCATTCTGCTCATCAAATAGATCTTTAGGTATTGATCATCTTTTTCCAAGAAACCACTCTTCCATCTTGTATACTTGGTGAGATAAACACCGACGAAATTTGTATAGCCACCATCTTGAATCCGCCATTTTGGTATTTTTTTTTCGCCGTGCCAACTGGATGAGGTTTTGAGTAATTTTTGTTTGAGCACCTCCCACCTATCTACAATACCCTGCCCGGGCTCCTCAACCATCTTCCAAACCCTCAATCATCATGTCTTCCCATATTTTTCTTTGAGAGTTCTCCAAAGAACCTCATCAAAGCCTTGGATAGTTCACAACTTGTAGTCTCTTCAATATTCGCCATACATTTTCTATGGAAAAATAAATTCCGCCATTTTGAATTTTTTTTCTATGCATCGAGTAGATCTTCTGATCCTGATCATCTTTTGCGAAGAAACCACTTTTCCATCTTTTATACCCTCCGAGTTGGACGCCGACGAAATTTGTATAGCGGCCATCTTTTTTTCGCCATTTTGAATTTTTTTTCAACTCATTGCCAATTGGATGACGTTTCAAGTGACATTTGGTCGAGCACCCCCTACCTATCTTCAATAGCTTAAGCATGCCATTCCCTCGTCTCTGAAATCTTCAATCATCAGCTCTCTCCATATTTTTCCTCTTAATGAATTTTTATCCTCTATACGACACCATTATTGAAAAAAAAAAATTTCATACAAAATTGTTCAGGAGAGGCGATGAATGAGTCAGTGAATCAGAACGAACAGCTATATATATATTAATGATCAGACATACTGACAGACAGACAGACAAACAAATAGTCAGACAGACTGACGGATGAACAGACAAGTACAAATATACCCAAGTAGCCTCGGAGACAATGCGGTTAATTCTGCTTCAGAAAATCTCTTAAACTAAAATAGTGGCCGCCGTAAGTCGCGGAAGTTTTTCATACATTTTCTTGTGGCACGAACGCGCGACTCGAGCGCTCAGTGTGTGGTGGTATCATATAAAAGGTATGAAAAATCTCTCCCGCGACTTGTGGCCGGCCACTAGTCGCCGCCACTTGTGGCCCAGTGTGCGGGGGCTGAGTGCCAATAAGCCGTATAATGATAACACTAGAAAATAATAAGCCATTAATTTGTGCCTTTGTGCCTACATACAGCTCGGTCAGCCAGATATTATCCGCTAAACGGCCGAGCATTACGGGACCCCTCTCAAAATAATTATAAACATGAATGATAAGCATAACATGATTTAAGTTGAAAGTCAACGGTCCTAAATACACGCTTAAAATGTTTAACCCATCTCTTACCCAAATATCGGGTGACTAGCAGTCGTTTTGTATTAGGACAATCCTGGTAATTTTTCAGGTAAATAAATCGTTATTTTTACAAAAATCTATAGTCTGTCTCTACTGTCACACCCCCGACACTTCATACAAGCGAATCTACCGCTGACAGGTACGTTTCGAGCGATGATTGGCGTGGATGAATGAGTGTCACTTTTTTAAGCACTAATCTATACATAATATAACAAAATCGTAGACTTGCCGTATCTGTACATTGAAGATTTTTGCAAAATAATAACTGGGAGATGTTAGAGATAAGTAATAGAACGTAAAAAGCTATTTTTGAAATTTTTGTCTGTTTATCTGTTTGTCTGTTTGTGCGCGCATCACGCAAAAACTACTGAATGGATTGAAACGAAACTTGGTACGATGTAAGTTCATACTACGGAATATCATATAGAATACTTTTCTATATGTATACTTTTCTATTTATTTTTACAGCACGGTTCCCTTGGGAGAGGGGATGAAAGTCAAAACGTGTATTTAGCTGTAATTCAATAACCCGTGGTCCGATTTCATTCATTCTTTTTTTGTTAGAAAGGAGATACTTTAAAGATTAGTGGGTAATCTCTGAACGGCTGGATCGATTTTGATGGGACTTTCAGTGGCAGATGTTTACATTTTTATCTACCTAAACATCCGCCAGTGAACTTTTAACAGTTTTTAGCATGATATGAGCTCAATGCAAGAGCAGAGCAAAAGATTAGTACGGGATTTTTAAAAACCAATATATATCCACGCAAACGAAGTCGCAGGTGTCCGCTTGTAGTCAATATTCTTTGCTACTGCTGCCTGTACCGATTATTATCAAGCAACAATAGTCGTTAAAGTGCGCCAACCCGCATGGAGTACCATGGGGGGTCTAAGCTCTAAATCCCTCTCTTCTGTAAGAAAGGAGCCCTGTGACCAGCAGTGGGAGGTTAAAGGGCTGTAGTGGGGGTCGTGGTGGTGGTGGGTGTAATTAGCAAAACTATGACTACATAAGCTACATAGGTTCATAGTGGGTAATATTATTAGGAATTTAAATCCCAATTTATTTCATTTTGTAATAGGTAGTTACGTGATTGTAGAAACTTAATGCAATTTCAATCATAGAATTCGATAACACGATAAAATAATAATATTGGTACAAACAAATTGAAATGTACGTAGTAATATTGTTTTATTACTCGCCATTATTGAATTCAATTTAAATAAATGATTACGCACTTTGTGCAGCTAATGATATATTGCCATTTGAAAAGGTTGTAGTTTGCACTGATATAAATGACACTGTAAAGGAGTACCCATGGGGCTGCATATGCTGCTAATATATTAAAAAAACTAGAATTTTTATTTCAATAATAATCGACGAATAAAATCCAAGGCCCGTAAGAACGAGTGACCCTACCCTGATATTATAGTTTTTCGATATTCGAAATCGATTAACATTGTGCAAACTTGGCATAACCCTACAAACTTCTCAGTGCTCTCACGTTTTATGACTACGCGTGCCCGAACCGTCGGTTTCCAGTAATAGTAGACAGTCTCATGTACTACTCATAGTAGACATGCTCTAGAAATTAATATCCGTGTCTGTTGTTTGTCAGATTTTAGCAAAAATAATATTAAGTACTAGTTAGTAGAAAATTAATATTAAGTAGTAATAGTAGTACTACTGCGCCCCGCGGTGTTACCCTCGGTTAATAAGTTTGTAAACGTAAAAATATTTGAGCAGAATCTTCTAAGAGTAACTTAGCAAAGAGAACGACCGCAAATTCATGCAAATGCACACAAATGCATGCAACGACAGCAAACTATTGTAATAATGTGTTAAGAGAGCGTGATTGTTCTTAGATACTTAAGAATAATCAGCGCCATCTATCGCGTTTTGAAAGTCTATATCTATTTAAGTCCCATAGGAAAACTTTTTCGGGATAAAAAGTAGCTTATGTATTATTCTATTGTATATTCTATCTCCATTCAAAATTTCAGCCAAATCGGTTCAGGAGTTGTGGCGTTAAAGAGCAACAAACATACACACATACATATATACATATTATACATTATACACACAAACTTTCGTCTTTATAATATTAGTGTGAAGCGTGATTTCTAAATTAACACGGACTGATTTGTATGTAAATTTTTGAGACCGTATAACTTTGTCGATATTATAGCCGAGTGACAATGTAAAATTTTAAAATGCATCAAATTGGGATTTTCCTGAATGTTTGTTAATTATGAACATGGAGGGTAATTGCATAAAGTGCTTGCATTTGTCTTTGATTAATTAGTTAAGAAAAATAAAACAATGTTACGCTACTACAATTTATATGTAGTTGCTTAAAGGTGATTTTGATTGCAATTGCGTTGCTGAATGAATCCCAGATCAAAGCATAAGGAAGTTCAGTTCGCGAAAGTTATACAATGTTATCACGTACGAAATACTTCTTAATGGAACCCCCTCGAATAAACTTTACCAGTGAGATGTTCAACGGAAACCTTTTAACCTTTTGCTGTTTGAAGAATCGATGTTATAAGAGTTAACTTTTTGAGTGGTGGTTTTGCATCCTAATTATTGTACGATGAATTTATTAACCATAAACATATTTTTTTTTCCTTTTTGAAGAACTACCTTATAGAGTCATCAAGTTGGAAACGATTTAATTTCTACCAATTTTCTAAAGTCTACCTATTTTGTAAATTAGTTTTAAATTAGATTTTAGTTTATTTTATAAATTATGTAGTTTAAATTAATTTTAATTTTATGGGCCTGTTTCACCACCTTATGATAAGTGTCGGATAGCTATTCACAACTTTGTCTTTGTCACTTGACATAAAGTAAGAAATTGACAAAACTTACGTTTAGGCTATAAAACATCAGAAGGTGGTGAAACAGGCTCTCAGGGTCTAAGTGACAAAGACAAAAGTTGTAGATGGCTATCTGATACTTATCAGGAGGTGGTGAAACAGGAAGGTGGTACAACAGGCACTAAATGTTCTAAGTATTTTAAATTTAGGAGTACATAAACACTCTATGTTCTACATAGAGTGAGTGTATAATGTATTCAAGTAAATACTTAACTAAGTCAAGCAAAACAAAATGGCAGCTAGGTACTTTAGTAGCAAAGTGTGTCCCGTATTTCGTAACAATGTAATGGGTTCACGCGCGACTTGCGACGGACTTCAGCCTGACAAATGCACTCTGAACTAATTTTATGTCTTGTGCAGATGTGACTCCGCTATAACACCCTCTACACCCTCTAGCTATAACGACGTATGTAGGTTCTACCTGTTCTCGAATAGTCGAACGTCATTTTAACCGCCGACGCAAAAACGATGGCGTGTTATAAGTTTGACGTGTCTGTGTGTGTGTGTGTGTGTATGTGTGTGTGTGTGTGCGTGTGTGTGTCTGTCTGTTCCCCTGTAGCGCTCAAACGGCTAGGAACGGATTTGAATGCGGTTTTTTTTGTTTAAATGGTGAATTAGTCGAGATTGTTGTTAGCTATGTTTGAAGAAAATCGATCCAAGATGGCTGCCGCTACAAAATGGCGAATTACATATTTTTTCACAATTCCCTTAATATGGGTATCAAATGAAAGGGCTTGACTAGTAGAATAGCACTATGCAAATTCAAGATGGCCGCTGCCACAAAATGGCGAACGTCGGGGGTTTTTTAAAATTTTAATTTATACTTGTTAAAGCGAAATTTAACGACCGGTTTTAAGGGTTCCGAAATAAAACCTTATCTATACTTTCGTCGGGTCCATCTGTCTGGATGTCAGTCTGTCAATCTGTATGTCATAAACTTATTTTTAAATACTTACACCGTCCTGGATGACGCTGTTGTGAGCGCTGTGGTCTTATAAGCGGGAGGTCTCGGGTTCAATTCCCAGTAGGCGCAATTTGGGAACACATGACTTCTATATTGTCTCTGGTCTGGGCTGGTCAGGTGGGATTTGGGAAGCTTCAGCTGTGGTTAGTTACCACCTTACCGGCGAAGCTGTGACGCCAAGCGATTAAGCGATCGGTTATACTACGGGAGGTCGGAGTTCAATTGAAAAAGTCATTTTATACCGACTGGAAATTTTAACAACAATAGTTTAGACCTAACCCATCACAGCTCCGAACTTCAGCTGCCGCACCAGTGGTGGAGTTAAGAGTGAGAGCATGTGAAAGTGCTTGAAAATCAAAGCGCTCCGAGTGATTTTATCCCGGACCAAAATAGTCTTAAATCATTGTTTCAATCATTTTTGATACAGAAACAATATTCAGCTGCAGCGCCGAGGGTGGGTTATACTTCCGCTACGCGCCTGAAGTGCATTAAAATTTTGAAAAAAAAAGTTATTTTATACCTTATGAAATTTATGCAGCAGAATTTTCACACTTTTAAAATAATAAAGAAAATCTTCAGCTGCACTGAAGGTGGGGGAAAGACCTTCAGTCAGCGTGATAAACATTTTGCGCGCTCAGTGCATTTAGCCTAGTAAATCTAGGAAAAACATCCTATACTTTTAAAAATTGTCCAAATGTGTTCTTTGGGTCTTCCTCTTGAATATATCCGAAAACCTCATATGGGGGGTGCGTAACCAGCCGCCATTTTTAATTTTGTCCCTTTTTTCGGTTTTTTTCTCATATCACGAAAATCTCTACAAATAGCATTATATTTACTTTTGACAAAAGTTTTAATATACAATTTGCCACAAATTTGGTCTCTTGCATTTTTACTCTAAGTTTATTACTTTAGGAGATATTGGGTGTTTAAGGGTATTTTAAGTCCCTTTTTCGTTTTTTTTTGCTCATATATCGAAAATCCTACGAATAGCATTATAATTACTTCTGACGAAAGCTTTTGTATAAAATTTTCTACAAATTTGGTTCCATGCAGTTTTACTCTAACTTTATTACTTTAAGAGATATAGGGTGTTGAAGTTAATATTTGAGGCCCTTTTTTGGGTTTTTGCTCATATCTCGAAAATCTCTATGAATAGCATTATAATTACTTCTAAAAAAAGTTTTAACATAAAATTTTGTACAAATTTAGTCATGGTCATTTTTATGCTAAGCTTACTACTTTAGGAGTTATAGGGTATTTAAGTTAATATTTGAGGTCCCTTTTTCAGTTTTTTGCTCATATCTCGAAAATCTCTACATATAGCATTATAGTTACTTCAGACAAAAGTTTGAATATGAAATTTTCTACAAATTTGGTCCTGTTCATTTTTATGCATTTCAAACAAAAAAAACCGCATTGCGCATATGTTTGATGGAAATCGGTCCAAAATAGCCGCCGCCACAAAATGGCGAATGTCCGGGGTTTAATCTATACTATTTTATCTCCCTGTTAAATTTAACACTCTGTAGCTCCTAAAGTAAAAAGCTTAGCGTAAAATAAAGAAGACCAAATTTGTAGAAAATTTTATGCTTAAACTTTTGTCAGAAGTAATTATAGTGCTATTTGTAGAAATTTTCGAGATATGAGCAAAAAACTGAAAAAGGGACCTCAAATATTAACTTAAACACCCTATAACTCCTAAAGTAGTAAGCTTAGCGTAAAAATGATTATGATCAAATTTGTACAAAATTTTATGTTAAAACTTTTTTTAGAAGTAATTATAATGCTATTCATAGAGATTTTCGAGATATGAGCAAAAAACCAAAAAAGGGCCTCAAATATTAACTTCAACACAATATATCTCTTAAAGTAATAAAGTTAGAGTAAAACTGCATGGAACCAAATTTGTAGAAAATTTTATACAAAAGCTTTCGTCAGAAGTAATTATAATGCTATTCGTAGAGATTTTCGAGATATGAGCAAAAAAAAACGAAAAAGGGACCTAAAATACCCTTAAACACCCAATATCTCCTAAAGTAATAAACTTAGAGTAAAAATGCAAGAGACCAAATTTGTGGTAAATTGTATATTAAAACTTTTGTCAGAATTAATTATAATGCTATTTGTAGAGATTTTCGTGATATGAGAAAAAAACCGAAAAAAGGGGCAAAATTAAAAATGGCGGCTGGTTACGCACCCCCCATATGGGGTTTTTGGATATATTCAAGAGGAAGGCCCAAAGAATACATTTGGCCAATTTTTAAAACTATAGGATGTTTTTCCTAGATTTACTAGGCTAAATGCACTGAGCGCGCAAAATGTTTATCACGCTGACTGAAGGCCTTTCCCCCACCTTCAGTGCAGCTGAAGATTTTCTTTATTATTTTAAAAGTGTGAAAGTTCTGCTGCATAAATTTCATAAGGTATAAAATAACTTTTTTTTTCAAAATTTTAATGCACTTCAGGCGCGTAGCGGAAGTATAACCCACCCTCGGCGCTGCAGCTGAATATTGTTTCTGTATCAAAAATGATTGAAACAATGATTTAAGACTATTTTGGTCCGGGATAAAATCACTCGGAGCACTTTGATTTTCAAGCACTTTCACATGCTCTCACTCTTAACTCCACCACTGGTGCGGCAGCTGACGTTCGGAGCTGTGATGGGTTAGGTCTAAACTATTGTTGTTAAAATTTCCAGTCGGTATAAAATGACTTTTTCAATTGAACCTTGACCTCCCGTAGTATTACTATATTATGTCGCGTAGAAAACCGATCAGTTATGGGTTTAATAAAAACTGCCATACCACTTCCAGGTTACTTACTATCAGGTGAGATCGCAGTCAAAAGCTATCTTGTATGTGAATGAAAAAAAAATCTACTTTATTACGTACCTACAGTTAAGTCATATGAAGTTAAGTCTAGTAAGCCTAAAGACGGTGCCCCGTTCATCGTTCATTTTTGCGATGAACGATGCTCGATACAATATTTGCTATGGCATGAACAATAAACGGTCAGTGTTCAGACTTTAGACGCAACTCGAAAATGAAAGTAAAAAATTCCAAAAAATGAACCGTCTAATTTGGACTTTACTGACCCTTACTGAGTTTCGATATTATTTATTTTATTTCCTGTCCTCAATATTATGAAATTGTTTGTAATTACGACGTGACGTAATATTTCCTCCCTTGTCCAGTGGCTAGTGGCCTTTAAACGTGTCTGTCCATTGTGCACATCTGTAGCGGCGTGGGGCACGTGGGACACGCGCCTCGCTCGAGTCCCTACGTGATGATCTTCGTAACGACGCCATCAAAGGACTGTTGGCCCTTTGTTAGTCGTTTTTACGCACGTTTTGTTCATTTCCCCTCCTCGTTGCTGGTGAGACGTGGAATGTCCGACGCTTTAATTTAATTTGTTTAATTTCCAATTTTATAAATTAAATAAAAACATACTTACTAAGGCCGTGTCCCTATTAGGTGAACAGTGAGTCGTGAGCGGCTAACTGTTTACTTTCAGATGCTTTTTAAATGGAGTGTTCAAACGGCGCGTAAATAATCGCTGTTTGAGGCGTTTCGCTTGCTCTTATTCAGTGAGTAGGTACAGTAAGCGGCTGATTCAAAACTATGAGAGATCCAGAGCTATGAATACGCGACCGATACGCCGCTTAGTCAGCCAGGGGACTGTCCGCCGCTTACTATTCGTATAATTTTATCTTTTTTATGATAAGAAGATGCTCGAGGATGCTCCCAAAAGAGATAAAATGTAAAAATAAACCTTATTTCAATGCCTTAAGATTCTATTTTAAATGCGATTAAAATTTGCTCTGCTCTCCGCGCCGGTCTATCTGAACGGTCCCTAAAGGTGTCGTGGCTCGTGGGATACCCGGTTGGAACGAAGAACAACCACCGCCCAGCCTTTTTAAAGTCCCAATGCTGGGACAGGCGTTCTCTCTTGACCCGCCTTGCTGCTTTAATGCAGGTTGGCGAGCTACAACGCTACACTACGTAGTACTATTATATATTCTGTGGCTACACGAAGAACAACTTTTGAGAGTAGTAAAATTTAAAAAAAAAGAATATAGGCAATAAAAATCAATCTTACTGATAAGGTCGCCTTTTGTATTTCAGTAATAGAAAACGTTCTGCTCTTTTATACCCAGAGAACAGTAAAGAAAAATATTGCAAACCACGCCAAGTAGGTACTACGTACAGAGAATGTCTAATGAGTCCACGAATTAATCCCCTGGAAGAGATTTCGAATATAAAAAGCAAAAGTTGGATATTACAATATAAACTTTTAGATTTAGTGCTTATCAGTGCTTATATATAATTTAATATTAAATTTTAAACTTTCAGATTAAGTAGTTATCTGACAAACTTACACGTTATGCGCACTACTACTCTAAAGATAGACAGACAGACAATTCTATTTTTAAAATAAAGAATTAATTTTCCATGCTGTGTTAGAATAAGTCACTATTGGAATTAGCACTTAAACTTGAAAATATTTTTTGTATTTTTTTATAATACAATTTTTTTAACAATAATATTGGGTTATTCGTGCTCATAAGCGCTTAACGGCTTGTCTGAATAGTGCGTTCCGCTTCGACTATAAGCCCTGAGCACTGCATTCCTCTTAAACTTAAGCCTCTTAACTTAAACAAGTATAAATTAAAAATTAAAAAACCCCCGACATTCGCCATTTTGTGGCGGCGGCCATCTTGGATTTGCATAGTACTAGTCAAGCCCTTTCATTTGATACCCATATTAAGGGAGTTGTGACTAAATATGTAATCCGCCATTTTGTAGTGGCGGCCACTTTGGACCGATTTTCATCAAACATAGCTAACAAAACTCTCGACTAATTCACCTTTCACACAAAAAAAACCGCATTCAAATCGGTTCACCCGTTTGAGCGCTACAGGGGAACAGACCCACACACACACACACACACACACACACAGACACGTCAAACTTATAACACCCCGTGGTTTTTGCGTCGGGGGTTAAAAACTATAAACTAGTTAATAACAAACGAAACGAATTCTCTTCTTTTTCTGCTGATACAAGTTTAGTTTTACTCTATCGATTCCATGCACTCTACTTCATCGTGAAAACTACATACTACTTAATTTGATTTAGCCATTTGTACCAATAGTTTTAGTGCTGACCCGATCGACCTCCACCAATCAATTGATTGGTGGCTAATGAAATAAAGCGCTAATAAAAGTTCTCTCCACAAAAATGTACTGTAAAAGTGGAAGATTTACAGATTGTAATTGAGTTAGTGAAGCATTTCAAGCAAGCAAGATTTTGATAGTGGTCCTATAAGTCAGAGGTCGCGGGTTCGATTCCTGACAATCTTAGACCTTCGAGGTTAAGTCTTTTTTTCCTTACTTGTCTTAAAAGGTACTTAAACAGTCCATTCTCGCAGAAACGCGTAACCGACGCGTTTTGCACGGCGCATAGTACGGGCAATATAAAGTTCGTAAACTAAAACTCGACTACGCATAATAATTTAATTTTATGTAAAATAATAATTGAATGCGAAAGCGCGGGGCAAGCAGCTAGTGGCGCCATCTGTTATGTCTATCCGAAACTAATTTCATAATCTAGTAAGCCGCGCGAAGGTCAATTCTCGATTTTTTCGTGAATAAAATGTAATCTATGTCACCCGGACCATAACAACGAACCTCATTGATCAAAATCGGTCCAGTAGTTTAAGCTCTACGGTGGTACACACAGAAATCAGAATCTCTTACAAAAATCGGACACAAACATACATACATAGATACATACATACATACATACATACATACATACATGCATACATACATACATACATACATACATACATACATACATACATACATACATACATACATACATACATACATACATACATACATACATACATACATACATACATACATACATACATACATACATACATACATACATACATACATACATACATACGTTGCAAACATACGTATATATGCATAGACTGCTAAAATCATAACCCTTCCTTTTGGCTTTGCTGTAGTCGGGTATAAACAGACTGTAGTAGATAGTAGATACCACTAAGAACGAATCAAGTCTGGACTTTTCGCTAAAACCAGACTATTCGGAGCAACAGTCGTTGCACTAGCAAATTTAATGAACACACAGCTGGAAATTAGTTCCCGCTGATTGTTTGATGGTTTCGTTTCGTTCCCAGAGTCCCAACTTAATTAGTGTTCGAACAAACACTGAAATAAAAAGTTAAACTTTTAGTACATTGTTTACTGTTCAGAAATTGTACGCAATCCGTTAAGCTTTGTTGGTGTACCTAGGTATATAATTTGTTTTGTCAACAAGAATTTTATTGAAAAACTACAATTACTATAGTATAGCTTAAATAGATTTAGGGCCTTCTGATAAGTGTCGGATAGCGAAACAGGCTCTCAGTTAAATCTATAGGTATATAAGTACTAGATTAGATTTACTTAGATAAAGG